>CATOUR010000097.1:600000-1187029 GCA_951848785.1 Callosobruchus maculatus | reverse complement strand
CGTATGTATTATAAGCTCATGACATGGGGATACATAGAGTGTTGAAACAGTAGATGTATTGCGAGGTGAAGTATTTTGACACTCATGTTGCTTAGTGCAACGTTTTTCCCACGTGACACGTTTTAGGCGTCGTTTTGTCACATCAACCATATGTATAGACAGTGAAATTATCAAAATTTTCACCATTTGTCTCAAAAACACAATTTTCTGCTAGATACTCGGTGATAAGATGAACAACAGCAAAAATTCTGGTTTTTAACATGATCGAATCTAATTTATGTTTTATATAATGAATAATCACTTAATCAGTCTTCCAATTCCAGAATTAAATGATTTTTTTACACCCGACAGAATCCCAAGAGTCGTGGACATCAAAACCCTATACAAGGTCAACCTAAGTGACATCGGATCGACATATGTCGAATGGTATCACCTGGTACACTCATGGCTCCAAAAATTCATCCGGTACAGGATGTACCTAGGTATGTAGACCTAGGTAAACTAGCTACCGTTTTCCATGCATGCTTTGTATGTAGGCCAGGAGGGCAGACAGGAGAGCATAGTTAGTTAGGATGGGCCTCTGTTTGATCGCACAATAAAGCTTAAGGCTAAGCGGCACTATTAGGGAAACTGAACCCTAGCCCCCTCACTACTGAAAAAGACCGCATTTTCATCTTATTCTTCTCAAGCATGAGATGCCTCTCATGAAATGCTAATTAGAGTTATAGTAGTCTTAACAGTAACTGAACACAAATTTCTATACACAGTGTCTTGAGATATTCAAAATAGGTAGTAAACTGTTTGATCCTAAGTTATATACACGAGTACCTACTGGAATACTCGCATGCATGACATAAAAAACCATAATTGTAGCTCGTATAAGTGAGGTAAGGCAATTTTTTCGGTAAAAGTCTTGTTCTCCAGTAGATGAACCTTAGGGACCAAGTATCAGGACCCCTAGTCACCACTAATTGAACATCTCATTATTTGTTTCCATTATTTCAGGTACCTAGCCTCGGTAGGTATCTATTTATTGTTTTTTTGTAGCAAATACTGGCGGACTTGGTACAGGGTCATTAAAATTTGGAAAGGATTTTGAATATTATTACGAAAAGCTTTATTGCCTTGGCAGGCACAAAATCTGACTAGCATTTATCACAGACAAGAACTGCTCTTCGCCTAGTTTAGAAGAGCAATTCTCATGCCACTTTTTTCACAGTACGCTGAATTTCAACAGTCTTTTTTTCTCCTTTGCTTTTCTTTGTTTTTATGGTGTATCTAATTTTTTTGTTCTATCTTTTTGGCTAAATGTTTGCTTAAATTAGCTAGCGCTTAAAAAAAACTTTCAGCAATGACCACAGAGTAATACATTCAAACACTTTTCTTGGTTTATCATCTTCAAAAGGATTGGGTCTTAGTGTGCTTTTTGCCATCCTGTAAACCTTGAATGCATAAGTAGGAAAGTTTCGCCAGGTTTTATGCTGAAAATTGCACTGAGCAAATAATTCTCGGACCACCTGGACAATACAATCTCATTTCGTTCCTTTTCTTTTCTGGACAATTTCTTCACTTTCGTGCAATTATTTTGATAATCCACACTGATGACGTTTTCTTTTATTCTCTGTCTATAAAACAACAGGAAAAAAGATAATAAAGTGGTCTGAAAAGCTAGTGTTCAATGACTGGATCGCGAAGGTATACTCTCTTCATCTACCCAAACCTGCAATTTCTCACATTGTTGACTGTTAATGTTTTTCAGACTACAATTCCATCATTATATTGAAAAAACAAATATCGATGGTTTCTTTAGCCAATGAGCTCCTGCTCATCTACTGGAGAATACTTTTTTGGACCTAACGCTTGTACACTAAATAATATGAACTACGTGAAGCAGATTTCATCCTCTATGGCAATTTTCAACAAATATGTACCTGCTGCAAGCTATAAAAATATCAATATAATTACCTAAAAATGATGTTTAAGTGCATTTTAAGTGGTCGAGATCTGTCTTGTTGGGCCTAATTTGTAGACTACTTGATTTAAACTACAATAACCTCGCTTATTATAGACCTAGAACTATGGAAACTTGTGGCTGTACCCAGAAAACATTGAACCAACTGAAAATAGACCGAATGGCGCTAGCTGGTATCAGAAGACTTATTTGAGAAGTGCTTGTCCACTGGTATCAGTTCAACTGCTGATACCACTGCCCCTCTGTTTAATGTTTGTCAATATTGTTGCGTCAACTCTATCTGTCACTGAAGGCGATTGAATATAATTTCACCTAAGTAACTAGACCTAGATTATGAAATGAATGGGAATCGCTGGGGTACTAATTTAGCTATAGATTATGAAAAATAGTGACGAATTTAATCTCTACTAAGGAAATGGCTTATCACTAACCTGCAAAAATTGAGTTTTCTAGAAAGCAACATGGCTGTAAGGAGCTGATTTCTCATTAGTGACTACTGACTGCATACGCTGCAGCTGTATGATTCTCTGATACCAACATCAAATTCCAAAAAGGACAGATGGCATGTGGATGACCTGGCTTGGAGATAACCGAATACCTGTATGCTAATGATCATCAGAGGAAAATTAGCAGCGTCATTATCATCAACACCTTCAATTAACAGAAATCGAGTCGCGGTGTCAGACGTTTATCGGTAACGCATTTGTTGGGTCCAAGCCAGTTGCAGATAAGGAAATTGTAACTGTATGGACACGGCTCGGGCGCCGGGGTCTACACTGGGATCCAATTAGTGGATGTTGGTTTAAGGAGAGCAATACTGCTTTGAAGCTTAGCAAATTGAATTTGTTTATATTATAAACATACCCTTAACACCTGTATGAATTTTGAAGTTCTGAGCTAAGATCGTTTTGTAGAAAAAAAGATTTGGAAGATTTAAATATTTTTTATCAAAATGGTAAAAATTCTAATTTTTCGGGATTTAAATGAATAGAACTATGAATACTGCAGTATCTTTTGTGCTTGTAAATTACCATCTAACCTCAATATTGTATACAGGGTTATTTACGTTATTCGTAGGTATTCGATAAAAAAGGAAATAATAATTTCGGATGGATAGAAACCCATAAAGGCTACATTTTAAAAATATTTTCATGTTATACAGGGTGTCCCAAAAACACGAAATGTATCAAAGTTATGTATATTGTTGCATATTCGGATTCCTTGGTTAATTCTAGTGTGACTTTATATATATCATACATGGGCCTTAAAGCGAACCGTTTGGGTGTAAATCACAATTTTCCGAATAAGTAGATATCAGGAAAAAATTGAATATCGCAGTGATTATAAAATTTGGAAGGCTGTAACGTTGCCGTGTTACTAAGCATAAAATGCGTCAGCTTTGACGAGACTGTCACAATTAAGTTACGTTTATGCTTGGAGAAATCGATCGATTAATTAAGAAAACTTCGATCAGCGATAACTTGATTTTTTCAAATGGAAATGCCTAATTTTTTTTATACGGTTAAACGTAGAATTTGATAACCTTTCTAACGATATCAGGTTGTTAATATCAATCTCTGGTAGTTTTCAATTAATTTTAAATTCTCAAACAAACCGGCGTTTTTCAATTTTCCTACCTATAAGGAACGTAGTAGGCCATGAAATATTAACAAAAACCTATTCAAGTAGAAGAAAACAACTAAATTAGCAAAAAAATACACACGAACTAGACTAAAGGGGCAAGATTATAAAAATTACTCACAACAAACAAAGTCTAACCAGAAACAACGGCGGTAATTATATTTGGTCAAAGAGAAGCTGGAGTATGGCAGAAATGGATTTTTTCACAGCCTACGAGCTACTGCAATGTACTAGAGATTGGCACTTTCCAAAACCATTAAAAATTTTGAAATGAAACGAAAACTACTAGACAATGTTGTAGGCAATTTATTATTTTCATAACAAAATTTCACATTTAATGATATAAAAAAGTATGCAATTCTGTCAAAACTCAAGTCAAAAGTACCTCTGACTGGAGTTCTGAAAATTCTTCAGTACGTATTAACAACATCGCAGAAAATGAAGAATGAATTAAAATTTGTTCAAATTATAAAGCATAACTTAAATGGCAGAAAATTTAAATCTGATTTGTCAGTATCCCTTTTTTCAATATTGCTGATAGATATTGAAAAATAGAAGGGATCCAGTCAGGGGTATCGACTTCGACGCAAATTACTACTTTTTTACACCATTACATATGATTGACAATTGCGCGCTGGAGCAACAGTCGCTGGTTGTTTTTGTTTCATATCAGGGTTTTTAATTGTCTTGGAAATTTTTAACCTCTAGTAAGTTGTGGTAGCCAGTAGACTGTAAAAATATCTATTACTGCCATACTACAGCTTCTCTTTGACCTTAGAGATGTTACCGTCGTTGTTTCTGGTTAGACTTTGTTTGTTGTGAGTAATTTTTATAATCTTGTCCCTTTAGTCTAGTTCGTGTGGATTTGTCTGCCAAGTTAGTTGCTTTCTTCTACCTGAACAGATTTTTGTTTATATTTCATGGCCCGCTACGTTGCTTATAGGTAGGAAAATTGAAATACGCCGATTTATTTGAGAATTTAAAATTAAATGAAAACTTCAAGAGATTGATATTCACAACCTTATATCATTAGAAATGTTATCAAATTCCACGGTTAACCATATAAAAAGAATTCGGCATTCCCATATGAAAAAAATCCAGTTATCGCTGATCGAAGTTTCCTGAATTCATCGACCGATTTCTCCAAGCATAAACGTAATTTAAATTTGATAGTCTCATCAAATCTGACGCATTTTATGCTTAGTAATACGGCAAAGTCACAGCCTTCCAAATTTTATAATCTCTGCGATATTCAATTTTTTCCTGATATCTACTTATACCGAAAATGGTGATTTACACCTAAACGGTTCGCTTTAAGTCCCATGCATGATACATAAAGTCACACTATAATTCATCAAGGAATCTGAATATGCAACAATATACGGGGTATTCCATTTAAGAAAACATAACTTTGATACATTTCGTGCTTTTGAGACACCCTGTATAACATGAACATATTTTTAGAATGTAGCCTTTATGGGTCTCTATCCATACGAAATTATTATTTTCTTTTTTATCAAATACTTTAGCCATAATGCTCCGTGTCGAATAACGTGAATAACCCTGTATATTGTATTGTATTATAATTGTTATAAATATACATATAGAACTATGGTTCAACTATAATCATTCTAGCATGACGAGTTTGGAATTTAAGTAATTAGGGCTTGAGGTTGTTGGAATTTTGGAGGTGAAGGATAACAGCTGAATTTTAAAAAATGAAGTCAAGTTGATTGACTCAGTACTTCCCACAGATTATGGTGATACCAGCTTATTATTTTCCCAAAGGATCACAGATCCCCTTGCAACCAAATCATAGCACGGCTGCCCGCAAAGAAAAGTGTTTTATGCCGCTAGGTTTTTTTTTCACAGGGCAATGGACAGCCTATTATGAATACTATATATTTTTCAGATTTACAGGCCTTCGCCCCCCAACTACCCCAATTTCTTCCCACCAAAGAAAGTAGAAAATGAATGAATTTGGTTTTTTGATTATTGCTGCGCCGTCACACACTATTTCTAGGATTTCAATCGTTTCCACGTTACACAGCACAGAACGATCTAAAGCAATACTAGTATGTATTGTAAAAATCAGAAAATTCTAAGTCACTTGACTTCTGTAATAGGCAAGGCCGCTCCTATTTTCACAGGTCAAGGGACAGTGTATTATGAATACAAAAATTTTTTCAGTTGTATAACCATCCATGCCCCACCTACCCCAATTTCACCCCTAACCAAAAACACACAAAATAATCAGGAACCCCTAATACATCTAAAAACGGAGTATAAGCTGTTCTTATATATATATATATATATATATATATATATATCTACACGGTACAACTGTGCGTCTCCAATGCAAAATCTTAGGTTCAGTCGGCGTCCGAGGTCACTGGGCGTCCGGATATACGGACGCCCAGTAACCACCCCCTTACAACCTTGTTTTCGATACTTATAACATGTGTAGATTCCAAAACCGTTAAAATCGGCTGGACGCCCGCTGACACCTAATACTGATTTGCGTACAAAATCGAAGTTCAAGCTTCTACCACCTGCTGCGCTGGGGGTCTTCATTTATATACTTACCGTATACAGAATCCAGTGCAAGGGTTTACCCGGCGCCGTATACAAAATCCAGTGCACGGGTTTACCCGGCGCCAATTTTTTATATTAATCTATTTTTAGACTAGAAACTATACTACGTACACTGCAGCGGTTTACTCGGCGACTGCCGTCGTTTGTTGTCATTGAATATTGTCTCTCCTAATACATTGGAGGATTGTTTTGGATTCAATTCAGTAGCTACCGTTGGAGCTAAACTCTAGGTTTACTCTAAAGTCGGAATAATAACGAACAAATGTGCATAGATAACAGTTTTATGTTTTACTTCTATGAAGTTTAAAAGAGAAATGTAGTTCGATTCATTGATTTATGCAACTACAGTGCCTGTAACTAATATTGCTATTCTTGTGCTCGGATATGAGATTTTTGAAAATTGGTTACTACGATTATCAGTAGCTTTCAAATATTTCATCTATTCGAAATAATTCTCTAAAGGCGAGACGCAATCTTCCAGAAATTTTATTCCAAAATCTAATTTTTTGAAATCTGAACGTTTTAAAAATATCATAATTTTTCACGAAACGTCCCATTGTTTACACAAAATGTTTCTTAACATCGGTTATTTCCGAGAGTATCACAGACTAGTAAAATTTCAAAATGTTTATTGCATCTTGAAGTTTCTCAGATTTCCAAAATCTCCTCATTTTTCGAATAAATCCTGCTTCTTTGGTTGTTTTCGTTATAAATATCTCGGAATTTTCCAAAAAGTTTTGAATTTTATCGCAAGGGTCATTGCTTTGAAAAAGTAAAAATTTTTAAATTACAAAAAATAATCAAAATGTGAGTAATTTTCGACAATATCATAATTTGGTGTAGTTTAAAATGTTTATTTTTCAAAATTTCGAAAAGTTGCAAAATTGGTCGAAAATTTCACTTGTTTTGGAATCATCTCGTTTACCAAAATCATAATTTTCTTAAGGTTTCTGTTTTGAAGATCCAAATCTTTCCAGGAAACTAAAATTTCACGTGATTATCTTGAAGTCGGATATCTCAAAATTTTTATATTTTTTTGAAAATTTTATAGTTTTTTAGGAAGGCAAATCTTTTTCGAAAATTTCATAATTATTCCACAAAGTTTCAAAACTTTACGTTTTTTCAGAGGTTCTCAGTTTTTGTCAAAAGGAAACTATTTTAAAAGTTGGACTTTTTCTTAGACTTTCATATGATCTGGGAGCGAAATAGACCAAACTCCAGTTTTCATGTTTTACGTGGAAATCAGTAATGATTGATAGCTGTTTATCCAACCCAATTGAAATATCCTCAGGTGTTCCTCAAGGGTCAGTCCTGGGACCACACTTGTATTTAATTTACACAATTGATATGTCCAACTCCGTAGAAAACTCGTCAGTAATGTGTTATGCTGACGATACACAAATTTACAAAATCGTCAACACCAACTCCATGGATAGTGCACTCCTTCAGATTAATAATGATCTAAATGCCATTGCAAACTACCCTCAAAATAATAATTTGAAACTTAATAAAGACAAGTGTTCTGTAATGTTATTTTGCCCAGGCCCTAAACATCATTTTATAACCAATCACTTTGACGTCAAAATTAACAACAAGTCTTTGAATATCGTAAATACTGCCAAAAATTTGGGATTGACTATTGATACTGATACTGATACTCCGCGTTTCAAAGAACATGTGTCAAATGTTTTGAAAAAATTTTATATTACTTTGAAGCCTTTATATGTAATCGTTCAATCGTTGAATTTTAAAATAAAAAAAAACTATGTGATTCTCTCATATTTCCTAGCATATTTTATTGTAGCAGTGTATACTATTTTTGTTTATATTCGGTTACTAAGAACAGATTACAAAAACTGCAAAACGTGTTGTATTTTCTGTGAAAAAATACGATCATATCTCTTTGAAGAGAAATCAGCATGGTTGGTTAGGCATAGAAAATGCGTGTAAATATTACTTAGCAACATTTACTACAGTTACTACGATTATCAGTAGCTTTCAAATATTTCATCTAGTCGAAATAATTCTCTAAAGGCGAGAGGCAATCTTCCAAAAATTTTATTCCAAAATCTAATTTTTTGAAGTCAGAGTTTTTAAAAAATTTCATAATTTTTCACGAAACGTCCTATTGTTTACACAAAATGTTTCTTAACATCGGTTATTTCCGAGAGTATCACAGACTAGTAAAATTTCAAAAGTGATTATTGCATCTTGAAGTTTCTCAAATTTTCAAAATTGGTCGAAAAATTCATTCATTCTAAAAACCTCATTTTTCGAGTAAATCCTGCTTCTTTGTTTGTTTTTGTTATAAATATCTCGGAATTTTCCAAAAAGTTTTGAATTTTATCGAAAGGGTCATTGGTTTGAAAAAGTAAACATTTTTAAAATACAAAAAACAATCAAAATGTAATTTTTGACAATATCATTAGGGTACTTGCAGAGGTCGTGAAATCGCCTCGGGAGTATACATAGCGTAAAGAAAACCATATCAAGAAGCAGTAGGAAACAAAAAACATGATTTTACGGACGGTCAAAAAAAGATATTTGCAAAATAAAATAAGGATATATTCAAATTTTTCCACGTGACTTAAAACAAGGGCTGACGTCACAGGTATCTTATCGATATCGACAATCGATACTGCTACAGCGCAGGTCAGTGAGATTCAGTTGCAAACTATTTCTGATGTTGTCAAATTTCTTTTTAAATATTTACGTTGTCCATATATCAATAATTTAATTTACGAGCGTGTTTTGTTATATGGGTATACATATTCCCAAATGAAATAAGACTTCTCTTTTATCCTACTACAGCCATAGTTCCTCAATGAGTAATACTGCGAGATGCAAAATGCAAAACGAAATCATATCAGCTGCTCGAACGCAACCATATTTGTGGTTTGCCAACTGCGCATTCGACTAGAGATGATCTGAATTCTTTAACAATGCGACTCAATTTATTGATACTTAAACATATTTGAAACAGGCAATTAACCCACTAGCATTTTTGTTGCAATACATTTTTATATCTGATAGGTATCACAGTTCATCCTGTTTGTGTCCGAGATTCGCAACTAATCGAAGCCATCATTTTATTTCGACGCATCCCATTATGAATGAATTCAAAGATAGAATCTAATTCAAGCCCATCTCTACAAGGTGAATTAGTAATCTAGCCTAACTTTTATTCTTTTGACTTTTGTACTTTTGTGTGTGCCTGTTTTGTGGTTATAATGATCAATGTCAAAATGTTAGGTTAGCACTGGCTATCGATATCGAATATCAATACTTTACATCCCATCACTATAGGATATCACTGACGGCATTTGAAATATTTTTTGGAATATCTCTCACAGCCGATACCAAAAAACCAAACAAGTGATTTTGTCATGTTTACTAGGCTCTAAGGAACGCGTAAACGACATAATATTTTTTTTGCAAGCACCCTAGTAATTTAAAATGTTTATTTTTCAAAATTTCGAAAAGTTGCAAAATTGGGCGAAAATTTCACTTGTTTTGGAATCATCTCGTTTATCAAGATCATAATTTTCTTAAGGTTTGTGTTTTGAATATCCAACTCTTTCCAAAAAAACTCAAATTTCACGTGATTATCTTGAAGTCGGATATCTCAAAATTTTTATATTTTTTTTTTGAAAATTTTATAGTTCTTTAAGAAGTCAATTTTTTTTCGAAAATTTCATAATAATTATTTCACAAAGTTTCAAAACTTTACGGTTTTTCAGAAGTTCTCAGTTTTTGTCAAAAAGAAACTATTTTAAGAGTTTGAATTTTTCTTGGAGATTTTCATATGATCTGGGAGCGAAATAGACAAACTCCGGTCTTCATGTTTTACGTGAAAATCAGTAATATGCAGCTTGATTCATGTAACAAATACAACTTTGGTTTGCCGAATTTATGGAGTTACTGTGTATAATTAAAAATGAGACTGCTGATGACTGCTTCTACAAACCCTTGTTAAACTTTTTTCGATACCTTTCTAGTTTACCCAACTATCGACCATCTCTAAAAAATTTCATAACGCCACATATTAAGATAAGTAAATATAAAATAATATAATGGTGTGAAATTATCCAGGGCAGCGCACCTAAAGAATCTGTTTTAATTGCGCCCTGTACATGCTGTAATTTTGTTTTGTTCACCCTCGACATCCATATAAATAATCATTCAACTCTCATAAGCCTTTTTGTGAACATAAAATAATTTGTGAGATAAATGGGGGGGTGTCCAGAAGGGAAGTCCATATAAAATGTTAAAGGTCATTGTTTATTACATAAAAAATCCAGTGTACAGGTTTACTATGCTCCCCTATTGTAAAGTAAATCTATTTTTAGTATCATCATATTCTTTGTGTTTTGCAGCGGTTTACCCAGCGTCTGCCGCCGAATCTGACCCTTGAAATGTGCATAGTACCGAAATTTCTTGAGATAACAGCGTCTTTCCCAGCTATCAAATATTCTCTGCTCACGACGTACCTGCAGATTTGTGTATCTTGCATGGGTACTGTACTCTGTAGCACGCTAAGAACTTAGCAGTTGAGCGTTTAGGCTATACCGAAAAGCCTATGAACAGATTTCCTCCATAATATGCTAATGCAATTCCTCAGTATATTCCATTTCCGTGTAAGCGTAGTGTACCCACAATATAATACACTCAAAGACAATTTTTGGGCTATAGTGACCTTATATGAAGTTGCAGTACGCAATGAAAAGTTCTATACATATTCTGTGCTCAAATCCCCGTAACCATATACAGGGTGTCTCAAAAGGACCCGACTATTTGAGGTAGGGAAAAAACCAAAACCGGGTTATTGTAAATACCATTGATTACTGCCAATGGAGAGATAAAGGAAGAAATTTTACTTTTTCAAAATAACATCCTTTAAATGACGCCCATTTTGTTGACGGGATTCTTCAAAGCGTTTATGCACATTATCAAAACGGTCCAACTACTTAGAGTGCACGAGACGCAAATAAAGCGTGGTGGAGGGAGTAAGCCCACACCGCTCGCTCGGTAAGAACACTGGTTAGATATTGCACTTTTAGTTGCCAGGATGCATGTTTAGTTGCCACAATATTGAAAAAAGCATCAGATCGATAGCAACTCAGCAACTCCTTGGAACAGTTTTTGATAAAATGTGCACACACGGTATGAAAAACGCCTTCAACAAAATGGGCGTCATTTAAAGAATGTTATTTTGAAAAAGTAAAATTTGTTCCTTCATCTCTCCATTGGCACTAATCAATGGCATTTACAATAAGCCAGTTTTGGTTTTTCCCTACCTCAAATAGTCGGGTCGTTTTGAGACACCCTGTAGTATTGTACCACTATAATTGCATAGCTGTATCATAGTTCTTGGGCAGTGACTCTTCTCTCATTAGCCATTACGCTTCTAATCCACACGCTCAAAGTTCCACTCATTCTAACGGCTATCTCAGAACCCTTGCCTCGTGGAACAAACATTAAAATAAACCATTTAAGGGTGGACGCCTAGTAACAGCAACGCTGAATTTACAAAAAGTCTGTATATAAATTCTATTAATAGACAAGCATAAAAAACATGGACGCCCAGTGGAGCTAACGGTGAACTATGACGCCAAGCGACCTGTTTCTGAAACTTACTTATATACAGTTATATACGCCAGACGCTGGGTAAAACGCTTTTGGTCCGGACGCTGGGTGATCCGCTGTAAATAAATATATATATATATATATATATATATATATATATATATTTTTGGCCCGTGGTACAAGTGAGGCTAACCCGTGCAAAATCTGCATAACAAGTGAGGACCGCGACCAAGTGAGGACCAATATACGGACCTCACAAAGACTTCGCTTGAAATTTTTGTGGTGAGTTGCGGATATGGTCTTGAGTCAAATTTGAAAATTTCAGCTGGTCCTCATTTTTTTCGTTTTATGGTAAATGTATACATTTCAGTTCACCACTTTGGCACCAGATGGTTTCTCGAGTTTGTATACCGCCACCCCATATACGTTACATACCAGTGCATGCAACAAGTGAGGACCTGAAATTCGGCAACGATGAAATACCGGCAGACTAATGCCTCTCACGATATTTCGCGTTCTCTTTGTGTACTTGATTGTTTAGCTTCCCATATTACACGTTGAGGTCTTTGAGAAAAAAATTAGGTGTTGCGAGTCGTGATTTTGTTCAGAAGTGCCCCATCATGAGGAACTTTTGGAATGATATATAGGCGGCTTTTATGGCAGAAAAGTTTTAGATTGCAGGTCATCGCTCTATGCATGAAGGGTTTAATTCTTGAAAGGAGTAGGATCTTCGGTATAGCGATTACTAGACAGTTCTGAAATCATGAACCATGCCCTTATGCGAAAGAACTAGCAGGTGTTTCAATTAGTTTAATATCGAGTGATACAATTTTCGTTTGGAATCTAAGATGGTCAATTCAACTGACGTTTTAGATACCGTGTGATATGCCTTTTGAAATTATTAAAGCTCATCTTTGTACAACTGAGAGGCATATTTTAGACTTAGGTAAAAAATGGGAGAGAGTGTCTGGGAGAGTAGAGTGCTATCCGAGTCAAATCGTTCCGAGTTCGTCAGATTTTAACTGCTCCGATAAGCATCCTAAGGGTTTTTGGTCTGGCTTGACCCGATTTTACTCGTTTGATGTCAATCCAGCTTCAGCTTTAAAAATGCGATAACTTATAAAATACTTTTCTTTTCAAACATTCCAACAAAATATGTGAATTCCTCTCAGAGTACATATTATTATGTGATAGATGCAATACTACGCTGAAACGTCATATGAGCGCAAGACGCTGTTAACTTCGTGCTCTCGAAAAGTGCCGCATTTTTGTGGTCAACAGCTGTATATTTTTGGTGAAAATTTGCATAGATGAAGACCATGTAGTGACCTAACGACTGTTGCAGTTTGCCTGTGAGTTTATACTTCCTTATTGTATTATCAAAGGAAACATCAAATAATACACATCGATCGTAGCTGATATCGTTAACCAACCTACTCCATAGACGTGCTGATTTCTATAAAATGGTTCAAACAAAATGCCATTGTTGTAGTAAAACCTGTGAGCAGCACCTGTTGGTTGCTTGTAGTGTGTGCCAGAACTGTTTCTACCATGGCTGTATTAATCTAACGTCGTCAGAAACTCGTCTTATAAACAGTAAGAAGTCGGTTACCTGGACATGTAATCAGTGTGAAAAATTGGGAAACGATATCATTTCCTTGAAGGCTGCAATAGTTGCGCTACAGAATGAAGTTAAAGCAATATCTTCTACAACCCACAATACTCTAGCAGACAAATTTGAATTTGAGGATGTCGTTAATGAGGTGATGGAGAGACAAAATCGCAAATCCAATATAATGATATTTGGTCTGAAGGAACAGGAACAATCGACAAGGGAGGATCGTATGCTAGCTGAAAAAACTGATGTTTTAAAAGTGCTCTCGTCAATTTCACCGTCAGGAACTTCTGTGGTAGATATTAGAAGGATAGGAAAATTTGATAGTGAAAGAACTCAACCAAGACCGGTGAAAGTAACTCTAGGAGGCAGTGATCAAGTTTTGGAAATAATAAAAAAGTCAGCTAAGTTAAAAAATTCAGTGTTCAATAATATTTCGGTATCGTGCGACAAAACTCCCAAACAGATTGAATACTATAAGAAGCTAAAAGCTGAATTGGACCAGCGTAAAAATAATGGTGAAACGAATATTCGGATTAAGCATTTCAATGGAGTACCTAAAATTGTGAATTTTTGAACTACGCACCCAATAACACCATCGATATCACCTGCTATTATCAGAACGTCAATGGCCTGAATTCCAAGACATCGACATTTTATAATTCAGTGTTAGCTCGAGACGACCTGGATCTAATCCTTCTAAGTGAAACATGGTTATCGGGCAATGTGCTCAGCAGTGAACTGTTTCCTCCAAACTATAATTTTTATAGAAGTGATCGGAAATTCTCAACAGTTAGTGCAACTAAAGGAGGAGGAACTCTTTTTGCTGTGAAAAATTGTTTCAACTTCGAAGTGATTGATTTAAGTTGCGTTACCTCTCTCACACCTAGTATTGATATTGTTGGTGGTAAATTGATATTTAATGGTCTTATAGTATACATATTTGTTGTTTATATACCTCCGAACACAAGCACCGATAGTTTTGAACATTTCTTTGATCAGTTCTTACTGCTGAACTGTTTGGCAAATAATAATGTGATTGTAGTAGGCGATTTTAATATTCCGGCATTTGCTGTAAATGACACTGATCCTAGACTTATCGCACTAAGAAATTTTATGGAAGTATCTGACCTTAAGCAATACAATAATGTTAGAAATACAAATGAGCGGCTGTTAGACTTGATATTGAGCAACATAGATTGTCAGTCTGAACGAGACTATTGTCCCCTAGTCAAGGAAGACCGTCATCACCCATCTTTGTCATTTCAATTCAGAGTATTAACAGAGCAGTCTAAGAATTTCACACCCAATCATGATGTTCGGATATTCAATTTTAGAAAAGCGAATTATCCCCTTATGTACCGACTTGTAGCACAAGTAGCATGGAATAATGTACTTGACAGCACTAATGTTAATGATGCCGTACAGCAGCTTGAGAATAATTTAAAAAATATTTTTGAAATTTCAGTTCCGTACAAAATCTATAGTCCCCGCAGGTACCCTCCATGGTTTTCAAGAGAAACAATAAAACTGATAAAACAAAAAGAAATAGCTCATAAACTCTACAAAAAACATAAGACAGGTTTTTATTATGCTCGGTTTAGCACATTACGAACCTCAGTGAAAGCAAAAATAAATGAAGATTATCTTTATTTTCTGAACTCTGGGGAAAATAGTATATCCAACGATCCGGCACAGTTTTGGAATTTTGTACGTAGCAAAAAGGGAAATAGTAGGATTCCCGGTGTTATGCGAATAGGTGACCGTATTTTTGACAATGCGCAAGATATCGTAAATGCTTTTGGTCAGTACTTCTCCGATGTTTATAATATGCCTAATCCAGACCTAGCTAATAATTTATTGCAGAAATACTTTAACTCGCCTGTAATTGCTCTTACAAGTATATCCGAGGACGATGTTATTAAATCAGCAAAGAAATTGAAAAATAAGTTAATTATAGGGCCGGATCAAATACCAAGTTTTTTGGTTAAAGACTGCATATCTGCACTGCTACAGCCATTAGTATATATTTATAACTTAATATTACGAACAAATACCTTCCCTGAAGCATGGAAACAAGCTAGAGTAACTCCGACACTTAAAAAAGGAGATCCATCTCAAATTATGAATTATAGACCTATCTCAGTACTTTGTAACTTTGCTAAGTTGTTTGAGATGATAATATACACTTACGTTTACGCCGCAACTAAAGAAATTTTAAGTATCGATCAGCATGGTTTCATAGATAAAAAATCTTGTGTCACGAACCTTGCATGCCTGACGCAGACTATATGCGAAACTTTGGATCATAGGGGCCAGGTAGATGTTGCTTATATGGATATGGAAAAAGCTTTTGATAGAATAGATTTAGGGATTTTGCTTAAAAAATTAAGTTTCTTTGGTTTTTCGGACGATCTTCTAACATTATTTAGCTCTTATTTATTTAACAGAAGTCAATACGTGGAATATGAAGGCTATCGTTCGCCGCTAATAACACCTACCTCAGGTATTCCACAAGGTTCGAATTTAGGACCATTATTATTCTTATTATACATTAATGATCTTATCTTTGACTTGCGATGTTCAAAATTACTGTACGCGGATGACCTAAAAATCTATTTTAACATTAGCTCTATGAGCGACTGCATTGCTCTACAGCGAGACATTGAGGCAGTATCTACATGGTCCACTTCCAACCATCTCGAACTGAATGTGGACAAATGCTATATTGTGTCCTACACGCGAAAAAATAACATTATAACGTTCCCGTATAGTATAGGTAATCATGATTTAAAACGTCAGGAGCAAATGCGCGACTTAGGAATTCTCTTTGACCAAAAAATGACTTTTGCTGCTCATATTGAGAGTACTGTGTCCGCAGCCAACAGGATGTTGGGATTTATCCTACGAAATGGAAGGGAGTTCTCAATCTCAGTTATCACCACACTGTATATATGCTATGTGCGTAGCAAGCTGGAGTATGCTGTCCTGATTTGGTACCCTTTCTGTGCTAATCAGATAGGACAGATAGAGCGTGTCCAAAGAAAATTTTTAAAATACTTGCACTTTAAAAGAACCGGTGCCTACCCTGAGCGAGGATTTGATTATGCTTTATTGCTAGATGAGGCCAAATTTATTTCTTTAAATACACGAAGAATTTTCCTAACCATAACGTTCTTGTATAAGCTGTTACATGGTATAATAGTGTGTGAGTATTTGTTGGGTAAAGTTCCATTCACTGTTCCGCGACTTAACAATAGAAATATAAGGATATTTTATTCTGAATACGCGCATACAAATATTATGAATAAGTCGCCCGTATCAATTATATGTAACAATTTTAATCGTATATGTAATAATTGTGACATCAACTTCTCCACATTGTCAGATATCTTCGAATGTATCCTACAGCTTAGTTTCTAATATGTAGCTATCATATAATGTTTACTTTTTGATACATACCTTTTTCTTCTTTTTTATTTTTATTTTATATTAGTTAATTTACTTTATTCATGTTTTTTTTGGCTTATCCTGTTATTGGGTGCGTGCACCTGTTGGATATTAATAAAGATCTATCTAATACAGGGTGGGCCAATAGTGAGTAGACGGAGGATTGTTGACGAAGGATATTCCCAAAATCTGATAGGTGATCATGGTAGGGCCGCTGAAGGCTATAACGTTAAAATACTTTCACTCAAACTTTAACGTTTATATAGGCTGATTATCAAACTAACATTTTTTAATAGAACTGCCTATATATTATTGCTTATTTGAATTGCTTAGTGAATTCTAGTGTGACTTCATGTATCTTATATGAAACTTTAAACAGACCGTTTAGGCGCAAATCACTTTTTTTTTGGTATAAGTAGGTATAAGAAAAAAATTGAATATCGCAGCGATCATAAAACTTAGAAGGCCGTGACTTTGCGGTGTGACTAAGCATGAAATGTGTCATCTCAGCTCATACGATCAAATTTGAATTCTTTTTGTACTTGGAGAAATCAGTAGAATAATTAAGGAGACTTCAATCACAGGCACCTTGATTATTTCAAATGGGGATGCCTAATTTTTCTTATACCATCGAATCTAAAACCTGATAACCTTTCCAACAATGTAGGATTGTTGGAATCAATCTTTTTTAGTTTTCATTTTATTTCAAATTTTAAGTCAAATCGGTGTTTTACACGTTCCCAACTTATAAGCCATCTAGCAGTCCATAAAAAATAAACAAAAACCTGTCCAGATGGAAGAAACCAACTAACTTGGCATAAAAACGCAAACTAGATTAATGAGGCAAGATTATAAAAATTTCTTACAAGATATCAGCTCTAACCAGAAACGACAGCGGCAACAAGAAGGCTTACTTTTCACAGCCTATTAGCTATACCCAAATACCCAAAATCAGTAAAAAAAATTAAATAAAAGACAAAATACCAGCGATTGTTACTGGCAGGAGAGTATCTATATTTTCAGAATAAATTTTCACATTTAGTACCATAAAATAGCCGTAAGTCAAAAGTGATGATGCCTTTGACTCGAGCCCTTCAAATTCTTCACTGGTACTTCTACTTATTAGCAAAATCGCAAAAAATGAAAACTGAATTGCAGTATGTTATATGATAAAACATTATTTACTTGGTAGGGCATACATGAAATAAACACAGTTACAACATGGAGTAATAAAAAAATCTAACAATCACATCAATAGATGCGCAGAGTGCTCCAGTTAGAGATATCTTTACCTTTGACTTAACAGAAATGACTACTTTTCTATCCCATTAAATGTGAAATTCCATTCTGACGATGCTAAACTGTCAGCAACAATCATTGGTAGTTTTTTTTGTTTCAATATATTTAATCGTTTTTTGTTATCAAGCTCTAGTAGATCTCAATAGCTGGTAGGCTGTGGAAAAATAACACTTCTGTCATACGCCAGCTGCTCATTGTCATTAGATTTCTTACCGCTGTTGTTAGATATTATGTGTTGTAAGGAATTTTCGTAATTATCCCCCGTTGCTCTAGTTTGTGTCTTTCTACTAAGTTAGTTGGCTTCTTCTATCTTAACGGGCTTCTGTTTGTTTTTCATGACTTGCTAGATTTCTTATAAGTAGGAAAACTGAAAAAAACTGATTTGACTGAAAATTTTAAATAAAATGGAAACTAAAAAGATTGAGATCGAGGTAATCAAATTCTGCATTTGATTCTGTAAACAAAAATGGGTATTCTTACTTGAACAAATCAAGTTCTCTGTATTGAAGTTTCCTTAATTAATCTACTGATTTCAAGTACAAAAAAAATCAAATTTAACCGTCTGACCTAAGGTGACGCATCTCATGCTTAGTCGTACCGCAATGTCACGGCCTTCTAAGATTTATAATCACTGCGATATTTAAATTTTTTCTGATACCTACTTATACCAAGAATGCTGATTTGTGCGTAAACGGTTCGTTAAAGTTATATATAAGATACATTGAGTCACACTAGAATTCACCAAGGAATTCAAATATGCAATAATGTATAGGAGTCGCCTTCAAAAAAATGTAAGTTTGATATGAACCACCCTGTATAAACATCAAAATTTAAGTGAAAATATTTAACGTTATATCACTCAAAGGTCCCTACCATGACCAAGTGACAGATTTTTGAAATATGTTTTAGTAAGTCAACAATCCTCCGTCTGCTCACTATTGGCCCACCCTGTATATATGAATGAACGTATCAAATATCTCCTGGGTCAGTAACCGAATGAGTTGAAAAAGTATATAATTTTATTTTTAGGCCAATGGAGGGTATTTTATGTTTACAACAAATTTTCAAGGTTTCCCCCCTTCCCACCTTCCCAATTTCAGCCCCTCCCAAAAATGGTAGATGATTAACTCATAAAACGCTCAAAACGTAGTCTGAGGGGATTTGCCTTTCACTACGCCAACGCACAGGTTTTCATGAAATGAAGCTTTACCTGGTACTACCCAGCAGCATGCCGCTTTTCAAATTTCATTCACTTAAAAAACGCAACTTAGGCACACCTAAACCATATGACCAACTCTGTTTAATTAAAATGAGCTGTTCATTTAGATCGATAAAAAAATACTCGGGTGGTCCTCACTTTGTCGTGTATATCACCCGGTCCTCGTTTATCAGTTCTAATAGTATGAACAGGTATACACTGCACACATGACGTGAAAAAATATAGGGTGTCTCATTTAAAAAAATGCATTGTTTGCATCACCAAGTAATTTATTGGGCCTGCGGGTGTTGGCCTATTCATACATGACGCAGTACACTGCGTTAATAAACTTCCCCTAACATGACCTTTTCACGGTAGCCGCGGTACTCTCGTAGTTTGGTATTTAGGCTCTGCTTATGCGATCTGCTCAGTGGAGAAAAACAGGTCTTTTCTCTAAGGGTAAGCATTCAGATATGCAGATTGCGTCTATCGCTTCCATCAGTCAGTTTTTTCACAGTACTGATAATAATAATCTGGTGGTATTTCACCTTACTTTTTAAATAATTATTTAACCGGGAGATATCAATTGTATTATATTTACCTACCTATATGAAAATTTGTGAAAAAACTTTGAGTCCTTTACGGCCGCCACTAGCCCTCGCTCATTCCTCCTACTCGTATAAAGATACATATGTATACTTATGTGCAGAGTGCAGCTGCGGCTTCAATAATCTGTGGTAGGATTTTTGTGTATTTTTTATTTAAGCTTTTGTGCGCCCCCTTTCAAAAATTCAGGAACCGCTGCTGTTCCACAGTTTAAAAAACATTCTCTGCCCACCTTTAAAGCTGAACTTCAGTAGTATTTAGTTGTTGCATCGATTTTGCTAGTAGAAACGGCAGTTCTACGTGAACAGCAGATGTGTAGTCACCGAGGTATCAAGCCTTCAGATTACGTTACTGAGGACAAATTTTCATTTGATTTTATTTGTCAAGGAATAGGTAGGTATAAGGTAGGCACAGACAAGGTCTCAAAGTAACAGATTTATTTGGAACTTGTCGGCAGATGTTTCGTAATATCTGTTTCAGATGTCATTGACAGCGAATTAATCGACACATCATGATACTTGAAAATCTTATAGTAAATAGAAGTCTATAATCGACCTTATGGATCGATTTACCTGGAGACACGTTTTAGGACGCTGTGCCGATAAATAACATTCACCGCAGCGGTAGTATTTCATCTAGACTAACCGAACAGGAGGACCAATGAATGGTAGCTTAGACAGAATAAGCAACCAGCAAGTATATCTCTGTACTAATAGGAGAGAACAAGTGATCATCCGTACAAAACGACCTGACCATCTTAGTATTTAAAAAATAGTTGCACTTTTTCCACATTCTCTGTATATCTCTACGATTAGAACAAATATGCGAGGACCGATAATGTATAACCGAGGTCCACATGCATATTAATCAATCGATACTACCCTACCATCTGAAATGCCTTTCGCGCCTTTTTATGACCTCTGCTTCTTTTTAGTTAATTTTATTTCCCACACCGATAGGAAATTGTGATAGGTATTGTGATCGCGAAAATTTTCGATTTTGAGGTAATACGCTTTTTTGGGCGTTTATGATGTCTATATAACGTCGGTTTGTCTGTCTTTGCGTGTTTTTCTAGGCTAGTCATATCAGTAGCCATGGATTGTGATAAAATTTGGGTACCGGTATCCTATGGGGTCCTAGTAGGTATTGCTCCTATAACTTTAAAAATCGGTGCATTGGCAGCGGAGTAATTTGCAAAAAAACAAAAAGAATTGAATATTCCTCAAACCTCCTTTTTGAGCGTTTTAGGATTTCCTGATAATTTTCTACTTTTTTCGGGTGAGAGTGTGATTGGGGTCGCTGGCGGGGGGGGGGGGGGAGGGGGGGGGAGGAGGGGCAAAAATATAAAAATAACTCAAACTTCGTTTTTAGGCGATTTGGGTGTTCCTGGTCGTTTCGTTTTATCCAGTTGAAGCTCGCAGAATAAAACCAGTGTCGATCTAGTTCCTACGGAGAGGAGTATCAAGAAGCTATTTACTAGAGTTTTTGTGTTTGATGTTTTTTGAGGCCAGGAGGGTGATGATTTGGTTGCAAGGGGATCTCAGACTATAGCTTAATGCAAAGGGAAAATAATAAACTGATATCACTTTAATGTGTGGGAAGTACTAAGTCAGTCAATTATCGTTCATATTGATTGAACCTCATACAGTACAAATTCCTGAATTCATAAATGTTGTAATGTTGTACGCCTGTCAAGCATCTACCCTTATCTAACAGTATATTCTCGTTACAGGTCTGTTGCCTTTCTAGCTAACTTTATTGTATCACAGACATAGACACGTTTTATGACGCCAAATGCCAAGCGAAAGTGCAGTCAACTGATTCGCGCGTTAAATTAAATCAATTTTCGAATTACGCGTCTACAAATATTGAATAATTCCCAAAACATGGCCAGATATTAAAAAAATAGAAGTCAAGTTTATTGATTCAGTTCTTCTCAGGAATACTTGTTTTTCATAACGTAGGGCGATACCATTTTCAACATCAGCGATTTAGCAATTACGACTGTGAAGCAGAGTGAGTCATGTCCTATTTCAGTTGGTCCGATTAAAAAGTCTTGCTACTGAACTAAGTTACCTGAATTCGCCGTTATTGACATGTTCAGATAATTAGCAAAATTTAGGTAATTAGAGGTGTCGTATTTTTCGCTATATGTGCCACGCGGTATCTACATCCCTATAACAGTCGAATTTTAATAGAGGTCTTATCTAAGAAACCAAATTACCTACATCGCTGAAAAGGTTAATTTTACATTTAGTTGCATCTATTTTCACTTAGCTGAAATCCGTAGTAGCACATGTTAATGAATATTATTTTACTGCATGAAAGCTGAATTAGTATATCTCTATACGAATAGGAGGAATAAGTGAGGACCGCTGGCGGTGGTGAATCACTCGTACATATTAGTATTGTTAAGCTAATTTCGACTTTTCTGCATGTCATGTGTGTCATGTCATGTTTACGTGTTTATGCTATTAGAACTGATAAACGAGGACCGGCTGGTGTACACGACAAACTGAGAACCACCTGAGTATTTTTTGTAAACGTCTTTCCTGCTCTTCTCATGTAAACGACAACTGCATTAAAACCAAATCGGCCGCATAACGAATACATCACATGAAAGTCACCTGTGCGCATGCCGAAAGTTGCGTTTTTAAGAGGACGATATTTTTATACATAGCATCATGGTGCTGGGTAGTAATAGGTAAAAATAGAGTCAAGTTGAATGACTCAGTACTTCCCACACATAATGATGATACCATTTTATTATTTTCCATTGCATGAAGCTGTAGTCTAAAATCCCCTTGCAACAAAATTATCGCCCATCCGCCTCCAAAAACAACATCCAACACAAAAACCCTCGTAAATAGTTTCTTGCATCTCCCTTCTTAGGAACTAGGGCGCCACAGTTTTTTTCTACTTGCTTGAACTGGTCAATGCGAAACCAGGTCTTTTGATTATTGCTGCGCCGCCTCTGACATGGTTTTTCAAAAACAGAGTCGTTTTCCATTCTCGCAGCGGTAATAAATTCTGTGTCAAAATTTTATTAAAATCAATTCAATAATTTTCGCTTTACGCGATATACATAGAACGAAATAAAGCAAAAATCGTATGTGCAGGTCACAAAATTGGTTTCTGTAATAGGCAAGCCAATGTTCGGATGGACCTAAAAAAGTGCAATATGCCGCTAGGTATTTCTTCTACAAGTCAATAGACAGACTATTATGAATACAACAAATTTTTCAGTTTTACTACCCCCCACCTCCCAACCGCCTCGATTTCACCCCACCCAAAAAAAAAAAATTGAAAATGATCAGGAACCCGTAAAATGCCTAAAAACAAAGTTTGAGCTGTTTTCATATTTTTAGTTTTTTTATTATTGCTGCGCCGCCACTGACACTATTTTTCCAAAACATACGCGTTTTTCATCCTCGCCTTGGGAGTAATTCTATGTCAAAATTTCATTAAAATCAATTGAATAATTTTCACGATACGCGATACCGAACGATCTAAAACAATACTCGTATGTGTACATCATAAATTCTGATGAACATCAAGTCAGTAATTTCAACATTATAAAATACAGAACGATCTATTATGTATACAAGTTTGGGGCATATTTGACATATTTCGATTTTTTCTAATTATTCCGCCCCCCGTATAACGATTTTCAAAATTATAGGAACATTACCTACTACGACCCCACAGCATAACGCTGCCCAAATTTCATCACAATCCATGCAGCGGTTATTGAGATTACGAGGGTAGAAAAACGCGACAGACAGACAGACCGACAGACAGACCGACCGACCGACAGACCGACAGTCAGACAGACCGACGGAAATGAGTGACGTGGATTTTCGTCATGTACACATCATAAAACGCCCAAAAAGCGTATTATCTCAAAATCGAAAATTTTCGCGATCACAAGACTCCCCTCACCTATCCGTGTGGCAAGTAAAAATTCATTTTATAAAAAGCTTCGCGTTGGAGTAGTGAGAGACAAAACCCCCCAGACTTATTTTTATAAGTTACCAATCATCTACTGTTTTTGGGAGGGGATGAAATTGGGAAGGTGGGGATGGGGGAGTCGAAATCTCGAAAATTTGTTGTAAACATAAAATACCCTCGATTGCCCTAAGAAATATGAAATTCTAGACTTTTCAGACTTATCCGAATACTGACCTAGAAGACATTTGATACGTTTATTTACCTATACAGGGTGGGCCAACACTGGACGGACGGAGGATTGTTGACTTACTAAAACATACTTAAAAAGTCTGTCATTTGGTGGGGGGTGGGAACCCTTGACTGCTATAACGTTAAAATATGTTGACTTAAATTTTTAGGTTTATACAGGGTGATTCATAATAAAATTACATTTTTTAAATGAATGGAATATATTATTGCATATTTGGATTGCTTGGTAAAATCTACTTTGACCCTATGTATTTTATACGGAAGCTTAAATGAAATGAAATGAAATGACTTGGTATAAGTAGGTATCAGAAAAAAATTGAGTATCACAGTGATTACTAATCTTAGAAGGCCATGACTTTTCGGTACGGCTAAGCATAAGGTGCGTCAGACGGTTAAATTTGAAATCTTTTTGAACTTGGAAAAATCAGTAGATTAATTAAAGAAACTTCAGTCATAGATAATTTGATTTTTTTCCCTATAATGGTCAAATTTTAACAGAGTTCTTATCTAAGAAACCAAATTACCTACATCCCTGCAAAGGTTAATTTTACATTCCGTTGTATTTATTTTCACTCAAATGAAATCCGTAGTAGCACATATTAATGAATGTTATTTTACTGCATGAACGTTGAATTAGTATACCTCTATACGAATAGGTGGAATAAGTGAGGACCGGTAGGCGGTGATGAATCACTCGAAGATATTAGTATTGTTAAGCAAATTTCGCCTTTTCTACATGTCATGTATAATATACAGTGTTTACGTGTTTATACTATTAGAAGTGATAAACGAGGACCACCTGAGTATTTTTTGTAAGCGTATTTCTTGCCCTTTTACTATTATTGTTCTTCAAGCAGGCATATTTTCGGATCGATCTGAAATTCATGTAACCGTCAACCGTACTGAACCCGAATCGGCCGCAAAACGCACATACAAGGTGAGTCAAGCTCAACGCCTCGGACTCTTGTGACCAAACGGTACCACTTTTCGAAAAATCGACTTTGCGGGTGTATGTAGGTCGTCTTGGACTACATTTTAAAAATAATGACTTTTATACAGGGTGTCTAATAAAAGCGTGACATATCAAAGTTATGTTTTTAAATGGAATACCCTGTACATTATTGCATATTTAGGTTCCAGTGCATTTTAGTGTGACTTTATGTATCACACATGGGACTTTAAGCGAACCGTTTAGGTACAAATCACAATTTTGGGTATAGGTAGATGTCAGAAAAAATTGAATATCGCAGCTATTATAAATCTTAGAGGGCTGTGACTTTGCCGTGTTACTAAGCATGAAATGTGTCAGCTTACGTTAGACGGTCGAGTTCGAATTACATTTGTACTCGGAAAAATTGGTAGATCAATTAAGTTAACTCCAATCAAAGGTAACTTGATTTTTTCAAATGGGAATGCATAATTTTTTTTATACCATCAAATGTGCAATTTGATAAGCCTTCTAATGATGTGCGATTGTAAATATCAATCTCTGGTAGTTTTGTTTTAGTTTCAAATTTTCAGCAAAACCGGTGTTTTTCAATTTTCCTACCTATAAGCAACTTAGCAGGCCATGAAATATAAACAAAAAACTGTTTAGATGGAACAAAATAACTAACTTAGAAGATAGTTACGGACGAACTAAAGTAAAGGGACAAAGTTATAAAATTGACTTACAGCAAATCAATTCTAACCAGAAATAGCAGACATAACACATCTAAGGTCAATAAGCTGCTGGAGTACGACAGAAATGGGTATTTTTTACAGCATACCGGTTACTACAATATTCTAAAGATTGACGATTCACAAAACCATTGTGAATTTTGAAATTAAAGGAAATCTACCACGTAATGTTGCTGGCAGCTTAATAGCTTTAGAATAAAATTTCACATTTCATGATTTAAAAAAATAGTAACCGATACCTCTGACCGGAGTTCTGCAAATTTTTCAATACTCATAGGCAAGATCGCCGAAAACGAAGAATAAATTAAAAATCTGCTCAAATTATTAAACATAATTTACCTGGCAGAAAATTAAAATATGATTTGTCAGTATTCCTTTTTTTGTGATCGTGCTAATAGATACTGAAAAATTCAAAGGACGACAGTGAGACGTATCATTACTTTTGACTTTGACGGAAATGACTACTGTTTTATGCCATTAAATGTGAAATTGCGTTCTGAAGATATTAGACTGACGGCAACGATCGCTGAAAGTTTTGCTTTCATTTCAAAGTGTTTAGTGATTTTGGAAATGTTTAATCTCTAGTACATTGCAGTCGCTAGTAGGCTTAAAAATTATCCATTTCTGTCGTACTCCAGCTTCTCTTTAACCTTCGACATGTTACCGCCGTTGTTTCTGGTTAGAGTTGATTTGTTGTAGGGAATTTTTATAATCTTGTTCTTTTACTCTAGTTCTGCTGGATCTTTTTGCTAAGTTAGTTGTTTTCTTCCATCTGAATACGATTTTGTTTATATTTCATGGCCTGCTAGTTTGTTTATAGGTAGAGAAATTGAAAGACACTGATTTGATTGAAATCTCGAAATTTAATAAAAACTACCATAGACTGATATTCACAATCTGATATAATTAGAAAGCCTATCAAATTGCACATCTGATCATATAAAAAAATTATGCATTCCCTTTGAAAAAATCAAGTTACCTTTGATTGAAGTTTCCTTAATTGATGTATCGATTTGTCCAAGTACAATGTAATTCGAACTCGACCGTCTAACGTAAGCTGATACATTTCATGCTTAGTAACACGGCAAAGTCACAGCCCTCTAAGATTTATAATAGCTGCGATATTCAATTTTTTTCTGACATCTACCTATACCCAAAATTGTGATTTGCACCTAAACGGTTCGCTTAAAAAGTGTGATACATAAAGTCACACTAACATTCACCCAGGAATCTAAATATGCAATAATATACAGGGTGTTCTATTTAAAAAACATAACTTTGATATGTCATGCTTATAGTAGACAGCCTGTATAAAAGTCATTGTTTTTAAAATGTAGCCCAACTCGACCTACATACATTTGCAAAGTCGATTTTTCGAAAAGTAGTATCGTTTGGTCACAAGAGTCCGAGGCGTTGAGCTTGACTCACCCTGTGTAACCTTAAAATGACCTGTGCGCATGCTGAAAGTTGGAAATAATATAAAAACGAAATGAGTTCTCGATCTAAAAGAATAGTGAAAACTTTAATTAAACAGAGCTGGTCATATAGCTTACAGTATATTCAATCCCAAGGTAGACTCCACATAAACAGTCGCAGGCAGCATTAGCGTGGTTACTGTCCGCTGCCATCTGCGAACACGCCAGCTATAGTCCAGTACAATTATGGAATTTTATATTACTATTTAAAAGAGTTGCCCTATTAATCCATTGCAACTTAAAAGCAGCCAGTTGCCAGTTTGAAATGATCATTTAGGCAATGAACACTTGACATCGCATATTTCGATCTGATTTCCAGTCAGTCTTGGGGGTTTTTACTTGCCGGATTATAACATACAATTCACACATAGTGTATTGGACTATTAGGGACCCTACCGACACGAGCCTATCTCGCACGCCGGCTTGTTTTCATTTGGTCTAGCTTGGCTGTGAATACAGTATAGGTGCACCTACGTTGCATTTTGCATTTTTTAAATGGATGAGATTTGGATAGCAGTATGTTGCTGGGTAGTAGTAGGTAAAGCTGCACTTTATGAAAAGCTGGACCTAGGCGTAGTGAAAGATAAAACCCCTCGGCCTTTGTTTCAAGCTTTTTATGAGTTTTCAATTATCTATTATTTTTTAGGAGGGGATAAAATTGAGAAGGTGGGGAGAGAGGGAGATGAAATCTCGAAAAATTGTTGTTAACATAAAGTGCCCTCCATTGCCCTAAAAAATATTAAATTCTATGCTTTTCAGACCTACACGAAAACTGTCCTTGAACACTTACCTACATTCTTTTTTGATACCCATTCATTACACTTAGGGCTGGTTTCACCGCTCTCTGATGGTTTCGGATAGCGTATCTATCACATAGGTCCATATCATTTATATGACAGATAGGCTTTTGGTCTGTCGGTTTATCTGTCTGTTACACTTAAAACCGGTTTCACCGGTCTCTGATAAGTTTCAGATAGCGTATCTGTCAGATAGGCCCATAATATTTATATGGCATTATCGGACAGATAGGCTATCAGTCTGTCGGTTTATCTGCCTGTTGGCTTCTACCCTCGTAGTCTCAGTAAACTTTGCACGGAGCGATATACTGCGGGATCGTGATAGGTAGTATGCTGCTATAATTTTGAAAATTCGTGCATGGGCGGTGAAGGAATTAGCAAAAAACAAAAAAAAATCAAATATTCCTCAAACTGCGTTTTTAGGATTTTTGGGGGTTCCTAATCATTTTGTACTACAGGATGGATGATGGAGGGCTATGAATAGAGACGGGCATATCGGGTCATTTTTAAGATGCGGATCAGCGGATCTAAAACACCTCAAAGATCCGGAACAGTGATCCGGTTCACGGGTCAGTCGGATCCCGACTAGCGAATGCAATCGTTCACCTTCGATCTTGACCGAAGCACGAGGGAACCGCCCAATCTGGGTACTCGGTGCAGACAGAAATGAGCTAGTACAGCACAGTACACTTCATGTATAATTTATTAATTTGTTTTATCTCTATATCAGATGATATTTATTTTTTTATAAATATGTACCTAGAAGATGTATATGTATTAATACTATTCTTTATAAATTTCGATTTGAGTAAATAATTATTCAGTTTTGAGTTTCTCGTATCCTGGCACGTAAAAGGAATTTTTTGTCTCTACTATAAACAGCCACAGCTCATCATACAAGAAAAATATTCATTCATTATTCGCCCTAAAATATCTATCTAAATATTCCTTTAAATTCAGATCCCAGAACATTGAGCATTATGGCTATCATGTAGCTTCAGCAGAACACTGAACCGAAAACTGAACATCGCTAATCGTCAGATCGACTGACCGACATATATCGCCGTGGCACGCACCATCCCGCTTTGTGATTCTGAATGAATAAGCGAACAAGCTGCCGGATTTGTGACCCGTTGAGATTAAATTTAGGATTCGGTTCAGTTAGGTCACCTTAATGATCCGGATCAATGAATCGGATTAGAACCGTTCTACACATCTCTAGCTATGAAAATGAAAAAATTGTTGTATGCTGTCTAAAGCTTATCAAAAAATGGTCAAATATATGAAATTGTCAATCTTGGGTTAATTCCGCATACTGATGTAACATTTAATAATTTAATGTAAAATCTAATGCTAAAAGTAAAACCATTACACACACATACAGACCTACACGCAAACACACTGACCTGTGAGAGAAAGACCTAATACACTTTTTTACGTCCATCCTAACAGTGCCTTGCGTATTGCAGAAAACAAGGGACTTCGAATACGAGTTTTGCTTTAGATCGTTCTGTATTGGGTGGAAACTTCTGTTTGATTTTAATGAAATTTTAACATAGTATTATTACTGTGTCGAGAAGGAAATGCGTATGGTTTTTAGAAATCGTATCAGTGGCGGCGCAGCAATAATGAAAAAAACTAAAAATATAAAAGCATCTCAAACATCGTTTTTAGGCGTTTGAGACGTGACTGATCATTTTCTACTTTTTTTGGTAAGGGAGAAATTGGGATCGTTGGGGGGTGAGGGGTTGTAAAACTGAAAAGCTTATTGTATTCATAATAGGCTGTCCATTGACCTGTGACACTTTTTGAGATCCATCCGAACATTGTCTAGCCTATTGCAGAAACCAAGAATTTTCTGATGTATATGTAATAATGGCATTGCTCTAGATCGTTCTGTATTCTATAGCGTGGAAAATACTGAACCGATATTGACGAAACCTCGACACAGTATTAGTAGCAAGTACTATTAGCTTAGCGAGGAGGGTAAACGCGTTTGTCTTTTAATTGAAAACTCCAGTTTTCTGTTGTATACATAAGGGTATTGCTTTAGACAGTTCTGTACTATATAACACAGTGTTATTTCCGTTGCAAGGTTGGAAAGCGCGTAAGGTTTTTAGAAATTGTGTCAGTAGCGGTGCAGTGTGTATTTGGTTGCAAAAGGATCTCACATTATAGCTTCACGGTATGGGAAAACAATAAACTGGTATTACCGCAATCTGTGGGAAGTACTAACTCACTCAACTTGACTTAATTTTTTGTTCATAAATCCGCCATCACAAAGATGATATTTCAAAAGCATGCACCTTGTTCGACCCCGCCCTGGTAATAATAATCTGTCAAAGCTTTATTGCTAATGTTAGATACACACGTTAGATAAAAACCTTGAGTCCTCAAACTATGTAAAGGCAAGACAAGTACAGAACATTACAACGACCAAGTTTATTCAGTATCACGGAAAGTCCATTACCCAAATCTTAGCACCTTACTAAAAGAAAAAATATGAATCAGATCTTCTTAAAATTCACACAAAAATAACAAAAGCAAAGTCTATTCGCCTATAAATGGAAAAACAATGTAGTTACAAAGATCTATATAACACTGATTCTAAATCAATTATTTGGAGGATTCATGACCATATGTCTATGGGAGCAGAACATGATGTCAAAACATTTGTAAAATCGCACATCATTGAAGTCCATCAGGTCACACGTTACAACAACAGGGTAGTCGAAATTTAAAAAAACACCTATTCAGTAAAAGTCGTAGAACGGCTTATATCGCGGTGTCATTTTGGCAACACAGCTATGACCTCGCTTGGTGCGTTGTATACCGATTTCGGACCTCCGTTGTTCTCTGGGATAAAAAGCGGGTATATCGTGGCTCACTTAATTCTTTCATTGAAAGGTCCTCACTTGTCTCGATATACACGTATCAATTTTCTCATCGGTAAAATAGCTTTCATGTGTATATTTGAATGTTTCTTATCAAATGGCACATCTTCGTAGTATCTATCATAAAATGATGCCATTATCTCGTTGTCCTCACTTGGTCACCGATATGTATTGTCCTCACTTGGTGCTTGGTACTTGGCTGGCGCACCAAGTGAGGACAGTACATATTAGTGACCAAGTGAGGACAACGAGATAATGGCATCATTTTATGATAGATATTACGAAGATGTGCCATTTGATAAGAAACATTCAAATATACACAGGAAAGCTATTTTACCGATGAGAAAATTGATACGTGTATATCGAGACAAGTGAGGACCTTTCAATGAAAGAATTAAGTGAGCCACGATATACCCGCTTTTTATCCCAGAGAACAACGGAGGTCCGAAGTCGGTATACAACGCACCAAGCGAGGTCATAGCTGTGTTGCCAAAATGACACCGCAATATAAGCCGTTCTACGACTTTTACTGAATAGGTGTTTTTTAAATTACACTTTACAACAACTACCCTGTTGTTGTAACGTGTAACCTGATGGACTTCAATGATGTGTGAATTCACAAATGCTTTGACATCATGTTCTGCTCCCATAGACATATGGTCATGAATCCTCCAAATAATTGATTTAGAATCAGTGTTATATAAATCTTTGTAACTACATTGTTTTTCTATTTATAGGCGAGTAGACTTTGCTTTTGTTATTTTTGTGTGAATTTTAAGAATATCTGATTAATATTTTTCCTTTTAGTAAGGTGCTAAAATTTGGGTGATGGACTTTCCGTGATACTGAATAAACCTGGCCGTTGTAATGTTCTGTACTTGGCTTGCCTTTACATAGTTTGAGGACTCAAGGTTTTTATCTAACGTGTGTATCTAACATTAGCAATAAAACTTTGACAGATTATTATTACCCCGGCGGGGTCGAAAAAGGTGCATGCTTTTGAAATATCATCTTTGTGATGGCGGATTTATGAACAAAAAATTAAGTCAAGTTGAGTGAGTTAGTACTTCCCACACATTGCGGTGATACCAATTTATTGTTTTCCCATACCGTGAAGCTATAATCTGAGATCATTTTGCAACCAAATACACGCTGCACCGCTACTGACACGATTTCTAAAAACCTTACGCGCTTTCCAACCTTGCAACGGAAATAACACTGTGTTATATAGTACAGAACGGTCTAAAGCAATACCCTTATGTATACAACAGAAAATTGGGGTTTTCAATTAAAAGCCAAACGCGTTTACCCTCCTCGCTAAGCTAATAGTATTTGCTAGTAATACTGTGTCGAGATTTCATCAAAATCAGTTCAATATTTTCCACGCTATAGAATACAGAACGATCTAGAGCAATGCCATTATTACGTATACATCAGAAAATTCTTGGTTTCTGCAATAGGCTAGACAATGTTCGGATGGATCTAAAAAAGTGTCACAGGTCAATGACAGCCTATTATGAATACAATAAGCTTTTCAGTTTTACAACCCCTCACCCCCCAACGATCCCAATTTCCCCCTTACCAAAAAAGTAGAAAATGATCAGTCACGTCTCAAACGCCTAAAAACGATGTTTGAGATGTTTTTATATTTTTAGTTTTTTTCATTATTGCTGCGCCGCCACTGATACGATTTCTAAAAACCATACGCATTTCCATTCTCGACACAGTAATAATACTATGTCAAAATTTCATTAAAATCAAACAAAAGTTTCCACCGAATACAGAAAGACCTAAAGCAAAACTCGTATTCGAAGTCCCTTGTTTTCTGCAATACGCAAGGCACTGTTAGGATGGACCTAAAAAAGTGTATTATGCCGCTGGGTCTTGCTCTCACAGGTCATTGTGTTTGCGTGTAGGTCTGTATGTGTGTGTATGTAATGGCTTTACTTTTAGCATTGAGATTTTAATTATTTTCCTAAATATTACATCATTGTGCGGAATTAACCCAAGATTGACAAGTTTCATATATTTGGCCATTTTTTGATAAGCTTTAGACAGGCTATTATGAATACAACAATTTTTTCATTTTCATAGCTAGAGATGTGTAGAACGGTTCTGATCCGGTTCATTGATCCGGATCTTTAAGGTGACCTAACTGAACCGAATCCTAAATTTAATCTCAACGGGTCAACGGGTCCGTCGGGTCATAAATTCGGCGGCTTGTTCATCAGAATCACAAAGCAGGATGGTGCGTGCCACGGCAATATATGTCGGTCAGTTCAGTTTTCGGTTCAGTGTTCTGCTTAAGCTACAGGATAGCCATAATGCTCAATGTTCTGGGATCTGAATTTAAAATAATATTTAGATAGATATTTTAGGGCAAATAATAAATGAATATTTTTCTTGTATGATGAGTTGTGGCTGTTTATAGTAGAGACAAAGAATTCCTTTTACGTGCTAGGAGTGTATTTTAACAAATACGAGAAACTCAAAACTGAATTTTACTCAAATCGAAATTTATAAAGAATAGTATTAATACATATACATCTTCTAGGTACATATTTATAAAAAATAAATATCATCTGATATAAAGATAAAACAAATTAATAAATTATACATGAAGTGTACTGTACTGTACTGGCTCATTTCTGTCTGCACCGAGTACCCAGATTGGGCGGTTCCCTTGTGCTTCGGTTGACCAATCGTTCACCTTCGATCTTGAGATCTTGAGATCGAAGGTGGACGATCGCATTCGCTAGTCGGGATCCGACTGACCCGTGAACCGGATCACTGTTCCGGATCTTTGAGGTGTTCTAGATCCGCTGATCCGCATCTTAAAAATGACCCGATATGCTCATCTCTATTCATAGCCCTCCACCATCCATCCTGTAGTACAAAATGATTAGGAACCCCCAAAAATCCTAAAAACGAAGTTTGAGGAATATTTGACTTTTTTTTGTTTTTTGCTAATTCCTTCACCGCCCATGCACGGATTTTCAAAATTATAGCAGTATACTACCTATTACGACCCCACAGTATATCGCTCCGTGCAAAGGTTGCTGAGATTATGAGGATAGAAAAACTCCAACAGGCAGATAAACCGACAGACCGATAGCCTATATGTCCGATAATGCCATATAAATATTATGGGCCTATCTGACAGATACGCTATCTGAAACTTATCAGAGACCGGTGAAACCGGTTCTAAGTGTAACAGACAGACAAACCGACAGACCGAAAGCCTATCTGTCATATAAATGATATGGGCCTATGTGATAGATACGCTATCCGAAACTTATCAGAGACGAGTGAAACTGGCCCTAAGTGTAATGAATGGGTATCAAAAAAGAATGTAGGTAAGTCTTCAAGGACAGTTTTCGTGTAGGTCTGAAAAGCATAGAATTTAATATTTTTTAGGGCAATGGAGGGTACTTTATGTTAACAACAATTTTTCGAGATTTCATCTCCCTCTCTCCCCACCTTCCCTATTTCATCCCCTCCTAAAAAATAACAGATAATTGAAAACTCATAAAAAGCTTGAAACAAAGGCCGAGGGGTTTTATCTTTCACTACGCCTACGCCCAGCTTTTCATAAAGTGCAGCTTTACCTACTACTACCCAGCAACATACTGCTATCCAAATTTCATCCATTTAAAAAATGCAAAATGCAACGTAGGTGCACCTAAGCTATATGACCAGCTCTGTTTAATTAAAATTTTCACTATTCTTTTAGATCGAGAACTCATTTCGTCTTTATATTATTTCCAACTTTCAGCATGCGCACAGGTCATTTTAAGGTTATACAGGGTGAGTCAAGCTCAACGCCTCGGACTCTTGTGACCAAACGATACTACTTTTCGAAAAATCGACTTTGCAAGTGTATGTAGGTCGAGTTGGGCTACATTTTAAAAATAATGACTTTTATATTATGAGCGTGACATATCAAAGTTATGTTTTTTTCAAATGGAGCACCCTGTATATTATTGCATATTTAGATTCCTGGGTGAATGTTAGTGTGACTTTATGTATCACACATGGGACTTTAAGCGAATCGTTTAGGTGCAAAACACAATTTTGGGTATAGGTCGATGTCAGAAAAAAATTGAATATCGCAGCTATTATAAATCTTAGAGGGCTGTGACTTTGCCATATTATACTAAGCATGAAATGTATCAGCTTACGTTAGACGGTCGAGTTCGAATTACATTTTTACTTGGACAAATCGGTAGATCAATTAAGGAAACTTCAATCAAAGGTAACTTGATTTTTTTCAAAGGGAATGCATAATTTTTTTATACGATCAAATGTGCAATTTGATGGGCTTTCTAATTATATCAGATTGTGAATATCAATCTATGGTAGTTTTTATTAAATTTCGAGATTTCAATCAAATCAGTGTCTTTCAATTTCCCTACCTATAAACAAACTAGCAGGCCATGAAATATAAACAAAATCATATTCAGATGGAAGAAAACAACTAACTTAGCAAAAAGATCCAGCAGAACTAGAGTAAAAGAACAACATTATAAAAATACCCTACAACAAATCAACTCTAACCAGAAACAACGGGGGTAACCTGTCTAAGGTTAAAGAGAAGCTGGAGTACGACAGAAATGCATAATTTTTACAGCCTACTAGCGACTGCAATGTACTAGAGATTAAAAATTTCCAAAATCACTAAACACTTTGAAATGAAAGCAAAACTTTCAGTGATCGTTGCCGTCAGTCTAATATCTTCAGAGCGCAATTTCACATTTAATGGCATAAAACAGTAGTCATTTCCGTCAAAGGCAAAAGTAATGATACCTCTCACTGTCGTCCTTTGAATTTTTCAGTATCTATTAGCAAGATCACAAAAAAGGAATACTGACAAATCATATTTTAATTTTCTGCCAGGTAAATTATGTTTAATAATTTGAGCAGATTTTTAATTTATTCTTCATTTTCGGCGATCCTGCTTATGAGTATTGAAAAATTTGCAGAACTCCAGTCAGAGGTATCGGTTACTATTTTTTTAAATCATGAAATGTGAGATATTATTCTGATGAAGCTGTTAGGCTGCCAGCAACATTACGTGGTAGATTTCCTTTCATTTCAAAATTCACAATGGCTTTGTGAATCTTCAATCTTTAGAATATTGTAGTAGCCGGTTTGCTGTAAAAAATACCCATTTCTGTCATACTTCAGCTGTTTTTTGACCTTAGATGTGTTATGTCTGCTATTTCTGGTTAGAATTGATTTGTTGTAAGTCATTTTTATAACTTTGTCCTTTTACTTTAGTTCGTCCGTAACTATCTGCTAAGTTAGTTGTTTTGTTCCATCTGAACAGTTTTTTGCTCATATTTCATGGCCTGCTAAGTTGCTTATAGGTAGGAGAATTGAAAAACACCGGTTTTTTTGAAAGTTTGAAATTAAATCAAAACTACCAGAGATTGATATTTACAACCGCATATCATTAGAAAGCTTATCAAATTGCACATTTGATGGTATAAAAAAAATTATGCATTCCCATTTGAAAAAATCAAGTTACCTTTGATTGGAGTTTACTTAATTGATCTACCGATTTCTCCAAGTACAAATGTAATTCGAACTCGACCGTCTAACGTAAGCTGACACATTTCATGCTTAGTAACACGGCAAAGTCACAGCCCTCTAAGATTTATAATAGCTGCGATATTCAATTTTTTTCTGACATCTACCTATACCCAAAATAATGATTTGTACCTAAACGGTTCGCTTAAAGTCCTATGTGTGATACACAAAGTCACACTAAAATGCACTGGAGTCTAAATATGCAATAATTTACAGGGTATTCCATTTAAAGAAAACAGCTTTGATATGTCACGCTTTTATTAGACACCCTGTATAAAGGTCATTATTTTTTAAATGTAGACCAACTCGACCTACATATACTCGCGAAGTCCATTTTTCGAAAAGTGGTATCGTTTGGTCACAAGAGTCCGAGGCGTTGAGCTTGACTCACCCGGTATATGCGTTGTGCGGCCGACTCGGGTTCAGTACGGTTGACGGTTACATGAATTTCAGATCGATCCGAAAATATACCTACTTGAAGAACAATAATAGTAAAAGGGCAAGAAAGACGCTCACAAAAAATACTCAGGTGGTCCTCTGTCGTCTATATCACCCGGTCCTCGTTTATCACTTCTATAGTTAAATTTCACATTGCATGATACCTCCGCTAGCGGTAAATCGGCGCAAACAATGTTGTCACGCGCTTATATAACAAAATCGTAAGATCCCTTAGATGCTCAGCTAACGAATAGATATTACTGTATGCTTGATTGTATGCATAATCTGTGAGCAAATATTCAACAGTGTTTCTCAATTTTCTATTATTTGGAGTCAAACATTAATTGCAATCCTTAATTTCTAATATGCCTAATCCACGTCCAATCATACCAACGGTAGCACGACTGCTGAAACATACGTACACTTGGCAACAGCGCTTGAAATGGCGGCATGCGAGCTCTCGGCGTTGCCCCTTTGTGCAGGTCCTTTAGCCATAGCTTAGAGATCGGTACAGGCATGCACACGCATACTGTGGGAAGCTATAGATGTGCGAGTGTACTCAATATATTCGCACTCAGAACGTTCATCGCAGACTTGTACTGTCGCATATCTGTGCGAACTCAAGTCGCTTGATCCATTCGGTATCGTGATAAAAATTTCTGAGGAGCAAAAAAACCGTAAATTAGAGCACCAACGCACATGTATGTTTCTTTCATGTTAATCAAAAAACCGACACCAGTTTTAGGCTCACACCATGTCGCTTATCTATTTTGCGCGATGTGACGCATTGTGAGAGGGGCCATGAAATCACAGCAGTTTCGCAGCAATTACGCACGGTTTGACAATGCCGCAAGATCCGCCGAGGGTCCGGCTTGCCGCTTCGCGGTGGCCGCCCGTTTAGATTTGACGCGCCAGTCTTAGTCAGGTGCGTAGCGATATAGCAGGTGTGGTAAGTTATTCTTGAAGTTTGCGCGGGAAATTAGACGATACAATTAATAACAATGCAGCAAGGCACATCGGTTAGCAATACAGCATCCAAACGACATGTTTTATCAACCGGTGAACGCAATATAGTGAAGAATGTTTACGATGGTGTACGTACACGATTTCCTGAAAGGCCGGTGAAGGAAATCGTTAAACTTTGCAGCGATCTGACTAAGGTCTCAGTTGCAACAATTTTCAGAATTTTGAAGGAAAAGAAGCGCGACGTAGTATTTGTGGTAAAATCACTTAAACAAAAAAGAGGAGTTAAAAAGATTGTTTTGGATGGTGACGTGAAAAATGCGATTCGTCGAAAAGTCCATTCATTTTATCTCCGTAATGAACTTCCAACGATAAAAAAACTACAACAGGAATTACAAAATGATGAAAGTCTGCCAAAGATATCTCGTCGGGTATTATTGAGAACATTACGCGAAATAAATATCAGATATTTGAAAAGAAAGCGGAACAGCGCATTGATTGAAAGAGACGATATAGTATTATGGCGTAGAGAATATTTAAGAAAAATACGTAGTATTCGTAACGCCGGGGGAATAAAAATCTATTACTTGGACGAAACTTGGTTGAATGAAGGGCACACGGTTACTAGGTGTTGGCAGGATTTGAATATAGCGAGTCGTAGACAAGCCCATCTTGAAGGCCTAAGTACGGGATTAAAATGCCCTTCAGGCAAAGGCCGTCGGCTAATAATAACGCATATTGGCAGCGAATCTGGGTTTGTGGATGGGGGATTGAACGTCTTTGAATCTCGGAAAACTGGTGATTATCATGAGGATATGGACGCTGTAGTTTTTGAATCTTGGTTTAAATCCATATTGACAAAATTAGAACCCGGTTCGGTTATTGTATTAGATAACGCGTCCTACCATAGTCGGCGTTTAGAAGCTCTTCCGACTTCTAATTGGAAAAAAGCGGATATCTATGACTGGCTCGTGTCAAAAAATATAGAATGCGATATGACTATGCTCAAAGCACAGCTGTCACAACTCGCGCGTCACCACAAAGAAAGGTATATAAAATTAGCAGTAGACGAAATGGCTAGGGAAAAGGGTTTTACAGTTTTAAGACTGCCTCCGTATCACTGCGAGTTAAACCCAATCGAGTTAGTATGGGCACAAGTAAAAAATGAAGTAGCGCGTAGGAATACAACTTTTAAGTTGGCCGATATACGTATCCTTTTAGAAGAAGCAATCGGTGCGGTAACTGCAGATAACTGGCAGAAATGCGTATCACACGTAAAAGCAGAGGAAGAAAAGTTTTGGAAATTAGATCCCCATATAGATTCCGTAATAGAGCCAGTCATAGTTAACCTTGGCAGTGATACAACCAGTGACAGTGACGAGTCCTTTGACTGTAGTTCTGCTAGTGATGACGAATTTCCACCGCACACGTCCGCAACTGACTGAGATTCAGAACAAGTATATTTATTTACTTTTTATTTGTTTTTGTTGTTTTTTTGTTGTTTATTTTTTTAATTTATTTTAATTTATATATTTACTTTTTTATTCGTTGTTTATTTTTAAGACGTTCATAGACAATTTAGTCAATCACTTTTGTTGCTGTTGCTCCAGTTTCTTAAGCAGAATATATTTTTTGTTCATTGTAACTTTTAAGACTTTACTTCTTACTCTGAATTTAATTTGTTGGATTCTAAGTTCTCCTTTGAAGTTTAGAGAGTTTATTTATTGTTTCATTTTCGTATTCATGCACCTTTTCAGTTTCCTATTCATTTTGTTAAACATAAAAGAAGGGTGGGAGGAGTGGTGGGACTCGATATGCAGCCACCTCCTCGTGGTGAGTCCTGGGTAGTCCGCATAAAGACTAGCTGAGAGCTGCATTACTGTTGTAGATTATTTCAATTCCACTTCCAGTATGACCGAATGTGAGAACTTTACTATTTGAAATCTTTGGCTGACGTCTAACGTAATATAATGTTTCCATTGAAACTGTACCTGTGGTTGCCTGCCCCTACCAAGCCGCTGTGCTGATGGCCAATAATTAAGCCCATAGCTATTTGACAATATCATACTTGCATTTTTGAGAAAGACTGCACATTTATGTAAACGAAACATTAGCAACTACTCAACTAGTTATAACTTCCAATATCTAGTAGCATATATCTAGCTTTGATTCGGATAAGTAATATTTTATCATTAAAATATATCTTTACATTTCAAAATAAAATCGGGTACACCTATTTGTAAAAAATGAATACAGAACGTATAGAATTTTATGATAGCTTTAAATTGTATATTGGCTCTGAATCCCTATCTAGACCTTCAAAGAAATCGAGCGCGCCACTGCTACCCGGCGTGACCAGGCGTGACGCAGGTATCATCGAATGTGGAACTTAACTATAATAGTATAAACACGTAAACACTGTATATTATACATAACAGGTAGAAAATGCGAAATTTGCTTAACAATCCTATCTTCGAGTGATTCACCACCGCCTACCGGTCCTCACTTATTCCACCTATTCGTATAGAGGTATACTAATTCAACGTTCATGCAGTAAAATAACATTCATTAATATGTGCTAGTACGGATTTCAGTTGAGTGAAAATAAATACAACTGAATGTAAAATTAACCTTTGCAGGGATGTAGGTAATTTGGTATCTTAGATAAGAACTCTGCTAAAATTTGACCATTATAGGGAAAAAAATCAAATTATCTGTGACTGAGGTTTCTTTAATTAATCTACTGATTTTTCCAAGTTCAAAAAGTTTTCAAATTTAACCGTCTGACGCACCTTATGCTCAGCAGTACCGAAAAGTCGTGGCCTTCTAAGATTAGTAATCACTGTGATACTCAATTTTTTTCTGATACCTACTTATACCAAGAAAGGTGATTTGCATGGGGTCAAACTAGAATTTACCAAGCAATCTAAATATGCAATAATATATTCCATTCCATTCATTTAAAAAATGTAATTTTATTATGAATCACCCTGTATAAACTTAAAAATTTAAGTGAACATATTTTAACGTTATAGCAGTCAAGGGTTCCCACCCCCCACCAAGTGACAGACTTTTTAAATATGTGTTAGTAAGTCAACAATCCTCCGTCCGCCCAGTGTTGGCCCACCCTGTATAGGTAAATAAACGTATCAAATGTCTCTCAAGTCAGTATTAGGATAAGTCTGAAAAGTCTAGAATCTCATATTTTTTAGGGCAATCGAGGGTATTTTATGTTTACAACAAATTTTCGGGATTTCGACTCCCCCATCCCCACCTTCCCAATTTCATCCCCTCCCAAAAACGGTAGATGATTGGTAACTTATAAAAATAAGTCTGAGGGCTTTGGTCTCTCACTACACCAACGCGAAGCTTTTTATAAAACGAATTTTTACTTCCCACACGATAGGTGAGGGGAGTATTGCGATCGCGAAAATTTTCGATTTTGAGATAATACGCTTCTTGGGCGATTTATGATGTGTACATAACGGAAATCCACGTCACTCATTTCCGTCGGTCTGTCTGTCGGTCTGTCTGTCGGTCTGTCTGTCTGTCGCGTTTTTCTACCCTCGTAATCTCAATAACCGCTGCATGGATTGTGATGAAATTTGGGCAGCGTTATGCTGTGGGGTCGTAGTAGGTAATGTTCCTATAATTTTAAAAACCGTTACACGGGGGGCGAAGTAATTAGCAAAAAACGAAAAATGTCAAATACGCCTCAAACTTCGTTTTTAAGCGTTTTCGGGGTTCGTGATCAATTTCCACTTTTTCTTGGGTGGGGGTGAATTTGGGGTGGTTGGGGCGTGGGGGGTTGTAATACTGAAAAATTTGTTTTATTCGCAATGAGCTGTCCATTAATATGTGAATGAAAAGCCTAGCGGCATGATACACTTTTTTAGGTCCATCTGAACGTTGCATGCTTATTATAGAAACCACGGGACTTTGAGAATTTTCCGATGTATACATATTAGATCGTTCTGTATTTTATAATGTTGAAATTACTGAATTGATGTTCATCAGAATTTATGATGTACACATACGAGTATTGTTTTAGATCGTTCGATATCGCGTAACACGAAAATTGTTCAATTGCTTTTAATGAAATTTTGACATAGTATTACTCCCAAGCCGAAGATGAAAAACGCGGATGTTTTGGAAAAATAGTGTCAGTGGCGGCGCAGCAATAATAAAAAAACTAAAAATATAAAAACAGCTCAAACATTGCTTTTATGCGTTTTACGGGTTCCTGATCATTTTCAATTTTTTTTGGGTGGGGTGAAATCGGGGCGGTTGGGGGGTGGGGGGTAGTAAAACTGAAAAATTTGTTGTATTCATAATAGTCCGTCTATTGACCTGAAGAAGAAATACCTAGCGGCATATTGCAGTTTTTTAGGTCCATTCGAACACTGGCTTGCCTATTACAGAAACCAATTTTGTGATCTGCACATACGAGTTTTGCTTTATTTCGTTCTATGTGTATTGCGTAAAGCGAAAATTATTGAATTGATTTTAATAAAATTTTGACACAGAATTACCGCTGCGAGAATGGAAAACGACTCTGTTTTTGAAGAACCATGTCAGAGGCGGCGCAGCAATAATCAAAAGACCAAAAACATGAAATCAGCTCAAACTTCGTTTTTAGACGGGTTGGAGGCTCTTGATCGTTTCGCATTGTCCAGTTCAAGCATGTAGAAAAAAACTGTGGCACCCTAGTTCCTAAGAAGGGAGACGCAAGAAACTATTTACGAGGGTTTTTGTGTTGGATGTTGTTTTTGGAGGCGGATAATTTAGTTGCAAGGGGATTTTAGGCTATAACTTCATGCAATGGGAAATAATAAAATGGTATCATCATTATATGTGGGAAGTACTGAGTCAATCAACTTGACTCCATTTTTACCTATTACTACCCAGCACCATGCTGCTATGTATAAAAATATCGTCCTCTTAAAAACGCAACTTTCGGCATGCGCACAGGTGACTTTCATGTGATGTATTCGTTGTGCGGCCGATTTGCTTTTAATGCAGTTGTCGTTAACATGACAAGAGCAGGAAAGACAAAAAATACTCAGGTGGTTCTCAGTTCGTCGTGCATATCAGTCGGTCCTCGTTTATCAGTTCTAATAGCATAAACACGTAAACACGGTAAACATGACATGCAGAAAAGTCGAAATTAGCTTTACAATACTAATATGTACGAGTGATTCACCACCGCCAGCGGTCCTCACTTATTCCTCCTATTCGTATAGAGATATACTAATTCAGCTTTCATGCAGTCAAATAACATTCATTAACATGTGCTACTACGGATTTCAACTAAGTGAAAATAAATGCAACTAAATGTAAAATTAACCTTTTCCTTTGTTAAAATTCGTCTATAGGGATGCAGATACCGCGTGGCACATATAGCGAAAAATTCGACCCCTCTAATTACCAAAATTTTGCTAATAATCTGAACATGTCCATAACGGCGAATTCAGGTAACTTAGTTCAACGGATCTATTTTGAACGTCTATTGACTAGTCTAGGGGTTCTCAAACTTATAGGCACTGCGACTACAGGAGCAAGACTTTTTCAATCGGACCAACTGAAATAGGACACGACTCACTTTGCTTCACAGTCGTAATTGCTAAATCGCTGATGTTGAAAATGGTATCGCCCTTCGTTATGAAAAACAAGTATTCCTGAGAAGAACTGAACCAATAAACTTGACTTCTATTTTTTTAATATCTGACCATGTTTTGGGAATTATTCAATATTTGTAGACGCGTAATTCGAAAATTGATTTAATTTAACGCGTGAATCAGTTGACTGCACTTTCGGTTGGCATTTGGCGTCATAAAACGTGTTTATGTCTGTGATACAATATAGTTAGCTAGAAAGGCAACAAATATGTAACGAGAATATACTGTTAGATAAGGGTAGATATGCTTGACAGGGGTACAACATTTACGAATTCAGGAATTTGTACTGTACAGTTATATATGAGGTTCAATCAATATGAACGATAATTGACTAACTTAGTACTTCCCACACATTAAAGTGGTATCAGTTTATTATTTTCCCTTTGCATTAATCTATAGTCTGAGATCCCCTTGCAACCAAATCATCACCCTCCTGCCCTCAAAAAACATCCAACACAAAAACTCTAGTAAATAGTTTCTTGATACTCCTCTCCGTAGGAACTAGATCGACACTGGTTTTATTCTGCGAGCTTTAATTGGATGAAACGAAACGACCAGGAACACCCAAATCGCCTTAAAAAGACGTTTGAGTTATTTTTATATTTTTAGTTCTGACACGATTTTTAAAAGCCATACGCATTTTCCATCCTCGTCACGGTAATACTACTGTGTCGAATTGTAATTAAAATCAATTTCAGGTTACACAATACAGAACTATGTATAGCAATACTCGTATGCAACATACGTCAGAAAAAATCCCTCAGTTTCTGTAACAATCAAGGCAACGTTCTGATAAACCTAAAAAGTGTATTATGTCGCTAGGTCCTTTTTTTGTAGGTCAATGGAGAGCGTATTATGCATACAAAAACTTTATTAGTTTTGCAACCCTCCACCTCCCAACCCAACCACCCCAATTTCATCCCCACTCAAAAAACAGAAAATGATCAGAAACCCCCAAAAGGCCTAAAAACTGGTTTGAGTTGTTTTTATATTTTTAGCTTTTTTATTGTCGCTGGGCCGTAGTGACATCACGATTTCTAAAAAGCATACCCATTTTCCATGCTTGGCACGGTAACAATACTGTGGCAAAGTTTCATTAACGATCTAAAACAATTTTCGTATGTGTGCATATATCCGAAAATTCCAAGTCCATTGGTTTCTGTAGTAGGCAAGGTAATGATCGGATGGACCTAAAGGGCCGCCGCGCCGCTAGCACTCTCTCACAGGTCAATGGACGAATGGAAAATACTTTAGGAGAAGGCTGTATAGCTTATTTCCAACAAAAAAGTAATATAAAGTAGGGTCCGATTTTCAACTGTTTCAGAGATACATAAATTGATTTTCATTGAAATGCAGACCTCCAAACGAGAACCATAATAAAACAAAATTTTATCGTGGGATTTTGGAATTTTTAGTATTAGTGATTAGAAAAGACGATGTCACGTCATTATTTACTAAAAAAAAGTGATCATGTATCAAACACTCAAACTCGAGATAGTATCAAAATCAACATGTTTTGAAAAGTGACATCAAGAAACATTACAAAAAAGGAATTTATCTTAAAATATCGCCAAATAGTTAACCACGTACTTTACGGTAAATACATGCCCATCTTTCTAGTTATCCATTGGTATCACAAACTTCTTATAAATGTGGTAAACATAGGCAACAAAATTGCATTTAAGCTCTAGAGGTATATTGGATCTCGGGGACCGCAAAATTTCAACAACCGTATGCAAAAACGTGTCATCGGATTTTTAATTTTTGTGTACTTTAATAATGTTCTATTACATCATAAAAAAGAGATCTATCAACTAAAATTTCAGTATAGGGTCTACAAATTTTATGATATTAGAAGAAAACTTCAAGTTTTAACTTAAAATCGTCTTAAAAATTCGCTAGGTAATTTCTTAAAAGATGGTAGATAATCAAGCACAACATGCAAGCCACTTTATAAAGTATCGTGTATCCATAGATTTTCACTGGTGTATAAATGAGAGGTTGTAAATAATCCAGAACGAAGTAGGGCTAAAATTAAGCATGATATCTTTAGGGAACAACCTCGTATTATGGATCAGTCATGACCATACATACGCTAAAGCTGAAACTAGATTTTGTGCTGTGGATCGACAGTAATGAACGCACGCCTGCGCAAATTAAGATACAGTGGGTTGTGACAGCTGCGTCTCTACTTTTAGAACGGGCAACGGCGTTGGTGTTCACGCATACAAGGAAATCATCCTACAGCTCCACCTACGCTGTTGCTGGTATTTCTTAGCGGAAGTTGTGGTTCACTGCGCAAACAACTGGTATGTATCCGTACATCCGTACCATTACATACCAGTACACATTTTGAAGGAAGGCGATCCTGTCAGAAGAATGGATTTTTTTCGACTTATGCTTCATGTGGATGCCGGAGATGCAACTTTTTTAAGTAGGATTCTTTGGACGGATGAATTCATACATAACTGAAAATCTACGGTTAAAAGACACTTTATAACGTGGTCTGCATGTTCTGTTTGCTTGCCTAACTTCTTAAGACGAATCTATTTTAAATCGCAACTTGAAGTTATCTAAAATTATACAGTTTTGAGACCATATACCGAAGTTTTGGTCAACTGATCACTTTTTATGACTAATCGTAATGTGATAGCACATTATTCAAGTAACCATAACAAAAATTAAAAATCTGATGACAAGCTTTTGCCAAACCGTCTGTTGAAATTTTGCACTCTTAGCGATCCAATATGCCTTTAGAGTTTAAATCTCTTACTGCATATGTTTTACCACATTTACAACAAGCTTATGGTACCAATGAACAACTAGAAAGGCATGTGTTTACCTTTAAAGTGCACGGTTAATTATTTGGTGATATTTTAAAGATTCCTCTTTTTGTAACGTTTTTGAAGTCACTTTTCAAAGCATGCTAATCTTGACACTATCAAGAGTGTTATACCTGATCCCTTTTTTTAGTTGGTAATGACGTGATAGCATATTTTCTAAGGACTAATACCAAAAATTTCGAAATCCGACAATACAATTTTGTTTTATTAGGGTTTTAGTTTGGAGGCCTGCATTTTAATGAAAATCTCTATAATGAATACAACAAATTTTTGAGTTTTACAACCTTCCGCCTCCCCCCCCCACGACCCCAATCACACTCTCACCCAAAAAAGTAGAAAATTATCATCAAATCCTAAAACGCCCAAAAACGAGGTTTGAGGAATATTCAATTCTTTTTGTTTTTTCCAAATTACTCCGCTGCCAATGCTCCGACTTTTAAAATTATAGGAGCAATACATACTAGGACCCCATAGGATACCGGTACCCAAATTTTATCACAATCCACGGTTACTGATGTGACTAGCCTAGAAAAACACGCAATGACAGACAGATCGACGTTATATAGACATCATAAAACGCCCAAAAAAGCGTATTATCTCAAAACCGAAAATTTTCGCGATCACAATACCTATCACAATTTCCTATCGGTGTGGGAAATAAAATTAACTAAAAAGAAGCAGAGGTCATAAAAAGGCGCGAAGGGCATTTCAGATGGTAGGATAGTATCAATTAATTAATATGCATGTGGACCTCGGTTATTGCCTTATACATTAACGGTCCTCGCATATTTGTTCTAATCGTAGAGATATGCAGAGAATGTGGAAAAAGTGCAACTATTTTTTAGATACCAAGATGGTCAGATCGTTCTGTACCGGTGATCACTTGTTCTCTCCTATTAGTACAGAGATATACTCAGGGCCGTGGTGACCTTAGGAGGGGTTCATGTATAAAAGAATATGTAATGTCTTAATTTGTTAAACATCTGTATAGATTGTATCGCTGCTTATGTGTTATGAGCACCGAGCATTGGTTAGTAGTAGAATAAATCACTAAGCTTGGAGAAAGCATCCTTAATTATCTTTATTTTGTATTATTTTAGTAGTTATTTCATTCATGCGAATACTCATGGGGGGGTTTGAACCCCCAAACCCTCCCCCTTATATACGGCCCTGGATATACTTGCTGAGTGCTTATTCCGTCTAAGCTACCATTCATTGGTCCTCCTGTTCCATAAGTCTAGATGAAATACTACCGCTGCGGTCAATGAACATTGTTATTTATCTGCACAGCGTCCTAAAACGTGTCTCCAGGTAAATCGATCCATAAGGTCGATTATAGACTTCTATTTACTATAAGATTTTCAGGTATCATGATGTGTCGATTGATTCGCTGTCTTCAATTATCTTCTTGAAATGTATAGGCAATGACATCTGAAACAGATATTACGAAACATCTGCCGACACGTTCCAAATAAATCTGTTACTTTAAGACCTTTTCTGTGCCTACCTTATACCTACCTATTCCTTGACAAATAAAATCAAATGAAAATTTGTCCTCAGTAACGTAATCTGAAGGCTTGATACCTCGGTGACTACACATCTGGTGTTCACGTAGAACTGCCGTTTCTACTAGCAAAATCGATGTAACACCTAAATACTACTGCAGTTCTGCTTTAAAGGTGGACAGAGAATGTTTTTTAAACAGTGGAACAGCAGCGCTTCCTGAATTTTTGAAAGGGGGCGCACAAAAGTTTATTTAAAAAAATACACAAAAATCCTGCCAGAGATTATTTAGGCCGCAGCTGCACTCTGCACATAAGTATACATATGTATCTTTATACGAGTAGGAGGAATAAGCGAGGGCAAGTGGCGGCCGTAAAGGACTCAAATATCAGTATTGTTATGCTAATTTCGACTTTTTCACGTCATGTGTGCAGTGTATACCTGTTCATACTATTAGAACTGATAGACGAGGACCGGGTGATATACACGGCAAACTGAGGACCACCCGAGTATTTTTTATCGATCTAAAAGAATAGTTCATTTTAATTAAACAGAGTTGGTCATATGGTTTAGGTGTACCTAAGTTGCGTTTTTTAAGTGGATGAAATTTGAAAAGCGGCATGCTGCTGGGTGGTAATAGGTAAAGCTTCATTTCATGAAAAGCTGTGCGTTGGCGTAGTAAAAGGCAAAACCTCTCAGACTTCGTTTTGAGCGTTTTATGAGTTAATCATCTACTATTTCTGGGAGGGGCTGAAATTGTTAAGGTGGGGAGGGGGGAAACCTTGAAAATTTGTTGTAAACATAAAATACCCTCCATTGGCCTAAACATATGAAATTATATACTTTTTCAACTTATTCGGTTACTGACCCAGGAGACATTTGATACGTTCATTCACATATACAGGGTGGGCCAATAGTGAGCAGATGGAGGATTGTTGACTTACTAAAACATATTTCAGAAATCTGTCAGTTGGTCATGGAAGGGACCTTTGAGTGATATAACGTTAAATATTTTCACTTAAATTTTGATGTTTATATAGGGTGGTTCATATCAAACTTACATTTTTTTGAAGGCGACTCCCTATACATTATTGCATATTTGAATTCCTTGGTGAATTCTAGTGTGACTCAATGTATCTTATATTGAACTTTAACGAACCGTTTAGGCACAAATCAGCATTCTTGGTATAAGTAGGTATCAGAAAAAATTTAAATATCGCAGTGATTATAAATCTTAGAAGGCCGTGACATTGCGGTACGACTAAGCATGAGATGCGTCACCTTAGGTCAGACGGTTAAATTTAATTTTTTTTTGTACTTGAAATCAGTAGATTAATTAAGGAAACTTCAGTCACAGGGAACTTGATTTGTTCAAATAAGAATACCCATTTTTGTTTAAAGAATCAAATGCAGAATTTGATTACCTCGATCTCAATCTTTTTAGTTTCCATTTCATTTAAAATTTTCAGTCAAATCAGTGTTTTTCAGTTTTCCTACTTATAAGAAATCTAGCAAGTCATGAAAAACAAACAAAAGCCCTTTAAGATGGAAGAAACCAACTAACTTAGTAGAAAGACACAAACAAATTAAACAACACATTAAACGAAAATTCCTTACAACACATAATCTCTAACAACAGCGGTAAGAAATCTAATGACAATGAGCAGCTGGCGTATGACAGAAGTGTTATTTTTCCACAGCCTACCAGCTATTGAGATCTACTACAGCTTGATAACAAAAAACGATTAAAAATATTGAAACAAAAAAAAACTTCGCTGACAGTTTAACATCGTCAGAATGAAATTTCACATTTAGTGGGATAGAAAAGTAGTCATTTCTGTTAAGTCAAAAGTAAAGATATCTCTAACTGGAGCACTCTGTGCATCTATTGATGTGATTGTTAGATTTTTTTATTACTCCATGTTGTAACTGTGTTTATTTCATGTATGTTCCTATCAAGTAAATAATGTTTTATCATATAACATACTGCAATTCAGTTTTCATTTTTTGCGATTTTGCTAATAAGTAGAAGTTCCAGTGAAGAATTTGAAGGGCTCCAGTCAAAGGCATCGTCACTTTTGACTTACGGCTATTTTATGGAACTAAATGTGAAAATTTATTCTGAAAATATAGATACTCTCCTGCCAGTAACGATCGCTGGTATTTTGTCTTTTATTTAATTTTTTTGTACTGATTTTGGATATTTGCGTATAGGCTGTGAAAAGTAAGCCTTCTTGTTGCCGCTGTCGTTTCTGGTTAGAGCTGATATCTTGTAAGACATTTTTATAATCTTACCTCACTAATCTAGTTTGTTTGCGTTTTTATGCCAAGTTAGTTGGTTTCTTCCATCTGAACAGGTTTTTGTTTATTTTTCATGGACTGCTAGATTGCTTATAAGCTGGGAAAGTGTAAAACACCGATTTGACTTAAAATTTGAAATAAAATGAAAATTAAAAAAGATTGATTCCAACAATCCTACATTGTTGGAAAGGTTATCAGGTTTTAGATTCGATGGTATAAGAAAAATTAGGCATTCCCATTTGAAATAATCAAGGTACCTGTGATTGAAATTTCCTTAATTATTCTACTGATTTGATCGTATGACCTAAGATGACACGTTTCATGCTTAGTCACACCGTAAAGTCACGGCCTTCTAAGTTTTATGATCGCTGCGATATTCAATTCTTATCTTATACCTACTTATACCAAAAAAAGTGATTTGCGCCTAAACGGTCCGTTTAAAGTTCCATATAAGATACATGAAGTCACATTAGAATTCACTAAGCAATTCAAATATGCAATAATATATAGGCGGTTCTATTAAAAAAATGTTAGTTTGATAATCAGCCTATATAAACGTTAGAGTTTGAGTGAAAGTATTTTAACGTTATAACCTTCAGGGGCCCTACCATGATCAAGTAACAGATTTTTGAAATATCCTTCTAAGTCAACCATCCTCCGTCTACTCACTATTGGCCCACCCTGTATTGCATCTATCACATAATAATATGTACTCTGAGAGGAATTCACATATTTTGTTGGAATGTTTGAAAAGAAAAGTATTTTATAACTTATCGAATTTTTAAAGCTGAAGCTGGATTGACATGAAACGAGTAAAATCGGGTCAAGCCAGACTAAAAACTCTTAGGATGCTTATCGGAGCAGCTAAAATCTGACGAAGTTGGAACTATTTGACTCGGATAGCACTCTACTCTCTCAGACACTCTCTCCCATTTTTTACCTAAGTCTAAAATATGCTTCTCAGTTGTACAAAAATGAGCTTTAACAATTTCAAAAGGCATAACACACGGTATGTAAAACGTCAGTTGAATTGACCATCTTAGATTCCAAACGAAAATTGCATCACTCGATATTAAACTAATTGAAACACCTGCTAGTTCTCACGCATAAGGGCATGGTTCATGATTTCAGAACTGTCTAGTAATCGCTATACCGAAGATCCTACTCCTTTTAAGAATTAAACCCTTCATGCACAGAGCGATGACCTGCAATCTAAAACTTTTCTGCCATAAAAGCCGCTTAGATCTCATTCCAAAAGTTGCTCATGATGGGGCACTTGTGAACAAAATTATGACTCGCAACACCTAATTTTTTTCTCAAAGACAGCAACGTGTAATATGGGAAGCTAAACAATCAAGTACACAAAGAGAAGGCGAAATATCGTGAGAGGCATTAGTCTGCCGGTGTTTCATCGTTGCCGAATTTCAGGACCTCACTTGTTGCATGCACTGGTATGTAACGTATATGGGGTGGCGGTATACAAACTCGAGAAACCATCTGGTGCCAAAGCGGTGAACTAAAATGTATACATTTACCATAAAACGAAAAAAATGAGGACCAGCTGAAATTTTCAAATTTGACTCAAGACCATGTCCGCAACTCACCACAAAAATTTCAAGCGAAGTCCTTGTGAGGTCCGTATATTGGTCCTCACTTGGTCGCGGTCCTCACTTGTTATGCAGATTTTGCACGGGTTAGCCTCACTTGTACCACGGGCCAAAAATATATATATATATATATATATATATATATATATATATATATATTACCTGCGAAACCTTTCTATGGCCTGGATCGACTACCGGAAGGCATTCGACACTACGTCTCATGAACTGATTGTGCGGCTGTTGGAATGTCTTTCGGTAGATGATCAAATAGTGGGATGCATCAAACAACTGATGCCGCTCTGGAAGACTCGGTTCACTATAATATCGGGTGAAACCAGGGTTCGAACAGAGTTGGTATCATTTAAAAGAGGGGTCTTCCAAGGAGACTCCTTGAGTCCCTTGCTCTTTTGCATCTCGCTACTGCCTTTGTCCATAGCGCTGAAAAATACTAAGGGATACAGCTGTGGCAAGCCCAATTACCGGAGGCACAAGGTCACCCACTTATTTTACATGGATGACCTGAAACTCTATGCCTCCGGACAACGCGATTTAGAGCAGTCGCTGAGGGTAGTGCAGGATTACAGTCAAGCTATTGGTATGGAGTTCGGGATAGACAAATGTGCCATGGTTCATCTCAAAAGAGGACGTTGCGGAGATAGTGAAGATGAGGAGCAGCTCGTTGATGGGAGCGACAACTGCATGCCGGAGATACCTATACCTACCTTGGAGTGGCGCAGCGTCACATCCAAGAGGCAGAATTGGTCAAAGAGTGTCTCCGCCGCAAGTACTTGCACCGACTCCGGCAGATCTGGTCGTCAGAACTGTCCGGCAAAAACAAAGTCGCTGCCACAAACATGCTTGCGGTCCCATTGTTGCTATACAGCTTTGGTGCTATCCACTGGAACGTGGAAGAGCTGCGACAAATCGACATAAAGACCCGCAAAAGGATGAATATGGAGGGAAGTCTACATCCTAGATCCTCTGTCCCGCGAATATACCTCCCGCGACACCTGGGAGGGCGTGGACTATTGAGTTTGGAGCATCTGCACAACAGAGTAGTACTGGCCACTGCCTGCTATGTTACGACGAGCACCGATCCCCTGATCCGCTTTGTGCGAGAGCACGAGATTGCGGGTAAAGGAGCCTTCCTTTTTAAAGCAGCAACACGGGCAGCCGAAGAACTTAGTCTCACGCTCGACTTCACGCGGAGGTGTCAGCAGTCCGTTACGGAACTTGCTCCCGCACAATTAAAAACCCGGATTAAAACTGCTGAAGTCCAATTGCTTTTAAGACTTCACAAAGATAAACCAATGCACGGAATCTTCTACAAACATCTAGAAGAGCATGGTTTATCTGAGCAGTTGACCTTCTCCTTCCTAAGGTCTAATGGGTTGAAGTTGGAGACTGAGAGCTCTATAATGGCTTGCCAAGACGGTGTCTTCAACACCTTAGTATACCGTAGCCGGATTATGGGTATGGATGTGCCCGATATCCGCTGTAGAGCCTGCCTGCAGGCGCCAGAGACCCTTACGCACCTCTTGTCGTCGTGTAAGGTGTACGCTGGCACAGCCTACGTCTATCGGCACAACGCGGCTCTACGAGTGCTATACTACCATTTAAGGCACTCATACGGTATAAATGAGACACCGGTGCTGCCATACGCTCCAGGGGACATTGAGTCCGTTGTGGAGAACGAGAGGTGCCGAATTTACTGGAACTACTCATTCTCCACGCTCGAGCTTATACATGCAAATAAGCCCGACATAGTCCTCCTCGACTACCAACAAAAGACGATGTTCGTTATCGAGTTCTCGGCACCTGCCGAGGGGAACATCGTCTCTAAGGAGGAGGAAAAGCGGACCAAGTATCAGGAGCTCCTCGGACAACTTCGCAGGCTCTGGCCGGACTACACTGTGAGTCTGCTAGTAATGGTCATTGGATCCCTAGGTGGTATGAGGGATACGCTGCTCTCTGCACTGCGCAAAATGCCGGTGTGCCGTGCGGCGGCGCACATCTTAGCCGCCAGAATGCAGAAGGCAGTCATCCATGGGTCCCTTCGTCTGCTTAGGACGCACGATACGTGGACCCAGTGATTGCTCACCTCACGGTGTGAGGAGTAGTCGCTGGGGAATGGAACAGCAGCCCGGTGTGTCGGAGCCCGGGTTGCACCTTTTTTGTTTTTGTTTTGTCTATATATATATAATCAGAAATCCCTTTTACCCATAAGGGTGTCGGGTGTGCACTGTCCTTAACTAGTATACATCCACTGATTCCACTGTTTTTTATTTTGCGCCAACTTCTTAGCCTCTCTCCATGTAGTTCCCCTTTTCCCTAATATTTTGTGTATGACTGAGTCCCAAGTTTTCTTTGGTCTACCCCGTCTTCTCTTTCCAAATGTTTTTGCTTCCCATATCCTTTTCACTGGAATATCTTCCTTCATTCTCTGCAGGTGGCCCCACCAGCTTAGCTGTTTGTGCTCTATGAAATCCATCAACGAAGGAATTTGCAATTCGGTCCTAATATCTTCTGACCTGATCCTGTCTTTTCTTGAGCATCCTTTCACTCTTCTGAGGTACTTCATTTCTGACGCTTGCAATTTACTTTTTTGACTTTGCGATAGTACCCATGACTCGCATCCATATGTAAGAATTGGTCTGTATATTACTTTATAAACGCACATTTTCGTTTTTCTTGCTATCTCTTTCCTATTTATAAATCCTTTGCTCATTGAGTAATATGTTTTGTTCGCTTTTTCTATCCTTTCACTGATTTCAATTTCGTTATCACCGTTTTCTTCTATTGTTACGCCTAAATATTTATATTTACTTACTTGCTCTATTTCTGTGCCATCAACTTGGACCTGTATCTGGGTTTTCTCATTTGATACAACCATAACTTTGGTTTTGGATTTGTTCATCGTCATGCCGTACTTTGTCAACAAATTGTTCCAAACAGACAAGTTTCTGTTTAATTTTAATTCCGTGTCGGCAATTAGGACTATATCATCTGCAAAGGCACACTCTGAGACGTCTACTTTTTGTAAATTTCGGTATCCAACGTACATTACACTTGTCAGTTCTTTACTCTCTTTTATAATGTCATCCATCACGGTAATAAATAACAGTGGACTCATTGCTCCTCCCTGCCTCACGCCTTCCTCCGTTATGAACACATCTGAATGCCTATTCTTACTTATCACACTATTCTTTGTCTCTTTATATATACTTTTTACCACTCTGATAAGCTTGCTACCTACACTTCTTTTCCTGAGGCTTTCCCATATTCTTTCTCTTGGCAAGGTGTCGAAGGCTTTTTCCAGATCCATAAACGTAAAACATGCTTTTCCATTTATTGCTAGAGTATTATTTATTATGTTTTTCACCGTGAATATATGATCTTGAGTGCTTCTGCCCTTCCTAAATCCACTCTGCGTCTCCGATAATGATGGTTCTATTTTCTTTCTTAGTTTTGTTTCTATTATTTGTTCATATACTTTCAAAACTGATGACAGTAAAGTTATACCTCTGTAGTTATTGCAATCTTTTCTGTCACCTTTCTTATATATTGGTAGAATCAGGCCAGTGTTCCATTCTGTAGGTATCCTTTCTTTTTCCCATGCTACGTTATATAGTTTTAGTAACATCTCTTTACCTATTTCTCCCATATGGATAAGCATTTCAGCAGTTATTTTATCGTTAACAGGTGATTTTCCTATTTTCTGTCTTTTAATGGCTTCCATCATTTCAGTTTCAGTTATGGTGTTGTCATCTTCTCCGTTATGGTCCGTATGATAATCTTCATCCCAACACTGCCTCTGGGGACCTTTATTACTTGGATTTAATAATTGCTCAAAGTATTCCTTCCATCTCTTCATTACTAGCTGCTCGTCGGTTACTAAAACTCCATTTTTGTCTTTTATTGCAACACTCCCATCATCTGTATTTTTCCTTAGCTGCTTCAATGCCTTATAGAAAAGCTTCTGGTTACCTCTGCTATTTTTCTCCAACGTTTCTCCAAATTCTGTCCACGTTTTCTGTTTAGCTTCTCTTATAAGTTTCTTAACCTTATCTCTTTGTTCTCTATACTCATTGTAATTTTGTTGATTCCTTGTACTCAGATATTTCTTCCACTTTTGCTTCTTCTGTTTGACACTTTTCTTGATATCATCTGTCCACCATTTTGTTTGTTTTTTATTTCTATTAATGTGGATTACTCCACAAACTGCTCGCGCTGCATTCAGTATATTGTCTCTAAATTTCATCCACAAATCGTCTAAGCTTTCTATATTTGTATTTACATTACTAGTTGTCATTCTCCTACTTACTTCTATTTGAAACTGTTCTGCTATTTCTTTTTCCCGTAACTTATATGATCTTATATTACACGTATCTACCTGTCTCACAGGCTTTTTGTTTTTCCTTGTCTGTTTATTAATAATATTTTTGATTGTCGCTACCAGTAGGTAGTGATCGCTATTTATCTCATATCCCCTATTGACTCTTAGATTGATTATTGACTTCCTTTTTTCCTTTTCTACAATTAAGTAATCTATAATAGACCTTTCATTTCTGCTTGGCTCTTCTCTTGTGTACTTGTGTATATCTTTGTGTTGGAAAAAAGTATTGGTTATGATGAGGTTTTCCATCCCCGCTAATTAACAACAATTAATAGTGTGTCAAAGTTTCATTAAAATCAATTCAATAGTTTCCACATTACACAGTTACACAATAGTAACCAGGTACAGGTAGCAGATCATGACATGACATGGATAGTATAAAATACTAGTAGGTACACATTAATTTAGACACAATCGAATTTCACAAAGTGACAGGGCATATTAAAAAAAGTAAATGTTTGTTAGTATACAAAAGCCGCACTTTAGCCAAAGTTTACGGAATAGATATAAGTTGGATCACTCTCCGTCGGCACTTTGAAGAACTCACATGAACGCGATGCCGCGGCCGCACGCGCCAGTTAGTTTTTGCGTTGGTTTTTGCTCAAGTACGAGGGTCTTTTAGCGGGGACTTGCTAACGCCTGGGTTGTACGTATATACGAGGGTCATTGAAAAACTATGTATTGACGGCCGATTTAGACGTACAAATACAAATATAACGTTTATTTTGCAAATGCACTAAGTTACATAAATGGATATCAAAAATAAAGCCTAGTAAAACAATTACTAAAGAATCTCAAAAGATTTCACATATCGTAGCTATTTCGTAGATAAGTAAAAACTGATGGTTCAAAGGTGCTGTAGTATTTTCACCTTAATGTTTTGTTTATTTAGCTTATTTTTGAGATCACAGTTTATACATTTTATGGTATAGTATATACGGACTCGTATGTACAATTTTAAAAGATAATCATGTGGAAATGCTTTACATGAATGTGAATAAATTATTTTTGACAGTTTGCTTTTCACTGTCATTCCAATTGCTACTGTAGAAACTAAATTGTTAGAGTTATCAATAAAAATATTTTCGAGCTCTAAAATACAATTTACAATGTCCCTGGGTGGTATGGTAAGACCACCGAATGAATATTTTGTCTCACTATACGTTTTTAGCGTGATACAATCCTTTTAGTACCTGTAGCTCTTGAACTAATGAACTAACCACTTTAGACCCCAAGTGTGCTAGTTTGTTGGAATTGTTTTATCGGCACGAACACAGGCACAAATATACAGGGTGTCCCATTAATAATTTTGAATCGAATGTCACGTGACCAAAAACAAATACCTCATTGGGTAGTACAATGACAAAGAAGGACACAACATCTGCTCTAATTTACATGCCCAAAATTATAATTCTCTACTACTGCCCACTTCCGACATATTGCTTGTCTTAATCGTCGTGGGATACCCTATATTTATATGCCTTACATTTCAAGGTTTACCACAAAATAAGGAAGGATCTGACTGTCATTCTCCATCCGTTAATAAATTTAAATTGATTGGTAATATATTTTCTCGCGAAATTGATTACGCTCAAACTTCTAAAAAGATTATCCATTTCCTGCAAACAAATCCGAGATAACAAAATCCGATATTTTTGAGACACTGTATACACTTCGCGTTAAACACGTTCAACCTCTACTTTGCGCCGCCCCGTATCTCCCGGCTGACGCCGGCATACTGCTACCGGTGTACCGGGGAGACGGAGCAAGGGGCAGGCCGTTTTGATATTTTTGCGGAGTGATCCAACTTATAGGTATTCCGTAAACTTTGCTTTAGCATAGCAGGCAATATTCAAACCGCTAACATGTCCCTGAAATCTGAGATCTTCTTCATCAAAGTATACTCCAATATTTCGGGCACAAGATGCAAATTTATTAGCATCATCATCAGCTTTAGCAGTAACCTTGCATTTGATAGTATAGCTGTACTTCTCTCTAAAAAATAACATGGCGTTTGACGTGACTGAATTTAAGCACAAGTTATGACTCCTCGCATGCACTGAGGTAGTTATAATATCATTGTTGACCTTCACAGACGAGATTCATTGGGGTCGAAACTGTAATAAATTTGGGTGTCGTCAGCAAAGCACTGTATATTGCAATTTTTTAAAACTGTAAGTAAATGAAAAGAGGAAATTAAAAATAGTAGAGGTCCCAGGACCTTGATGGGCGCCAGAGCAATTTGAACATAAATAGCACCATAAGTGATGCCCCGATCTATATGAATGTCTACGTGATTTAACAATTCAAAATATGTGTGAATAGAAATATATTTGTGATGTAAAATTGGCAGATACACGACTGACAAAAAATTATGTCACAGATTCGTATATTAAGTAAATAGATAAAAAAACTGAAAGATATAAAAAAAATGATAACAACATAGCTACAAATAGAAAAACCAGAAGTTAATTTGTTAGCAATTCATGCTTCTGCTTATGATTTCATCATACAGGGTGAACCCTAAGTTGATACTTTTATTTTAAGTGTGCATGAAATTCGTTAAAATAAACAACTTTTTCAAATAGCTTTTTTCTGAAAACCGAAAAATAAGCGAGTTACAAAATCAAAAAAGGGAATCTGGGTTTGTGTATGAAGACTTAGGGTAAAGTCGGGTAAATTGTACCACATTGCACACTTTATCAAATATCTCGCTATTGATTTGATTTGAATTCAACAAAACTATGAATTAGAGTTACTTAACATATTCCTATCAAATTCCATAATAGAAAAGTTACATAAAGACTGACAGTTTAACATAATAAATGTTTTTTTAAAATGTTGCAAACGGTACAATCTACCCAACTGGTTCGTTAAATTGTACCACCCGGTTCGGTAAATTGTACCATGGCAAAATGCATTAGATGGTCGTTGTTGATAGAACAACAGATTTATTATACAATACATTGCAGATTGCAATGAATTAAAATGTTTATTTGTAAAACTTAAACACATAAATCACAAATTAGGAACCCATCGGGTAAAACAAAATATTATCGTAGCAAATAACTAATACTCAATACTTATTTAACTCAAACACAGAAGTCACAAATATAGTCCCATCGACTGGGAAACGAAGCACAGCTTTCATGCACCCAATTTGCACAAAATTTCCAGTTTTATAGTTTCTTACTGCTGCCTTCATATCTTGCTCTGACCAGTGGCAGTCTTTTGTACCCTTGACTGAAAAAAATATTGGAATGTGGTGAATTGTACCGGTACGTTTTAACAAACTAGGTGGTGGTCCAAATTAGCAAACCGATATTATTGACACAAATTGGTTTATTTCTTTTAAAAAAGTGAGGTTAGGGTAAATATAAACCGCCTAAACTATTTCCAAATGTCCAATAATTACGAAGAACGCCACCCCAACTACCAACAGCTGATCATTCGGATACAACGGCTTATCTAAAGTTGCGTAATACTTACTGCGTAAAGTCGTATTTCAGAAAAACATAAATTTTAAGTTTCACGAGAGACCGCCGTTTACGCGTCTTGGTAACTAATGTTTTGACAACACGAGGTATCAAAAGAGCAAACCAGATGACGTTAGAGGCTTACAATTTAATAAATATTGAGGTGGTACAATTTAACAACTGGTACAATATACCCTCGAATATACCCGACTTTACCCTACATACCTAGCCAGTTTATGCTTAGTTTTTCACTCGGATTTTTGCCTTGTGGGTCAGGCATTGTACCTGTCAATTAGTGCCCTAGTCACTTTTAGTTTATCATAGCTAATTTTAAAATGGCAAGTCCTAAACTTAGTTTCAATAATGACGCGCCAATTTCAGGATTTACCAATTTAAAATTACCTACGATAAACAAAAAGTGACTATTGCACTATCTGACAATGCCCAATGAAACATCTTTTCATTTTCAGCCCTCGAAGGTAAACATGAATAGTCAGTGAGCCTCACGTCATGCTTTTGGAGTGCAATTGGTGTTTGCTTCTGAAAAAGCTAGTGATCGACTAGCTATTAGATCTACTGATCAATTTACGTTAGAATTCTAGGAACATAAAGACGAACTGTGGTTAGAAACGCAGCAACATCTACACCCTGCACAGCCCTTCACTCTACCACTGATCTACCAGCTCCAAAACAATTTCGTCGGAATTTTCATTACACCCAGAGTCGAGGCCGAATTAAAACCGGCCAAGAGGGTGGCACAGGACAGGGGCTGAACGGGATATGGGAGGGGTTGGGGTATGTGACAGGTCGCAACTGCGACAGGATCAACGCGCTGGATTACGTCAGATTGATCACCGGGATAATGTAATAGAAAAACAGAAGAAAGCGCGAGGTGTTTATGTAATGAATAACATTCGGCAGGGGTGACTTATGAGGTTTATGTGTTAGAGGGATGCTCTAACGAACATATGTTGTGAGAAGGGGATGATGTTGGTATGAATACTTCGAATTGTTTATCTTATGAGAATAATACTAGCGTCTTTCCTACGTTACTCGTCGGTTGATGGAGAAAGCAATTTATTGTTATCATGAAAAGATTGAATTCGACGAAATAATTGTTTATACGACATACTGACCACCGCTTCAATAATTGAGGCTTTGAATAAAATTTTTTTTGTCATAAATGGAAAGATCATACATAAGTTTTATAACAAAACTGTTTTTGTTTTTTTTTCGCAATAATTCAAAAGTTATATCAAAATAAAAATGGGTTTTTGAATCGAGTACCGAAAACACGCCGACGGCTCCCGAACCCGTGTGACGTCACCATGGTGGTAAGGATGCTCCTTTGACCAACGACGTCCTACTCCGATACTAGATTCTAGATTCCCAGCCAATCGCGAAACTACGTACTGCTAAACTGGTAACTAGTGTATATTTGTTGCAACACAGTCGATGAATGAAGTTTGCAGCTCGAGTCTACGATCGAAATAAATATGTTTTTGAATTTTTGAAGTTGAAGTCAGGTTATAGATTCCAGTAAGTACCTACCTAATCAAATATGTTTCGTTGAAAATATCTCCTCAATCGAAGGATGGCCCAGTGGTTAGAGAGCCCATAGTGGATCTCAGGATTTTTGCGGTCTTTGAATCGAAATCCAGGCCTTCCAAATTTTTAATTTTTATTTTTCTTTATCAAAAAATTTATTGATGTGCTTTTTGCACTTGTTACGCACACTTTTTCTACGATCAACATAAATATGTGTCTGAATCAAATTTTGTTAGACATATTACTCGCACTGCACAGTGCTTGTTAAATTTTTATGAAAATTTAATATTCTTAAGCTTCATTGCCCAAAGTTAAATAAATAATAATACCAAGTGATAAACAGAATGTGATTACGAGTTTGAGTTACTTTTTTTACATTAAAAAACTTAAAAATGAATGAATTGAATGGCTGAAGGGATTTTGTTTTATTAACCAACTATTACATTTAAAAAAAAATTGATGGCGATTGATATTGACGGACAAACCTCACTTCCACTGATATTATGAATTGTCCACGGCCTCCTGTACTTAGTTTTTGCACTGTGCAGTGCAAGTAATATGTCTAACAAAATTTGATTCAAACACATATTTATGTTGATCGTAGAAATAATGTGCGTAACAAGTGCAAAAAGCACATCAATAAAATTTTTGATAAAAAAAAATTAAAAAAGTTTGGAAGGTCAGCCTTACCGCCATGGTGACGTCACACGGGTTCGGGAGCCGTCGGCGTGTTTTCGGTATTCGACTCAAAAACCCATTTTTATTTTGATATAACTTTTGGATTATTGCGAAAAAACTGAAAACAAAAACAGTGTTGTTATAAAACTTATATGCGATCTTTCCATTTATCACAAAATAAAGTACTTTTTTTCTTAATTCAAAACCTCAATTATTCCTAAGTGGTTCATCCGAATGTGCCACATACTGTGATAGTGTAGTTTTGATAGGATTAATTACAGCTTCTGCCAATTTAATATATAATAAGAAATATGTATATTGGATCAAATGACGAAATCATCAATAAAATTAATGAAGAATGCATGCTGATGCTCAGGATGGATCCTTGAAGGTTTCGAAGAGCAAATCTTTGAAAGGCGTACGAACATAGCAGTTAAATTTCAATATAAATGTTCAACATGTATTTCAATGCCTATACTTCATATATGGCATCACCATATTGTGTAAGGCTTTCCTGCCCATGGTTCGATGAACTATTGGTCCTTGAGCTGTTTGGTTGGCGTCGGCACGCTCCGACACCTTTGCGTCTCGCCGCAAAGATTCTAAGATGCGCAGAAGATCCACAGGGATCGGTAGTGCACAGTGCAGCCGCCTCGCTCCTAATCCAGTTTATACAGGGAGTTCCAAAAGTTGGGACTTTCCTCTTTAGAAGCAACCGCCTTTGAAACTGCAAAGCTAAAGCACGGTGAACCAGCAGCACAACAGTAAAAAAATGTTCAAGCAAGTACTCACTATTCGGTTGCTACGAAGTTGTAAGTACGGTCCTGTCGCAGGCGTCTTACAGGTAAAAGTACGATTTACGATGTCTTCTTCAATTTGGCCCACATGAGATTGTTTAGGTCTTCTAGCGTGTCCACCACGATGTGGATTCAGACATCCCGTGTCTCTAGCTCTTTGCACGAGCGAGACAAATCGACGAGGTGCAGGGTAAGTACGGTTAGGGAAACGATCGGCATACACTCGCGAAGGCGCAGCGGTATTTTGACCACACTCACCGTAAATTAAAATCATGTCCACCAGTTCATTACTGCTATAAGCGTGCGCCATTGTTGTTGTTTTTAAAGTCCGATCGGCAGATGTAGCAGCAGCAATGCGACGTATCACGAACCGGCACCGGCATTGACACCACTAGCGCTGCCTTGTTTGTTGTGATATTATGACAAGGTGAGCCATTGCCCAGGGAAGGACTTACAATTGAGGATTTATTTAATGGTCAGTATTTTGCTTTCTCTAAATATTCCGTTTTCATATGTTACTGGGAAGAACACTCATTTTGGCGATTACTATCCGCTGTATGAAAAATGTCCCAACTTATGAAACACCCTGTATAAGTACTCAACCCGGTGATGCGGTCTCAGTTTCTCGGAACACATCGAACAGGTAACAGCTCCTGAGGATGCTAACCACTCGTGTTGCCGTAACGTCAATCAGCGTAGCGCGCCGACGCCAAGGCAGCGGAGCGTGCCAACACCGGCCGAACAAACCAAGAACCAATAGTTCATCTGATATTTGCGTTATGGACTAGTCGGTATATTTATATGGAAAATACAATGGGTGCATTCAGCAGACTCAACAGTTGCGGAACAGCTACCAAATTTTCTGCTGAACGCGTGCGCTACCTAGAAGCTACCGCTCCAGCGGTCGCCATTTTTTGTAGCGATAGAAAAGTCCGTTCACTTGGAGCGGAGCGGAATAAGCTACTTTTGACCTTGTGAGTGTCACATGTTATGACACTTGTGTTATAGGTCATGCTGTCATATTTAAAAGAAAAAGTCCATACTACTTTACACAGTCTAAAATCGGTGGTCCAAAACTTTGATACAATTTGACATATCTTTTTATTTTTATTTTTAATAACCTCAAATGTGACTACTCATTTGAAATTTCACTGACAACTGGCAGTCGATACAAACTACTTATCGTGATGTCTCAGAGCGCACAAATAATGCTTTTCAGCAGAACGCCAACTGTTGAGATGTAGCGGCTACAAAAGTAGCGGCTCCCGATCTTTCTGCTGAATGCAACCAATGACTTTACCCAGAGAAGATCTGACAGCATGGTCAAAAAATCCACTGCCACCATCCTCTAAAAAGTCTAAAGGTGTCTCAAAGATATCTCGACGACATTTTAAAGATGTCTTAAAGATGTCTTTTTTTACACAAACAACCTTCAGAAGATGTTTAGTAGGCGTGTCTCAGACATAAGTGGATGTCTTTGAGACATCCTGAATAACTGGATCATATATCTATTAAACCAGTGTATTAGACGTCTCAAAGATGTCATTATGCCATCTAGGGTGTATCACCAAGCGACATTAGTGAAAAATTTAGTCAAAAATTATAATTTTTTATTTTTGTAGGCAATTACAAAATGATAAATTGTGTTCAAAGTGCGCCTCTGATTCTAAAATATGCCCTGCGTCGTCGTTGGATTTCGAGCGTGGTGGTGCGGTGTCGCATCTCTTCTGTCATTGTCACAAAATCTGCATCAATTATTTGAACCAAGTCGTTAATTTCTACTTCGTACAAAAAATTCTTTTAAACATGAAAATTGAGTGGTCTCAAGTTAAGGGATCGTGGGGACCAGGTATCTACAGAAGCAATCATATAAAAAAAATCAGAGACGTATAGGGCACATGTCTTCGAAATGGACGAGTATCTGTACACCCACAAAGTTGGCTAACCCCCTGCCAAACATTCATGATTTCCTTATTTCCTTATGAAGCATTGTACAATAATTGCCACCTTTTTTTAATTTATTTCAAAAAATGGTGAAGGCGTATATCAATTTCAGTAGGACAGATTGGCTGAATGAATAACCACCGATGTTGCAAATTTGATATTTTTATTTTTATTTTATCTACATCATCCAACAGACATTACACCTAGTTACAGGTTGGGATAAAAAGTGAATTACAAAACACAAAACATTAATTCAAAAAATTCAGTACAGAAAAATAACACAATGCACATGAAATAAAGAAGCCTTTTAATAAGAAATGTCAATTTGGTTATGATTACAGATGTTACACATACCATAATTATAAGGGGGAGTATTTCAGGCAACCTGTACCAGATGTGTCAAGATAATATTGCATATCTTCAACGTGAATAAGTGTATATTAACGTACATAAATGGGCGCTGGTGAGGTAACCTACTTGACACCTTTTCCTTGAAAATGATACACGATAATTATGAGGTTCTGCGGCTGCATGCATCTTGTTAAGTATCGCTCATCTGCCCCTATGTTTGTTTGCCAGGACACCGAAGCAGTTTGGTTTTCAGCCGAACCATTCCAATAAATCGTTTCACACCAACGGCCTCCAGTTTAAGTTACTTATATATTTAAACTAACGCCTACGGACGCTATATCGTAAATTATGCTACACAGATGAAAATCCCATATATTTGGTGTAAACATTTTCCTGCTTCTGACGTTAGCAGGCAGAAAATGAGTATCCCACTGTCAAGGTGTTAACAACATGAAGTGATTTTCACGAAGTCGTCCATACATTCTTTAAATGTTTTTCATCTTTGAGGCTGTTTTTATGTTATTAATTATGTATTAACTTTGCCATACCTTGTCAATCTAAAAAAAGGGTAGTAAGGAATTTTGATTATTATGGCCAACAAATGTCAAATAGTGATTTCCAGTATTGAATCGATTCAATCGATTACTTGAGCTGATGCATTACAAAAACCGAATCTACTCTTAAGTTGAATCCATTGTTGGTAAACGATTATTATTGTACACCTAGAAGCCTTGAGTACCTACTACGCTTTTATTCTTTTTATTGACTCACCTATGGTTGAGGAGTATTAATGATATGTTAATCGTTGGTACGCCTGTCGACCTGTCTGCATAATCTCAATAATCACTGCACTGATTTTGATAAAATTTTGTTAGTGATATGCTATGAGGTCGTAATAGGTAATGCCGTTATATGTTTGGATGGACAAACGAAAGTACAACTGTCATAGTTTGATTATTAGAAACAGATGCAGAAGTCATGAATAAAAAAGCAAACTTGTTATGCCGAGAAAGTAGTTTCAGACTATATTTTTAAAGATAGACACAAAACATAGTTTAATTAATTAACCGTTTGTTCCGTACCGTATACAAAATATTGCAAAATATCTTGCAATTAATATTTTGCATGCTACGGCCATTTAGAATAATTTTTCTCTCAAACATTATCTGGTGAAAGGAAAAAGTAAATAAAACATAACCTTCTACAGAGTGTGAGTTTTAAGTACCGGATCCGTCAGTAACTCCACTACTGCAGAAGATAGCGAAAAAAGTTGCATACAAAAATTGTAGCCAAGCATATGTTCCTTGCTCAGAAAACATATTGATTTATACAGGGTGATCCATAACTACGAGGTGATGCAAACATAATTTTTTAGAAGCCTTGAGTACCTATATATACTACGTTTTTATTCTTTTTATTGAATCACCTGTAGTTGAGGAGTATTAATTAATTATATTAACTAATTGTATATAGAATTTGATTTTGAGGTGATATGCTAATCGTTGGTGCGTCTGTCGACTTGTCCCGCATAGTCTCGATAATCACTGCTCCGATTTTGATATAATTTTGATAGTGATATACTATGGGGTCGTAACAGATTTTTGATGGAAATGGGCATAATTGGGTTGAAGGCTTCTTTAAATCAAATCAAAATTAATCCATTTTAGCGGGGGTCAAGGAAGTGCGGAGGCTCGAGATCACCAGATTTTTACAGGTACTCGAGCCTCTTCACTCTCAGGGGGGTCGCAAGGCCCCCCAAGACCGTCCAGGAGTGGGTAGGAGACAAATGTGTCACCTACCCCGTGCAGAAATGCACCTTTCTCGTAGTGGCCCCTGTCTTCGTCAAAATTGATGAAGCTAATCCTGGCGGATCTAGGCTGGAGCCCCGAAAGGCTCCCTGGCAATGGGCAACAGCATTGCCAGTATCGGTGCCAGCTCCTGGGGGAGGGTGTACTCACGATAAAAGTGAGTGCACCCATGCCTAGGAGATCGCACCGAACGTCCTCTAGGATAACTGAAGAACCCAACCCAATGTGTCATGCGGTCCGTGCTAAAGGGTGCGTGGCGGTGGGGGTGCACCGTCGCTAACGGAGCCTCTGGGATACCAGGCGACCTCCCAGAGTAACAAGCCTTACACTCGTGCAGGGGGCGCCGCGGGTGTGGACCATGTAGTTCCCCCTTACTCGTGGGATTTATTATGAGTAAAAAAAAACAATAATAATAAACCCAAATCCGGGGGCCCCCCATGAGGGGACCCCGAACAGCAACCGGGTGGCCTCTCACCAGGGGACCCCGATAGAACCCTCACTGGCGAAGAGCAAGTGAGAGACATTTCAAGGGAACTCGCCAAGAGGGTGGGTACCTTGAATCTGAAGAAAAAGGGTAGGACGGGAGCGCAGAAGAAGCGGGCCCGGAGGCTAAGGCTGGCGCAGGAGGGGCAGGGCTCCGGAAGTCGAGATGCCTCTTCGGGGGCATCTGCTTCGGGGGGCGCTGCGGCTTCTGTGCGGGCTAGGGCGCCTTCAGGTGTTGCAGCTGCGGCTTCGGCGGGGCCTAGCATTGCTGGGAAACGTCCGAGGTCGGCGGGTGTGACACCGGAGGGTGCCTCATCGCGGAAGAGAGCTCGCACTTCCGCTCACGTTAGCTACGCTAGAGGGGCGCAAACCGGGCACAGGGTAGTATTCGTTCCCGAGGACTACCCTAGTGCTCAGTTGGTGGAGACGCAAGTCTTCAGCATCCAGGAGTCAGTGAGCGGACTGATGGACGGGCTCCCACTTGAAGGGGCCCTTCCAAGGTTCGCTGACTGCTACTTCTCGAGGGGGGCGGCCATCTTTGTTTGCGAGAACGAGTTCTCGCAGACGTGGCTGCAGGCTCAGGTTGGCAACCTGAGGCCCTGGGAAGGAGCACGACTCAGGGCGATGCGATTTGAGGACCTGCCCGTCTTCAGGAGGGTGATGGCTTAGTTCCCGGGCCCTCACGTGAAAGAAGACATCCTCCTGAGGAGGTTAGACAGGCAAAATCCTGGGATACACCCCAGCTCGTGGAGGGTGATGGAGGTCAAGATGGAGCCGAAAGGCGTACGTCTGGTCCTCAGCGTTGACTCCATTAGCTGGGGCGTAATCGAAGGCAGGGGGCTGCGGCTCTACTGCGGAGCGAGCTCAGCAGTGTTTACTCTGCTGAGCAAGAATAAAGAGCAACGCGGGACTGCTGCTGCCGGCGGTGATCAGGGACCAGGCGAGAGCCAGGAGCCTAGGAACCAAGGGCAGCTGGCACCTGGGGAGGCTGTTGTTGCTGCTCGGGCTCCTCCAAGGGGGACCGAGCGGCAGGAACAGACTCCTCAGGAGTCTCCGGAGTTGGGTAGGGATGTGCCCACACCAGGAACTAGTGGGCCACAGAGCAGCACACCAGTGAGTGAGGGGCAGCTACTCGATAGTGACTCCGACTCAGCACTGGAGGGAGCCAGGATGCTGTGGCAGACGGATCAACGCCACAGTCACAGCGAGGGTAGCGGCAACGAACGGGGCCCCACCGTGGGGAACTAGACGTTGGTTCGCTACAAACACACGAGGGTGGACTGCCAAAAAAAAAAATGGTGAGTTACATTTCTTTTATTCAAATTAATTTGCAGCATTGCATAGCGGCTTCTAGGGTTCTTACTCAGACGATCACTAGGGGTCGCTATGACATAGCTCTTATTCAGGAACCCTGGATAAGGAATGGCATTATTAGCGGGCTTAACATTCCAGGGTATACCATTTTTAGTAGCGCTCCGGAGACAAAGCCTAGAGTGTGCATATTATGTAATAATATGAATGCATGGCAACTAATGGACTTTACAACTTGGGACATGGTTGCGGTGGTGATTCGCCTTAGAGAACAAGGCATCGAAAGAATTTTAGTGGTATGCTCAGCGTACTTACCGTATGATTCAGGAGATCCTCCTCCCTCAAAAGAGATGGAGGACCTTGTGTCTCATTGTCGAGATAATAATCTCGAGCTTATCGTGGGGTGTGATAGCAATGCCCATCACACCCTATGGGGTAGCTCTAACACTAATAGACGTGGTGAAGAGCTGATGGAATTTCTAGGGACGTCGAACCTAGAGGTTCTGAATATTGGCGACACTCCTACCTTCTCAAACAATGTGAGGGATGAGGTCCTAGACATAACACTGAGCACGGTCGGTATTTGTAATGAGGTCAAGGACTGGACAGTATCCTTGGAACCGTCACTGTCCGACCATAGACATATAACGTTTAGGATTGACGGGGAAAAAGAGGGAATCCTTGTTAGAAATCCTAGGCAAGCAAATTGGGCTTCTTTTAAAGAGGACCTAGGCAGCAGGCTCCGTCCTATAGAGCAGGATCTCAGTAAAGGGGAGGGCTTGGAGGCGGCAGTTGATTCCCTGTGTAGGGACCTCCGAGCCTCCTTTGAGGATAACTGTCCCCTACGCAAAGTGGGCGTGGCGGGCAATGCCACCTTCTGGACTAAGAAATTAGAAACCAGGAAAAAGTCCCTGCACAAACTACTCACGAGAGTTAGGTACAGGAAAGGTACTCCTGAATGGGAGGAGTATAGGATAAAGCTACAGGAATATAAGAGGGAAGTCAGGAGGGCCTCCAGGGAATCTTGGAGGAACTTCTGCAGGTCCATCAATGATATTCCTGCGACGGCAAGGATGCATAGGATCCTCAGCAAGGACACCAAGTCCAAGTTGGGGACCTTGACGGACTTGAATGGTCATAGAACCAGTAACGAGGAGGAAACGCTTGAACTGCTGATGAGTGTGCACTTTCCGGGATCGGTTGGCGCTCAGCAGACAGGTGCACATAGGCCACTCCGCCGGCCTCATAGAGAGGAATGGCAGATGGCAGGAGAAGTCGTCACTTATGACCGCACAAGATGGGCGATAAATACTTTTGCTCCATACAAAAGTCCAGGCAAGGATGGAGTCATTCCAGCCATGCTACAACATGGACAGGATCTGGTACTACCATACCTAGTTAGGATATTTCGCGCCTGCGTGGCTACTGGCTTCACACCGAAGAGCTGGTTGCATTCAAGGGTCGTTTTTATTCCTAAGCCGGGCAGAGGTAGCTATACTCGTCCGAAGGACTTTAGACCGATTACCCTTTCGTCGTTTTTACTAAAAACACTGGAGAGGTTGGTTGATAGATATATCAGGGATGGGCCCTTACAAAGGGTTGAAATCCATGCCTATCAGTTCGCATATCAGGCGGGAAAATCAGCTAAGCTGGCACTTCATCATTTGGTCAGCAGGCTGGAGAAAACGTTGGATCAACGGGAAGTGGCTATGGTAGCATTTCTTGATATCGAGGGTGCGTTCAACTGTACCACTACCAATTCGATAAGATGCGCCCTAGAGAGACATGGAATTGCTCCAATCCTAGTGGAGTGGATTCTTACTACTCTAGAGGGCCGAGTGGCTTCTGCAACGCTTAATGACATAAACTATAGCGTTGCAGTGGCGCGAGGCTGCCCACAAGGCGGTGTTCTTTCACCTCTATTATGGTGCTTAGTGGTGAATGACCTACTCGTGAGACTAAGCAACACAGGGGTCTACGTACAGGCCTATGCCGATGATTTGAGCATAGTGGTCAGGGGTAGATTCATTAATACAGTCTCCGAGGTAATGCAAGGCGCGCTGCGTCTTGTGGAAACGTGGTGTAATGAGGTGGATCTGTCAGTGAACGCTGAAAAGACGGAGCTCGTTATGTTCACTAGGAAAAGGAAGATGGAAGGCCTCGTGAGGCCTACCTTTTTCAGAACGACACTTGAATTGTCTCAGTCAGTAAAGTATCTAGGAGTCATACTGGATCACAAGCTGACTTGGAGGCAGCACGTGTATTATAAGGTAAGCAAGGCTCGAAACTCATTATGGGCCTGTAGAAGAGTTGTCGGTAGTAGCTGGGGCCTGAGCCCAAAAGTGGTGCACTGGCTCTACACTACAATAGTCAGACCGTCACTAATATATGGCTCCATAGTGTGGTGGATCTGTATAAAGACGGAGGCAACAAGAGCCAAACTTAATAAGGTCCAACGTTTGGCATGTCTTAGTATAACCAGTGCAGTGCGCACAACACCCTTGAGTGCCATTGAAACACTATTGAATCTTCCTCCTTTGGATCTGGTAATCCAAGGGGAAGCTAGAAAAACTGGGTTCCGTCTCTGGAGTCAGGGTAGCTGGACTTTTATGAATCCAGGCAAAGGACATTCGACGATTCTAGCAGAGTTGCATGAGGATTGTCCTATTTTGATGGCGAGGAGCGATACAGTTTCTCCTACGCATCGCTTCAATCGCAAATTTATGGTGGTGTTTCCGTCAAGGGAAGAGTGGAAGTCTAGGGAAAGACAGCTCATCGAAGGAGGAGGACAGGTCTGGTACACAGACGGTTCACTCGCTAGAGAGGGCTCGGGCTCGGGAGTCTACGGGCCCCGTACAAGACTTTCATTCCCTCTTGGGGGGCACACCACAGTATTCCAGGCTGAGGTCTATGCGATACTTGCCTGTGTAAATCGTATTCGGGAAACTGACGGATCTAGGAGGCGGATTACTGTCTGCTCTGACAGTCAGGCAGCCATCAAAGCACTGAGTGCTTGGAAAATATCGTCGGGACTGGTCCTGGAGTGCAGGAGGGCTCTTGACGACATCTCAGCTAAACACAAGGTATCACTGATGTGGGTACCTGGGCACGCTGGGGTAAAGGGTAATGAAATGGCGGATCATCTGGCCAGGATGGGATCCGGAAACAGTTTTGTGGGCCCGGAACCAGCCTTAGGACTGTCTGCAAATTTGGTTAGGAAAACAACTGGAGAGTGGATCCAGAATCAACACTCTCTGAGATGGAACAACATCTCTGGTCATCTCCGTCAGGCTCGGGAGCTATTAGCAGGGCCTGCAGAGAGAATAGGACGATTTTGTCTCTCTCTGGATAGGAGTAACTTGAGATTGTTAGTAGGCTTATTAACGGGTCACAATACCTTCAGGCGTCACTTGGTTGTGATGAGGGTGGTCAACGACCCAACGTGCACGTGGTGTGGTGAAGAGGAAGAATCCTCGGCACATATCCTGTGTCGCTGTGAAACCCTGGGTTATCACAGGCAGACTATGCTGGGCTCAAGAACCTTGGAACCAATAGAGATAAAACGGATAGGACCTAAGAATGTACTTGCCTTTGCCAAAAGGGCAGGTCTTAGGAACTAGCGCGGATAGAGGCGCAAAAGGGCCCATCGTGTGGCCTATGCACCAGCCACATTCCGTGCTGGATAGCCTCTGGTTCTTATTCAATCCATTTTAGCCATCAATATTCATACACACACGTCAACATACGTCCAGTATCACGATATATGACATATCACAATGCACTCAGTAAATTAAAAATATATATAACATTACACTCACATCCACAAACACCACAGAAATTACAAATTAAAATTATGGCCAAGGAACTCATATAAGTTATAACAAGCTTTATTTAGTAAAATTACTCCACATTTAATTTTAAATAGATTAAGTGGCAATGATATCACTTCCCGTGGAAGCTTTTAACTGTCATAAATAAGGCACCTTTGACACTTCCTCCGTCTAGAATACTAGGTTACCAAGTTATGTTAATTTCTGGTGTCATAGGCACAATACCGAGGGAGTATTTATGGGTTATGAAATCCTCTTATTGTTGATGTTTAATCAAGAGAAGGTTCTGTAATATGCAAACGGAAGGAAAAGTAAGAACATCCAAATCAACGAGGGCATCCCTACAGTCCTCCCTATATCCCAGTCCACAAACGAACTGAAGTGCTCTCCTTTGGAATCTAAAAACTCTGGATACATGAGGCGAGTATTCCATAGGACATAATGCTATGAAATAAGGCAAAATAAGCTGTTATCATCGTCCCACATGATACACATCAGCCTGACAGATTGCGCAACGCAAACACACTGTTCCTCATGTATTTTATAAGACTTTAGCGGCCATGATCAGATGAACTGTTGCTTTTTGGGCTGTTCGGCCGGCGTCGACACGCTCCGCCGCCTTGGCGTCGGCTTGCTTTGCAGCTTGACGTTTCGCCAACAGAAGTGGTCGGCATCCTCAGTAGCTGATGTCACATATTCGGCGTGTTCCGATAGACTGAGCGAAGCGTGTCGACGCCGGCCGAACAGCCACAGAACCAAAAGTTCATCACACTACTCCTCAATGTATCACAGACGCTAAAGATAGGCGCTCTTGAGCCTCCTGCTCTGATGACCCAGATACGCAGACGGTGGTCTCGTTTGCAAAAAGTACGCACCTGGCTGCTGCACATGCTGGCAAGTCGTTTATGTAAATTGAGGAAAGAACTGCTCCCATGATTGATCCATGTGGGATACCAATATCCAGTTTAGCTTCCTCGTACAATACACTTCCCACCTTTACTACCTGAAAGCGATCACAGATGTTTGACCACATCAGTCTCATACTGTTTTCATCCAAGTTATAGTATTTTAGTTTTTCAGAAAGAATGGTATAATTAACACAGACGCCTTGTCCAAGTATAGTTTTTTATGAGACACCGATTTTATAAATCTGTATCCATCAGCTTCATTTGGAGCCATATACGCCCAGGATGTCCGGATACTAGGCAAGTCTACAAGTTACAGGTTATAAGTCTGAAGAAGATCGAGGAAAAAGTTTTTTAAGCCTATGTTCGGATAAATCTGTGAAGTGTCAATGTCATTTCTCTAAGGCAATATACCTTGTATTGTTTCTCCATTTTCGGGCTTTAAAAAATGTGATGTAGCAGCACTACCTACTATTTTTCCACATGACCTCACACCACAAACTTCTACTCAAATAAATCTTCATATTATTAATTTATAAAATTCCGAACTGTAGTCACGGCTTAAACAAAAATAAACAGAAACGTTTGTGATTCATACGGATGGACAAATAAAAGTACAACTTTCATAGTTTGAATATTAGAAACAGATGCAGAAGTCATGAATAAAAAAGCAAACTTGTTATGCCGAGAAAGTCATTTCAGGCTATATTTTTTAAAATAAACACAGAACGTCGTTCAATTAATTAATAGTTTGTTGCGTACCGTATACAAAATATTGCAAAATATCTTGTAATGTATATTTTGCATGCTACGGCCATTTAGAATAATTTTTCCATTAAACATTGTCTGGTGGAAGTAAAAATAAATAATACATGTACGTATAACCTTCTACGCACCTGAACCATCGCTGTTGTAATGCAGCCCCATAGAGGTTACCTAGCAACCGGTAGCTCAGCACATTTATTAGAGATCAGTTAGTGAGTGAAAGAGTGCCAGGGTCAGGTTGGTTCAACAAAATTTTATTAAAATTATTTTTTTAAAAGGATGAATATGGTGACAAAAAGAACTTATCTTCCTAGGATAGACATTCTGGTTCGAGAAAGAGTCAGGAGAGATCCATTTCCATGGCGAAGGGAGTCCATGAAGATGAACTGGGCTGTTTAGCCAGCGTCGACACGCTCCGCCACCTTTTATCGTCAGAACTTGACGTTTCTCCAACCAGAGTGGTCAGCATCCACTTGTCGACGCCGGCTGAATAGTCCAAGAACCAACAGCTCGTCGGACCAAGGCCATTAAAGCGTTACACAATGATCACCACGAAGAATGGTTCCAAGATAAAGTCTATGAAGAAGGGCTTCACAGAAATGCTTCATCAAGAAGGGTCTTATGAGCAGTTCATACCAAAAAATTCCATTCCATGTCACTTTTATAACTAGAAGTCCTGCATCAGAACTAGAAGAAGTCCATCTCGAAGGATACTAGAAGCAATCCACAAGTAGAAGTACTCCATGAGCAACAAATAGATGAACCCATTCACTTACTGATTTTAGAAAATAAGAAATTAATCTCTTTCTTAATGCGGCATAGTAAACGATATGTGGTATGATCAAGGTGTTGACAGAAAAAAAAGGAGAAAATGACGAACGCGACATTTTTAATTTTTAGAGAAAAAATCTTAAGCAGAGTGTGGTAAAAATAATTGGACCATTATCACTGAAAATAGTGTGTATCATTTGACTATATACACGAATAGGACAGATGATTTAAAAAATGAATTATCAAAACGGGTGAACTGTTACACAGTTTATGAGAAACTTGAGCTTAAACTTCAATTTTTTACGTCATTTTCGTAGGAAATCGTTAAAAAATCGTTCATATTGTTTAAAGCCGATGACACCTTTTATACATAGGTATTGCGTATCCTTTCAGAAGGCGTTCAATAGTGTCACCCCATGTGGGGGTTGAAAAATACAGCTAATATAATAAAAACGGATAAAATTGATACATGTCATAGTTGAACCTCCCAAAAACTTGTATAAAACACGTCATCCATTTTAAACAATATGAATAATTTTTTAAACATTTCTAACGATAATGACGTGAAAAATCGAACTTCAAGCTCAAATTTTTCATAAAATGCAAGGCAGAAACGGATGAGTATTTTTTGTGTTATCTACAAAAAAAGCCAAAAACCTTCCATCAAGTTTCGACCGGTTTCGTCCCTAATTTCTTGGTTTCTTCTTAAAAAGATTGGTACTCGCACGCAGACTTCGGATGACGATTTTTTGGGACATTATGCTACCGCATTTTCATTCGGTTGCTTAACGATTTTTTTTTCACGTTTTAACACCCCCCTATCTCCGAACCCTCCCTCTTTAGGGTTATGGTGCAAGGACAAACAAGTTTCCAAACTGCCTCTAGAACTCAAATGCCAAGCGTCATCCGGTTTACGCGTTATTGCCTTAACTAATTTGGACATTGGCATTACCTAGGAAAATATCATAATCAATATAGGTACAGTGGCATTTCAGCTTGCAGCACGACAAATGACAAACGATCTCTTCATACCAGATCACGAAAACAGTGTTTGTTCATTGTTAGTACGTTGAAATAAAGCGGTAAGCGACATATTTACAACGGTGTATCTCCCAGTTTCATCTAGGAGAGATTCTAATCGTGATCCTGCAACTGCGGATCTACACGTTCAACTGAACGTATCTAGGACAGATCAATTGTTTGACATTCGTGATAGGATCACAATAGGATACCGCTTGCACGAACCGTTGGTTTCATTACTTACATATCGTTCATTAGAGTCGTGAAATTATGAGGACTGTCTAAACTACCCAAAAAATGGTGAAAGATTAAAAATTGCAATGCAATGCAATTTTGCATTTTTAAATGTCCCAAATAATCTAAATGATGATCTTGTGGATGATCTGACAAACAAATATTGTCCTGATGTGGCCTTAAGGGCACAACAACAACAACAAAGGCAATCGTATAGCGGACGCTCTAGCCAAGAAGGCTACTGACCAAAGAATTTTAGGATCTTTCTGGAATATCGACAATCACAATTGCGGAAATAGCCAAAAACAATCCCATGCCCAAATGGTAAAACGATGGGAAGAGCTACAAGGATGCCAATTCACCAAGGAAGCCCACGCAGGCTGTGGCATGGCAATATCCAAGAAATACTTGGCGATGACCAGTTCAAACCTACGCCTCTTGGTAGGATTCCTGACTGGCCAGTGTCAACTCTGGAAGCACCTCCACATTATGGGGTTAAGTGACACACCGATATGTAGAATGTGTGAAAGCGAAGGCGAAACTCATATGTGAGTGACCAGAGTTATCTATTAGAGAGTGTGCGTTCGGCGAGTCTTGGCCTACACCTTGCCCACAAAAGGATGATGTCACCCAGCGGCTTGTCCACTTTCCTAAAATTGGCAGGATGTACGATGAGCTGAGGATAAAACTCCAAAGATATAGGTACCTGTTGGTTTACTACCCTTCAGATGCATCAACCTTCACAAGCGAAGGAGCAGTATTAGCAGTAGTAGTCATGGGAAGGCAAAGCCTTTGATTCTGTTTGCCAACCCTATAGAAACCCTCGTGGTCCATTCTTCAAGAGCTCTAGATAAATGTCAGTATGTCCAAATAGTCTACGGAGTATAACGATCCCTCCTGAATAAGGATTAGAGTTGGAAAGTATGGTTCATCCCCCTATTCTCCTAAACTTGCTCCATGTAGTCACTTTTTGTTTCCACAAGTCAAAGGAGAATTGAATAGTCAAAAATCTCTGTCGACTTCAGTGCTTAACAACGCTGTCATGGGTATTCTAAACAGATTGTCAAAAACATGGTCCTCGGGAGTTCAAGAAAAGTGGATAAAGCGTGCATTTGAAGACGAAACGAAAGGCATCAAAATAAAATACTTCTCTATAAGTAACCTCAGATGTGCTGATGATACTGCAATAATAGCAGTCAACATGAAAAAGAAAACATTTTATGGTGGAGAAAGTGAACAGAATCGAAAAAAGGTATGGCCCAAAAATCAATATAACAAAACTAAATTAACGATTGTAAGTAGAAAACAACATGCCAACAATCAACTGTTCATAGACAACCAACTGATCGAACGAGTAGATAAATGCAAATCTCTAAGTTCAACACTGAATGCAAGATGGGATTGCGATGAAGACTTAAAAAATACGTATCGCGATGGCCAGGAACGTTTATAAGGTTTAACAGCTTCCTTTTACGCCGAGAGAGATCACTAAACCTCAGACTCTGAGTGGTGAAATGCTACAAATGGCCAACACTAATGTGGGGCACTGAATCATGGTCATTCAAAATCAAATTAACGAATAGAGTCGAAGCCTTTGAAATGTGGACATTAGACGGCTTTTAAGAATCCCATGGACAGACCATATTACAGACCCACCCAAACAACACTGATGGCTCCAATATATTAGAAGCTGGTGTCACGTCAACGACATATCAATAGTAGTTAGGAGAGCAAAAGATGGCACTCCACATATTGTGAGCCACGAAAGCAGATAACTGCCTACACGCTGAAAAGTGTCTGGTACCAAAGAAGAAGAAGACAAAGCGTGTATTGACAGACTGGTGAATACTTTGAAGAAAGATTTTTGAATAAACAATTTATTGTTATACTATAGCACTAGTCTAGTTATTTTGTGATACATCGTAGCGTTAGGCAATAATACAAATCCATAGTGCACGTTCTATTGATACAGCTGTCTGATGATAGTAGCGCGTCAGCCAAAGATAACAGGTATAAAAAATTAGCCTGTAACTGAAAGAATTACGATGGTCGTAAGTGACGTTTTGTGTATATGGCAGGTGCCGACAAGCTAACTGGATGGCGGTATCGATGGCAGGATGCTAATTTCTAAGTGCGGCTATAACCGTAAACATGCAAGCGGCCTGGACGTTGGACATTTGTTAGACCAGCTTTATCTCCGGTTGATGCGGTACGCGAATAGCGTTAATACATTTTAGGTAATGTTGCAGAAAACTGTTTTCGTGAAGGTATAGAATGAGTCCGCACTGTCCTTGATGAGTAATGTTGAGGCTATAGATAATAGGGAGCCTTTGAACCACTCAAAATAACTAATACCCTTATATACTTTGTAGACCATCAGTAAAAATAACCACATTTTTAGATATTTGACGTTTTGATTTTTGTACTCTATAACTGCTAGTTTCACCGGTCCCTCTTGATATGAACCTAAGTTATGAGGAGGACAACAGAAATGACGTAGAGAAAAAGCCACCAGGTCCCACGAAGACTGCGAGGACGCTGGAAACATCGAGCGGTTAAGTCAAGTGATGACTCAGATTCAGATACAGGCTTGCTTGTGTCACCCACTCGATGTTTTCCAGCGTCCTCGCAGTCTTCGTGGGTCCAGGTGGTTTTTTCTTTACAATCATTCCTGTTGTCTTGTTAATCCACCTGAGAATGTTATTGCGGTTTGGAACAATATCGTGGCGTCCAAAGCTGAAATCAGTACGGAACAGCCGCTGGACACCTGCGAGCTGCAAGACAGGGGGCGGCTTTGAATATCTATCTGTAGATATTTCCTCAATTTGGGTAAACCGTGCTAAGTTACCAATAAAGGGGCATCAAATGATAAAAGATGAACAGCGACTTCTTTACCTGAAATTATCAGTATCACTATACAGGGTGTAACTTTTAAGGATGTCCACACCTATACCACCATGTAGATCTCGCTGAGCTGATCATTTTTCGATAAGCAACATGGGTCCAAAAACGAACCGTTACGGAGATAACGCTACCGAAAGTTACCCTTGCTGACGCTTGAAGTTATGCAATTCATTCAACGTCTCATAATTGGCAGAGGAGAGAGGGGGTTACGGATCAGCTGCTAAGACAGATTCGGCTTGTCAACATTTAATCGTCATGGCCAAAATGTCAAAAGTAAACCAAACAAAACAAAAAAACATTGCAAAAAAACAACAACAAAAAATGGAGTCAAGTTGATGGACTCAGTACTTCCCACACATTACTGTGATATCAGTTTATTATTTTCCCATAGCATGAAGCTTTAGTCTGAGATCCCCTTGCAACCAAATCATCGGCAGCCTTCCCTCCCCTAAAATTGTCTTATGCCGCTAAGTATTTCCTTCAGACGTCAATGGACAGCCTAAAACATCTAAAAACGAAGTTTGAGTTGTTTTCATACTTTTAGTTTTTTGATTATTGCTATATACGCTGTCACTGACACGATATATTTAACAAACATACGCGTTTTCCATCATCACCACGGTAATAATACTGTGTCAAAATTTAATTAGAATCAATGTAATAGTGTCCACGTTACAAAATACAAAAAGATCTAAAGCAATAAATACTCGTATGTATGTATACAGAAAATTCTAAGTCCCTTAGTTTCCGTAATACGCTAGGCAATGTTCGGATGGACCTAAAAAGTTGATTTATGTCGCTAGGTCTTCCTTCACAGCCCCTACCCTACACCCTATTATGAATACAAGAAATTTCTCAGTTTTTCAACCCCCCACCCCCTAACCACCCCAATTTCACCCCACCCAAAAAAACGCAGAAAATGATCAGGAACCTCTAAAATGCTTAAAAAAGAAGTTTGAGCTGTTTTTATATTTTTACTTTTTTTTATTATTTCTGCGCCGCCACTGGCACGATTTATAAAAACCATACGCGTTTTCCATCCTCGCCACGGTAGTAATACTGTGTCAAAATTTCATTAACATCAATTCAACAGTTTCCTTGTAACACAATATAGAAGGATCTAAAGCAATACTCTCGTATGTTTACACCAGAAAAAATTCTAAGTCCTTTGGTTTCTGTAATAGGCAAGGCAATGTTCGGATGGACCTAAAAAAGTTATTTATGTTGCTAGGTCTTCCTACATGGGTCAGTGAGCAGTTTATTATGAAAGCAACAAATTTTTCAATTTTACAACCCCCCACCCCCCAACCACCCCAATTTCACCCCCACCAAAAAAAAAGTAAAAAATGATCAGGAACCTCTAAAACGCCTAAAAACGAAGTTTGAGGAATATTTAATTTTTTTTGTTTTTTGCTAATTACTCCGCCGCCCCTGCACCGATTTTCAAAATTATAAGAGCATTACCTACTACGACCCCCCAGCATATCGCTGCCCAAATTTCATCACAGTCCATGCAGCGGTTACTGAGATTACGAGGACAGAAAAACGCGTACAGACAGACCGACAGACAGACCGACAGACAGACCGACGGAAATGAGTGACGTGGATTTTCGTTATGTAGACATCATGAAACGCCCAAAAAGTGTATTATCTCAAAATCGAAAATTTTCGCGATCACAATACTCCCCTCACCTATCGGTGTGGGAAGTAAAAACACCGAGATCAGTCAAAAATCAGTGAAGGAGAGGCTCCACGTGGCCATCGCCTTCTTGCTCGCACAATCTGACTCGATGGATGACCGATGCAGTGGTAGTGTTGATTACCTGTGGCTGCTCCCTGACGTCTCCAGCTGCTGCAATGATGCGTGCAATCAGCTCTTCTACTGTATGCGGTGCACCCCCTTGGTAGACAAGGGCTTCCAGGTGACCCCACAGGAAAAAAATCCAGGGGATTGAGATCCGGAGACCGCGCCGGCCACGCTACTGGCCGCAAAGCGTCGAATTAATTGCCTAACTTCAGGCGTCAGAAAGGACTACTTCCGGTAGCACTATCTCCGAAACGGTTCGTTTCCGGACCCATGTTGCTTATTGAAAAATGATCAGCTCAGCAAGATCTACACGGTAATATAGGTGTGGACATCCTTAAAAGTTACACCCTGTATGTGGGGATTGAATCCAGCCGTGACTCGCACCACGTAATAATTGACTTATCGACCTGTCAGGTGGTTGTTCGAGCAGTCACCGTACTCTACAGTTACCAGTAGCGATGTACACTACACTACACAAAGAAATTGTGGAAGTTCAGGTATTTATTTGCCCAGTACTGTCATAAGCAGTAGCAGTTTCACTATCCTTCTGGCATGAAGCGCGGCTGCCTTTATCCGTAATGCCCATATCCAATCAGCATCATCACTTGTTTGGTTTTCGTTCTGTCGATCTACTTTAAGAACATAATATGTCCCTTCCCACGGTGGAAATATTTTACTTGTTCTGAAGATAGTTTCACACTTACAAAAAAATTGGTAGCGTTGATATACCTACCTTACCCTCTCATCTCTCATGCAGCAGTTAAAAGTGGCTAGAAACGTAATTATCCCCAAGACCCACCGATACCATAGTCCAGTAGAAAATATTTTGATCAAAATTTTTTTGATTTTTTTTTTGTTTTTCATATAAACACTTATGGTCTTTCAATTTTTTTCATTTAGTATTTCATAAATAGAAATAGTTTGGTCTTATACTTATCCTTTAGAGATCTGAATTTTCTCTTAAGTCTGTTCAGTGGAATATTTTACAATCTTTTTTTATGAATATTAAGGGTATCTCAGTTTTGTTTGAATACTACTCTTGGTTATGTAGGGTATTTAGAATTTGTATAGGCATTGACCTTGTTGTTATTTTAGCCGAGTCTTGTCAAAGTTTTGACGAGCCTTTTTTTCCTTTAGGTGTTAAGTATTTTAAGGTTTGGTAGGTTGCGTACTTTTTTTTCTACTTTACAATTTATTATCTTCATTGTGTAGTACATATTCAGTGCAGCTTCACTGTACTTTTAAGCGAGTCGGTGCTATAACTATCCCTCTTGTTTGGTCGACTTGAGGCTATCTCTTTTTCTTCCCATTTCTCTTCCAACATTTATACAAATAGTTTACAACAAATCTAATGAGCGGGGGGGTATGCTCTCTCTCTACCGACGTAGATGAAATGTAATGGTTTATTCCTTTCGCTTTCTGAACTCAAACAGTAAGGACATATAGAATAGCTATGTCTCTCTAAGACAATTTTTGTGTCTGTGCAATTATGTGGTAACCAAGGAAAACCACCCTTTTTCGGGGTGCTACCATCAAGACCACCTTTTCTTTGGAGGGGCTCTGCACTTTTTCGGGGTGCCACCATCAAGACCACCACTTCTTTGGAAGGGCACCACACTTCTTCCATGCCATGAACACTTCTTTGGGGTGACACCACCAGAACTACTTTTGGAGGAAGCCAGCCTTATTTGGGGTGCGGATGTAACACCTTTCTTTGGAGCACCACCTTCTCTTCGGAAGGGCACCACGAGAACTACTCCCTGGACTTCCCTCTGAAGCTAAGTTCTTGTTTTTAAAAAAAATAGAATAAAAATGTACTGTATTCATATATATGAAATAAATCTTTATTAAACCATTGCTGTACTGCTTTCATTTCTTGGCGGCTAGCTAGACTCACGCACACACGCACGCACCCACATAGCCTTGTCTCATACAATCCGATTGAGCTGTTGGTTGCTATGGGCAATATGTTGGTTGGTCGCTCATCACCAATCAGCGCTTTTATTGTTATAAACATGTATATAGATTTAAAGGCGCGTCAACGGGTATCGATATGCTGACAATGCATAACTTACTCGTATTTTGGTTGATTCAAAACTAGTAATTTGAACTAATAGTGCCTTATATGTGTTTGTGCCTTACTCATACGTATGTGTTGTAAGGATAAATCACTGTTCAATATCACTCATAGGTACATATACCCCAATATGAGTATACTGTGAACCAAATGATTGAATGAATATACTCTTGTAGTATCGGCACTCGGTGGGAGTACAAAACATGTAAACAACTCTTATATTTCTGACGTGTACTATATCATTTTCGTCCATAATTGATCCATTTTGTGACGGCGATTGCGACTGCAATTGCGAACGACAGCGACGATCACATACCTCTCCAGATCTTTCCCTCTCTGTCGCCGACCGCTTTGACGGCTGATATAATCCCATATACTTATCGTACGAGATATAATGTTACAAGGTCCGAGACACGTCCATACATTACCACGATTGCATCGACATTGCATCGCCGCCACAAGTGGACCTGCCACAATCTTTATATTTCCGCGAAATAAAAAAAATCGCCAGCTAATTAAATTTATCAGATTCCCCCTTACATACGGGAACGTTTTAATTATTTTCTCGGCTTATTAAGGGAAAAGTAATTGCCGCATAGATCGTAATCGTTATTGGCGATGCGACCAATGGACAAAAAGAAGATGGCGACGCGTCAATTGCGGATGTGTGTCGCTGTGATCGATACTGGAAGATGCGTCTCCAGATACATTGGCGTACCTGTCTTACTGTCGACAACTGTTGTGATAAGATTCAGCAGTAGAGGATCCCAAGTAAGGTCGACCTTCTTAAACCGAATAAAAATTATATTTTGTCAATTGAAACATCTTTATAAGCCGAGACAACAGGGTTGTCTAAAAAAAAAGTTTATGATAATAATTAATTGAAATTATAAAAAAATATAATTTTTTCAAAATCACTGACATGCTTATCAAATGGTATATACAGGGTAAGTCAATCTCAACGCCTCGGACTCTTGTGCCCAAACGATTTCTTTTTAGACGAATCACTATACGGGCCTATGTGACGGTCGAGTTGGACTACATTATAAAAATCATGACAAAGTTATTTTCTTTTAAATATAATGCCGTTTAGGTGCAACACACCATTTTTGATAGAAGAAGAAGAAGAAGAAATATTAAATATCGCAGCGATTATAAAACTTAGAAGGCTGCGACTTTGCCTTGATGTAACTAAGCATGAAATGCGTTAGCTTAGGTTAAACGATCAGAATTTAATTGTTTTTGTATTTTTTTGATTTTTTCAAATGGGATTGCCTAATTTCTTTTATACGTTCAAATGCAAATTTTTGTGATCACATAAGGTTGTTTTTGTTTAATTCCTAATTTTTAATCAAATCGGTGTCTTTAAGTTGGCCAATCTATAAGCAGCCTGGCAGGCCATGAAATATAACCAAAGCCTGTTGAGATAGAATAAAACAAGTAACCTAGCAGAAAGATACCTAGATGAACTAGTGTAAAGGGAGAATGTTATGAAAATTCCTTATAATACATCAACTCTAATCAGAAACAACGGCGGTAGCATATCTAAGGTCAAAAAGAAGCTGTAGTACGACAGAAATGGATACATTTCACAGTCTACTAGCTCCCGCAGTGTACTAGATATTTAACATTTCCAAAACCGTTAAAACCTTTGAAATGAAAGGAAAACTATCGTCGGTTGTGCTGGTAGTCTAATATCTTCAGCGCATAATTTCACATTTAATGGTATAAAAAAGTAGTAATTTCGGTCCAAGTCAAAAATAACGATACGTCTGGGTGAAGCCATTCAAATTTTTCAGTTTCTATAAGTAAAATCGCAAAAAAGGAACACTGATAAATCAGATTTTAATTTTAATTTTCAGCCAGGTGTAGTTTTTGTTTTATAATTTGGACAGATTTTAATTCATTTTTCATTTCTGCTATCTTGCTAATAGGTGTTCAAGAATTTGCAGAGCCCCCGTCATAGATATAGTTACTTTTAACTTGACGGAGATGAATACTTTTTTATACCATTAAGTTTCATATTTTATTCTGAAGAAATTAAAGTTCCAGCAACATTCGCTGGTAGCTTTCCTTTTATTTCACAATTTTCAATGGTTTTGGAAACTGCGAATCTCTAATACATTACAGTAGCTAGTAGCATTGATTAAAGTATTTAGGGGAAGATGAACAACCACACAGTAAAATCGCGCGCTCGCAGTCTATCTCACTCACTCTAGTCTATCTCACTCACTCTCATAGAAACCACGACACCGTCACCTGGCGCCCTCTTGGCCAATCTCAGAAGCTTCAAAAATTCCTGAATCCTTTATAATAAATATGCCCAATAGATGGAGCAAAGGAGCATCCAGCTATAAAAATACGACCTTGAAGTGCCAACCTAACCACCGACGGGTCGGTCGGGATCGTCGGTGAACCTAACATTCGAAAATATGCTTTGTGTTCCAATTCCAAACGATCAGCTGACAGCGGTTGATAACCTTGTTGTCGGTATACCGTCATATGAAATTGAGGACTTTTATTTGTTTTTTACAATTTCTTGGACATTTTCACCATAATTGTTGTTGTGATGTGTTTTTTAAGGAACCTTTTTTGTCAGGTAAGCACATCTGTCAATTAAAATGATGTAATTCATGAGATAATGCATGATGAAAACTTGAATGCATATTGAAAACAGCAAAAAAAAAAAAAACGTTTATTCGCCAATTACAGTTATCCCATGAGTTATCACATTCACTAGAGCGATAGTTGTTATAGTCATACTGCATTTTTATCACTTGATACTCCAAAATAATGCATTTCTTACTTGGAAGTTTTATCTGTGAAGTATATAGAAGTAATGAAGTTGTAGTGGCCAACCTTTGGTGGATTATGTTAAAGTAGCAAAAACATCCATCCGTAGGTAATAATTGCTAGTTGTATACCTATGTACATATAGGCAAGTTCAAAAAATGGATCATTTAATACATTCATTTTTTGACATAACCTAAAAGTTGAGTTTCTGGAATAGGTACATTATGACTATTCACTTCTCTATTCGAATAATTTGCGCACTATTTCAAAATGCTTCCTTTTTGTCATTATAGGTGTGGAAAAAATTCTCCAGCTTCCCAAGCATTCGAGACAGAAGAGGCAGACCGATACCAGGAGGCGAAGAGTGTGCTGACTTTACTCCACATACTGTGTATACTAACAGCACCAATAAATGCTCATGTTATCTATCCATATATTTTTTAATAAATGGTGGAGTTAAAATGAATTATTTATTATTATAGGGTATGCTTCTCACACAATCAAAATGAAAATATTACATATTATAGTTATGTTTATTCAAAACAAATTTCATGTCTGATGTTGCTAACAAATTTGATTTTAAATGATGTTCTTAATAATCACATTACTTCATAATTTTAAACGTTATTATTATAATTAACCATAAACGTATCGATGAGGTAATGAAACAGGATACATTTCAAAAATTTTATTATTCTAAATGATAAACAGTTGCATCTTTCTTTACAATTTTTGTTTCATTTTTAACAACCACAGATAATACATCTCGGGACTGACATGCTGAGTTCAACATTTGCTTTAAAAGCTGTCTTAGACCAGTGCCGAAGCCTTCAAAAATAATAAAAAGTGAAAAAAATTACAGTAGGATGAAACTCATTAGAAAAGGAGGAGAATATGATAAGAATAAAAGGAAAAATAAATTACGGTCGATTCGAGATCGGGAAGTGGGAGGGGGTGAGCTTTTAAGGGTAGAAAATGGTTTATCTTGATTTCTGGCAAAACTACAAGTCCTATGGAAAAAAGTTGAATGGCAAAGATGTAGGTAATAAAAAGATCTACAACTCTTGTGTTATCAATTTTTTCACATAACCTCAAAATTTTGGTGAAAAATTCAAAAAACCAAGTTTTTGGTCCTTTATTTTTATCTTTTTCAAAAAAAATATTTTTTTTACGAAATTTGGTGAATACTTCCCTTATTATGTCCCAAATACACTGTAATTTATTTGATTTAAAATATTTATTTTTTCGCCTTATTTGACCTTAAGATAAAAAATGCACCCCATTTTTCAATCACAAATTCTCGCGTCAAAATATCAGCTTTTTTCAAAAAGTTTGGGAGCCTTTCGTTCGTTGAAATCTCTATTTTCTGATGGTGTAAAAAAATATACATTACTATAGAAAATCTTCTCAGAAAATGCAAAAAACTGAAAAAAAACTCAAATTCGAAAAATTTGTTTACTCACCATGTACAATTTTGAGCTATTTATTAAAATTTACACTTATTTACTTAAAAAACGTGAGATTTCATGTTACATTGATAAACTAAAAAATTGCAAATTGGAATATCCTACTATAATTAACAAATAAATAAGTTAATATTTAATAAGACATCCACAATATTTTGAAAAAGTTGTAGAATCTTCTTTAAATAATATTTGTACCTGAGTGACATATGGTGAATGTTAGCCCATTGTAAGGTATTTCATGGAGAAGTGGGGGAATTACATTTTCGATGGTTATGGTGGAAGGACAAGTGACAAGCATCTAACAGAAAATTGTGGCTTTTTAAATTTAATTATACCTGGTGACATAATATTAGCAGATAGAGGTTTTTTAATTAGAGACTCAGTTGAAGTTCTAGGAGGTCACTTACATATTCCAGCATTTACAAAAGGTAAGACGCAACTTCACCCAGTAGAGATAGAAACCACTCGTAGTATTGCTAGAGTTAGTCCATCTCAAATTCCCCTTGATTAGTCTCAATATTTTTTACACAACTGTACATCATATTCAAATACATTTATATTGTTCACATAAGTTTATACTAGATATATGTAAATTATATCCTCACAATTACTAGGAATTCTGTGAAACTAACAATGCCTAAACAAAAAATGCAGTTTTTGATAGATGATTCTCATATAATGTAGCTAAATCATACAATAGTGTCCCTAATTATATTAGAAGTAGCTATAAACTATAACAATGTTTTTAATGTCTCAGAAATTCTTGTCATTTTGTTATGTATAACAATATGATACTTCAACTCTGTGTATGCCAACTTTTTTTTTAGAATATGTGTATATAGCTTTCTTGTTGGCCGACACTTTTAGGACGTGCTTTAAGGAAGAAAAGAACTGCTGCTATGTGGCTGCAAACTTCACTTAATCCTGCCATACAAGTGCAATGAGCACATGATATAGCACCATCTGACAGTACGATAATCCATACCTGTAGTGGTTTATCATTTCTTCTTTGTGAGTGCATAACCTGTAACAAAATAAGGGCTGTTTTAGTAGGTATAGTTTGCTTTTATGGGCGAAAACAGGATGGATGGTTCTTTCTAATCTCTAAAACTATTTTTTTTTTGATAGATTGTTCTCGCTTCACATAACAACATGGAAAAATTGACTTGACATAAATATCATGTAACAAGGATATTCTACATTACACATGCTTGTTCTTTTGTATTAATTTTACATAAAATAAAATTATAAAAAAATGTTCAGGCCAATTATTTGTATCACCCAGTAAAACTTTGAGTGAAATAAAGAAGTAGAAATGTTTTTTACTTTTTCTGACAAGAAAAAAAAGGAAGGTGTATTCACTAGTGATTCAGCCACTTGAAATTAAGAATACAACAAGCATTTTTTTCTGCATTTTTCTCACCAACTTTTTTTAAACTGAAATTTAGTGAGACCATACGGTTTGTCATGTTCTAAATAGCTGTAATTGCGAGCATCTAGTTTAGTGATCATTGGAATGCTCCATTGATACCTTGGACTGTCAACAAAACAAAACGAAATACCAGAAGTATGGCAGATTTATGCTGTTACTCACACTAATAAACCCACACATTAGCTTGAGCGTTAATACCTTAATCAATGCTTGAGCATAGTATACCTAAAGTGACCATTAATCAGCCACTCGTACATCTTTATAATGATTATGCCATGCCTTGGAACCACTCTTGTCTGTTTGTTGCCAAATTCTTGGGATCAGTAATTCTCAAAAGAAATTCATTTTGCTGCTCAGTTTGCCATAATATTTAGCAAGCTTAAATTGTAACATGAAATTGGAGTTACTGCATTGAGAAATGTTACTGGCATTGGTTTATTGAAAAGTGTTCACAAAGTTTTTGTTTTATTTATTGAAAAATACCTAGTTATTTTGATGCAGTTGGTCAGCTGGTGCTGATTTTGAGTAGGAATAACATTTTTAGAAGGTGTTTTCAATATCCATTTTAGGTATCAACATCGTCCTAATAACCAGAATGAATCACTGGGTTTTTTGAGGCATTCAACATTAGACCATTGAAGAAAAGACTCTTTCTGCTGATGCATTGGTGCTGGGCAGTATATAAGTTCAGTCAAGATACAAAAGCGTTATGTTTGAAATTGTTGTGGTGGAATGCCCCATAGGCTTAAGAAAATGGCAGAGTATGGTAAATTTGCGTATTGCTTCAAGTTTTTAGTGATGTAGATGAGTAATAGAAGGCAATAGTTTGGTTTCAATGGTATAGGCACTTACCTCAATTATACTCATACGTACGGTACTGCGTGTCTGACCAAGAATTTCTTTGTATCTGATCTCTGGATATAGTTCTGTTTGAAGTGTTGTTCGCAGACACCTAATTGCTTTGGCAGTGGGTCAGACTTTCCAACATATTGGAACAAATTCACATTGCCACTATTCTTGATCCAAATATCACGTATAGCTGTTGCTTTTGGGAAAGCAAAGAACATCTCTGGATTACGAGTTTTGTTGTTTGGACAGTTATAGTAATAACATCTGTAAACCATTTTGCTTCCCGAAATCGCGAAAAATTCAATACAAACGATGATAAATCGAAATCAATCAATCAATATTTTTTGATCGTGGTTGACCCAAATTTTCCAAATAACATCCGAATATTAAACAATTGAAATATGACACTGCCATCATAGATAAAAGATTTTTGGGTTGGGTTAGGTTATAGATGGGAAACTGACCTTCAGCGCCATCTCGCGTTTGGAGCAACGAAATAATGATATACGGGGGCGTAAGAGAAATACCTGACTACGAGGGCGATTAGAAAATTTCAAATAGAAAATTTTGTGGCGATAGTAAAGTTCTAACACCGCCTAAGTCAAAATTTACAATTTGACAGACAGCCACACAAACATCATAAAGGAACTATTTCAGCGCTAGATATAAGTTTTAGGAGTATGTCTGCGCGCTAAAAACAGCACTTTATGATTGTTTCTATTTGTCTGACAAAATGCAAATTCTGACCTAAGCTAATGTTAGAACTATACTGTAATATTAAAAAGACAGGTTAGCGATTCCACCACAATACTGGTGGAGCCATGAAATTAAAGTAGAACAGTAAGGTCCACATAGCTTCATTATTTTCTAATAAAACATGATACAAGAAAATAAAAACAATAAGTAACAGTAAATTGAATAATAATAAGGATGATGATAATAATAACTCCTGATGCACACTCTTGGCAGTCACTGCTGCTCGTAGCAGTTTTCTATCCTTCGGTTTCCGCTGGTGCTGATCCCTTGAGACTGTCAAAGATTTTGTCAATGAACATTAACAATTCTATTTCAGTCTGTTCAATCATACCTGGAAGCAAACATTTGCAAATGTAATCATGGTGTACAGTACAGCTACATATGAATCAATATAATAATAAGAATCAATACAGAAGGTGTGGCATTCAAATGTCCATGTTGATACCAATGATAAGAAAAACTATGATTATGATGACGAATGACTCCTACATTAGAACCCAATGTTTAGGTAACCATTTGGCATGGAGCAAAAGGATCTTCAGAGTATATAATAAATGCTCAATTATACAGTCATAAAAAACTGATTTGTTGAAGCTAATATCTCCATATTTATACAGTGCAATAGATGAATGACGACATGACTGGTAAAGCAATATGAAGTGCATTACAGAGGATGTCCCCAGACAAGCTGCATGTACGGAAATGGTGGAAAGTAGAACACAGTTCATTGAAAAGCTCACATCTAAAACCAATTTAGCTGTTACAATTTTTATGTTTTATGCATGTTTGTTGGCATGACCCTAAAAATTAACCCAAAAATCAGTCTCATATTTTTCTTCTGAGCCCAGACTTGCCTACCAGGCAACCTACCCCATGAGACGATGATGTACGATTATAGTCAAAAGTGTAAAAGAACTATACATATTATATGAAATACATCTAACCTTGATTAGGCAACTACAGTGATGGATTTGCATTTACTTTTATGTTGGATCTTCGTCTCTTGTGTATTGGTCAATCTGCCTCTTTATCCTATAGTGCAAAGTGCCTGTCATAGACTCGATAAGCATTTCTGACTTCTGTTGGGGTTTTCTGTCGTAGCTTCGAATTTCCAACCAGTATTATCCAGCGACACCTCGGCAATCATAAATCCATCCTAAGTTATGTGAATTGAACTTTTATACTTTGATTAAGTGTCATCACAAATGTGATATATTACAGAATTAGTGGCGGCAATGAGGCACCCTTGTTGCGCAAGGAGAGCCCTGTTTTTGTGGGGGCACTGGGGGCCCTACTCTGCCTACCAGGCTGACGTATTTTTTACAAATTTATACATTATTTATAACCAAACGTCGTGGATCTTGACTGTCAAATATTTAGGGTTAGGGTGAATGACCATTTTGGAGTATATGAATTTTGACATAAAACGGCTGAGTTTCCCACGTATGACTGCCATCACTATGTCAAATGTCAAATTGCCAATGTCAGCGACACCTGGCGGAGATAATAGTAAGTAGCGTTGATAGATCGTTGGAAGTAGGGTACTTTATTCGTATCAAAGTCGATGGTTGTTATATTGTCAAAGTTGTATCAGTAGAGGTACATTTGTGCTCATATAGGTGGCGACACTCCAGGAGGAACAAAAATTAGGCGCGTGATCTTAGCATCTAGTGGCCCATCTTCCCCTAAATACTTTAATCAATGCTAGTAGGCTGTGAAAAATATTTATTTGTCGTGTTTCTGGTTAGAGTAGATTTGTTGTCAGTAATTCTTATAATCTTATCTCGCTTCTCTAGTTCCTCTGTATCTTTCTGCTAAGTTGGTTTTTTCTATCTGCACAGGTTTTTGGTTATATTTTATGGCCTGCTAGGTTGCTTATAGGTAGGCAAATTGAATAACACCGGTTTTATTAAAACATTGAAATTAAACGAAAACTGCCAGAGACTGATATTCATAAACTTATATCATTACAAAGGCTAACTAATTTTGAAGTTTCTGATTGAAGTTTCCCGAGAAGTTTCCTTAATTATTGATCTCTACCGATTTCTTCAGGTACAAACACAATTCAAATTTGATCGTCTAACTTAAGCTGACGCATTTCATGCCTCGTCATATGGCTGTTGGCTGTTCATTATTGCTTATTTCAGAATTATTTAAGGATTCCTTGTCTTTTAGTTCTTCTCAGTATCTTGATCAGCTTTTTTCTATCATAAGTTTATAAGCTGAACTCGCGAGAATGAAAAATCTAAACTGAATCACTAGCAAGGAATGTAATGAACAAGGAATGAGAAGGACCCTGAATACTGATGCAGTGCAACATGGGCGACGGAAATGATTCGCACAGTACGCACAGGGCAGGGACTGACCAACCGGTAAAGTCCCAATTTCGGTGCACGTAAAACGTTGAGTAGAGATGGTAATTGGCCAAATTTGTATATGTAGAGATGGGTATTAGCGTACAAAACCGACTTTATGCATTATGTTTTATATCTTAATTTGGTAAAATATTAGTTTGATCACTTTCTAAAGTAAAGTCGCTACGTTTAGGGTGATTTGAAAAATTCGCCGTTTTTTCTCACTGGGCCCTAAAAGTCGCTTCGTGTAGCGAAATTTCGCTACAAGTAACATCACTGAGCGGATTAAATAGTGGTTTCGGAGAAAGAAGGAGTTTTTTATTATATAGGACCCCCGGAAGTGTGAGACCGACGTTGAACCAGCCTGTCCTCTGATGACATTTCCAACGGACGCAAACCCGTTCCCTCTTTCTTACCTCTGGTGCTATATCTTTTTTTTGCACGGGGGATCATCGTGAACAATATTCTTCACAGTGCAAGATGAGGTAATGATTAAAAACAATTTAGGCATAACTTCCAATGTTCATTTAACCTTGAAGTCGCTCCTCTTTCTCCTTTGCAGAGAGCATTTTGTTTACCATTCCATGTATGATGTTCGATGCCTCTACGCTGGACAACATCAGCGGGACCATAGTCTCTGGAGTTTCCAGTTTTTGACTTGCTCCTGTCTGTATGGCCCCCAAATGTCGCACAGAAACAGGGCATGCTCGGACGTATCTTCAGCCTCACAGTGCAGGCATCTTTCGTCCATCACCCGTCCTATTATTTTCCTATACACTTGAAAAGGCCCATGCCATGCCAGACAGTACCTGAGTTAGGAAGTAGGACCTCTGTCGATGACTGCATTTCACCCATTCTTTTATCGCCGGTATTAATCGCTTCGTCCACTATTCGACATCAGTGGTCTCGTTCCATAGGCTTTGCCACTTACCTGCTGTCAGTCTTTCAGCTTCAGGGCGGCATATCGCATTGCCTGCTTGACCATGGCGGATCAGGGTCCTCTCTTCGGCCAACACGTATAATGGTGGTTATGCCGTTATAACTTGCAAGGCTCTTGTAGATATCGTGCGATAAAAACTGGCCATCACCCTCAGCAGAGAATTTCTCTACAAGCTGTCCTGGACCATCTGGTACTTTTTCCTTTTCGTGGCCTTACACCACACAGGAGCTGATTATAGGACGACCGACTGTACAACCTGGCATAGTAGTGCGCTTCTGTTGCTACTAGGCTCTCCTACATTTGGCATCAGAGGTGATTATGTGATGAGTATTGCCGCCTTCTTCTCTGCCTTTGTTTACTACCCTTTTAAGGTGTTCTCTGTAGTACCTTCCGTTATCCAGAGTGACCCCAAGGTACCCTATGAACTTGCTTATTGGGACTTGCACTCCCTTTAGTTGGAAGGCCACGTTAGCTCTCTTGCCTCTGTTTTCTCAGGAGCTAACTCAAGCTTATGATTGCACATCCACCTGTCAATCTTGGACAGCGATGCGTTTGCTTAAAGCTGGACCAGCTCTGACTCCTTATTTGCCATGATAACAAGTGCCAAATCGTCGGCGTATGCCACCGTCTTAACGCCGCTGGGCAGCGAAAACTTTAGCGTCCCATCATACAGGATATTCCAGAGTAGTAACGGTCCTAAAGCAGATCCTTGGGGCGTCCCTGTTGTCATAGGAATTTCAGTTCCGGTTATGCAAATTGATCTGGAGTCTAAGTAGCTGCTTATAAGGTTTCTCCGGTACTTTGAAATCTTCAGCTTTGCTAGTTCTTCCATAATCATGCTCCATGAGGCTGTATTAGAAGCATTGCGGACATCTAGCGTCACCAACGCACACCATTTCTTCTTGGTTTCTTCCGCAACCCGCATTACCGTTTCCAGGGCATCGATGGTGGATCTCCTCGAGCGGAAACCGAATTGGCATGGCGAGAGCCCTCCTGCATTTTCGATCTCTTTCTCGAGTCTCTGTCTTATCAGGATTTCGTACAGCTTTCCGATAGTGTTTAACAGGTAGATCGGCCTATATGAAGAGGAAAGCTCTGACGCTTTTCCAGCCTTGCTCAGCAACACCACGTTTGCCCTTTTCCACACATGTGGTGGTTTGCGTACTCAGAAGATGGTTGAATTGAACCAACAGCAACTGTGATGCTGTGTATGTTATCGTGGAGAAAGAAGGGGTATATTGAATGTAGAATCTACTTTGAAAAGTCGAAGTAAATAAAGCCTTATTGCAAAATGTTTGTAGTACTCTTTGTAATCATATTATTATAATCAATTTAAAACACGCAAGATCTAACTAATTAAGTTTTTTAGCACAGATTTAATATTACCTTCAATAATTCAAGGGTATCATTATCCTTACTTTGGTGCATCAATGGTATCAATTTAACTGAATCGTTGTACTTGCAATAGGGCTTTCGGTAGATTCACCTTAATACTGCTTTACTCACAACGATGTAGTAGTAGTAGTAGTAGTAGTAGTAGTAGTAGTAGTAGTAGTTTATTGTGGTAAAAAGTAAACGCTATACACAGATTTACATTAAATGGAACATCTGCACGACAAACTTGGAGAAGCCCAAAAAGTAAAAACTTGTGCTGGGCATAAGCCAATGATTGAATAGCATAATAGTTGTGAAAAGAATCTTAGACTTACAATAGGTACAGATTAAAACAAAGTAAATAAAAAAAAAATTGTTAGCATGTCTGTTATACTTACGAATATTTAAACTACAGCATACTCATCAAAACTATACCGCATTATAGTTTATATACAACGCTACCATAGTGTCAAAACAGTATTGCTAGTTTGAAGTTGGCACTACTTTTCTTTCTGTGTATCATTATATGAGCATTCAAATGCGTTGTATCGGTACGAGTACTAGGTCCTTGGAAATGTCTGTATTCTTTCTCATAGATCAAAGCGTGCAGTCGACATATCCTCCATTACGGCGAAACATTTTCTTAATTAGCCTTACATGCATCGGCTCCCCTGACATCACTCAACGAACCTTACGATCCTCTCCTGCTAGCTCGGTTCCGGCTGTATGCAGGCAGGCAGGCAACTCGTAAATAATAACGGATAACCGCTTAAATTACGCGAAATTTTCATAACAAAGCGACGAGCGTCTCGTGCACCTGGAAATTGTTTGCAATACTGCCACGATCGCGTACACATGAAAAATTGCATCCAGCACGTCTGCCGGAGAATTTCTGCATGCTGGCGACCGGGCTTACGAATGCCTCCCTCTCCCTCCCCCTGCCCCGGATGCAACGCACGGAATCCTGCGATCGTTGCGAAGATGCTACGCCAACGGTTCCTTTTGACAGGTTGTAATTGGTAGTCAGATCCGGTGATGCCTTTGTAAAACGTGTTGGTTTCGAAACTGTCACAGACATTGCTACTAGTGTCCGACCGAAACATCAATATACAGGGTGTTAATTAAGTATGTTAACAAACTTTAACCACGAATAGTACTCCGAAAAATAGAAAGAAAATGTCATATGAACATGGGTCCGGAAATGCTTCCTAAAGGAGCTACGCTTCTTTGCATGGGGCACCCTGAAGACGGTTTTCCCTCGATATTCTCGAAACCATTCATAGCAAAATTACGAAATTAGGTACGGTGGGTAAACTTTTGACGCTGAATCTGATTATGAATTCAGAATTTCATAATTTTGATCAGAGGCGTATCATACGGAGGAGTTAAGGGTAAAAATAACCCCATTTTCAAAATGGTAATTTTTTTGACATTTTGATTTTAGAGTATGGTATTTCAGAGATTTCTACGTAAAAATGGTCTTATAGTACATCTCGATAGAGCTAACCGTTTTCGAGAAAAATGCAAATTATTATTTACAATAGCCTGCATCGATTCAATAATTTGCTTTTTTCTCGAAAACAGTTAGCCCTATCGAGATGCATCAAGAGGCCATTTTTACGTAGAAATCTCTGAGATACCACATTCTATAATCAAAGTGTCAAAAAAATTACCGTTTAGAAAATGGGGTTATTTTTACCCTTAACTCCTCCCGTATGATACGCCTCTGATTAAAATTATGAAATTCTGAATTCAGAATCAGATTCACCGTCAAAATTTTACCCATAATACCTAATTTCGTAATTTTGTTATGAATGGTTTCGAGAATATGGAGGGAAAATCATCTTCAGGGTGCCCCATGCAAAGGAGCGTAGCTCCCTTAGGAAGCATTTCCGGACCCATGTTCACATGACATTTTCTTTCTTTTTTTCGGAGTACTATTCGTGGTTAAAGTTTGTTAACATACTTAATTAACACTCTGTTGTATAACATCAGTAACTTTTTCGTGGGTAACGTATCATCAGCATCTATTTATTTCAAATAAATATTTATAGCTTTTGCAGTAAGAAGTTAACCTAAACCAAATATCAACTATTTGTATATATTTATATTATATTTTCTATCTTCAGAACTAAATAACTTTCTAAAGTTTGGTCATTCTTTATGACACTCTTATCAATTAGCTGCTTTAAAACTAAATTTCAGAAGTACCTACGTAATTAGTACAACAACTAAATAGCTTTGAAAGTAAGGAGTTTTCTTCGAATTTACGAAACTATTGTGAGCTTCATTGAGCTATAACTAGTTTTGATTATCAGTATTTATAACTGAACAATCTAATATTGTAATATTGTAAGCTAGAAACAATAGTTTATCAACCTTCTTGCTCAGCAAATTGCTTCTTCAGTCTGAATAAATTTAACTAGCAGCATTTAATAGTTGTTCAGTGGAAACAGTCGTCAGTAAGGCAGACATGAATTTTAGAGGAACCTTTCGCAAAGACAGAAATGGACTGAAAATCTAGTAAGAGTAATATTCTTAACTTGTGATAAGTTACTACCATCATCTAGACAGCTAAACGACACTTCTTCGCTTGCAGATCAGTGCCCCGAGAGCGCCCGATCGCAGCGCGAAATCAATCGAATTCAGTTTCGGTTTCGGCCGTAGTTTCGGCTGAATGGTGGCCGAAACCGAAACTAAACCTAAACCGATTTTTTTGCCGAAACTAGGCCGAAACAAAAATAGAAACCGAATGTTCGATCGGACACTAATTGCTACTAGAAAATTGATGAATCCTGATATTCTTGTAAAGACATGCTTGAGACAAGTATGCTCTGACCAAGAACAGACATAATTTTTTTCAGAACTAGAATGTTAATACCCTTCGGCCAAGTATTTCATAAGGTTTTAGTCATTATATCATATTTTCCAAGTGAGCTCCGATTACTTCAATCACGAATAGAAACAACTTGAGAATTGTGGAGTACATCTTCCATTGAAAATGTGATAATCTTGGTTTATGCGTGGTTCATTCAAATTCACACCAATAGATCGCCATTGTTATAATTTTATGAAAATATTATTCCGCATGTGAGGTTGTATGGATATCACACAGATGTTCATATTATGTGAGTACCTAAGTACGACATATGCAATATATTTATGTAAGTAGTTGTGAACGGAAGATAAACAATGACAGACTGGTGGGCGTAACATATTCATCGAGTTCAAAAGTACAGGTACCAAATTTTTTATATACTGCGTGGTAATCTACATTTTGCGATATGGATTTCGAAAAATACTATGTAGCGTAATAATGCCGAATGCTTGTACAGATGCCCTTAGATACTTCTTCCAGGAAAACCGAAATCTTGAGCTGTTTATGCAAAGATTATGAACTGCTTCAATTAATTTATAGTATTCTTATAGGTGATTAACTTACAAGGCTTTAATCGAAAATTTTACATAATATAACGTTCTATGGTCAAAAATATCACATTCTTGTTTCAGGATGATTACAGCTTTGCGCATATAGGAAGATATGGTATACTCGAATGAAAGTATTTATATTCCTCGTTCAGGAACATATTTTTATGCGCATACAATGGTTGTTTTTGACAGGTTGTAATTGGTAATATCTCTACTAGATTTTCAAGCATGCCCAAATTCTTTCACTATTACAGATCCCTTAACAATCAAATTTATCTAGCTTCAGAAGGTGTGTAGAGAACACTGTGCCCTTGTAGATATTATTAGTAAGATAGGTAGCACGTCAGTAACACGTTTAAAAGAAGACGAACGGCATACTAGACCTGGAAAGCCCACAAAATCTGCTGTTGCAGAGCACCGTATTGACATAGCTGATAAAATCCTAAATTTCTTATGCCACTCAAAACACCTTAAATCGAAATAAACCATCATCTGGATATGCACCTCCATTTTTACCGTGGGGCGTGGGTACGCAGAATACTGACATTTCAATAATTAATTACTAACAAACGTCAAAAAGACCGCCTACAGTGCATGTAGCTGTCAATCGCGCAATAATGCCCACTGATAGTTACATTTTTGGGGCTGTATCTCGACGCAGGCTTAAACTTTAAATTTTACTATACTTCAGTTAAATCAAGACTGAGATACGCTTTGTATTTCTAGGGCTTATCAGTCAATGCTTAGCACGTATTTTTAAGCAAAAAAGGGCAATCCGATATGACTCGTCTCAATAGTAAACAGTCCTGTAAGGATATTTCTAGATATGTAATAGTTTTAACACTACTATTTTTGTTTTTTTGTTTATTTACGAAATGGCTGTAAATACCTTTAGCAACAAAAATACGTCTACAAATAATAACTCATGCTCAGTTGTAACCAGACAAATTGAAGATCTGCACGTGGTTTTTGCGAAATATAAAGTGGGTAAGAATCACCCTATATACTGAACCTAGATTCTGCAATACGTCGCCAAAAAATGACTAAAGGTTGTATAAATATGAAAAGCTGAAAGATGTCTTTGCTTATCAGTGTTACAATGTCTCTGAGTTTGTTTGCTTAGGATTGTAATATGTATGTTTTATTTATTTGTATTATACATTTATTTTCCCTGTATTTTTGCTTTTGATTTTTAATTTTTTTATGACGAATGCTATTAATGCTATATATTATTTGAATGTCTGCAGGAGAATAAACCATTTGAATTTGAATAAGGCTAGAACAGGATTTGTACGAACATCGTATGTGGCTGAAGCATGAATTTGTCAACAGTTTTCCAGCTCATCTTTTTGTAGTGACAAGTTAGTCCTCCCAACGTCCAATTAAAATTCTCATCGTTCGAAGGAGGAATTCGCTAAGTATCATCAGTAGCTGGTGGTGGGATTACATGGTGTGGGCAAATACCAACTGTTCTTTATGGCAGACCAGATGGCGCTAATAAGGTTCACTATGTTTTACAATCGAACATATCATTAGTGAGAGGGTTAAGTTTGTTTAGAGTGCAAGAATACACTATGAAAGAATCGCTTTCGTAGCAATCCACGTAAAAATAGATATCGGAAGTTCGGAAGAAATCCAGATCTTATAAGAGCACCTCATGCCTGCGTTGAATATTCTAAAACTGTATTTTTATGAAAAATATTTCATATAATAAATCGACCTATATACTCAAAAGTTTTTTATCCACATCGCAATAAAATCGAATCGGTATATATTTCTACTTAAATACTACATATTTTTCAATGTAAACATTCTCCACCTTTTCTATAATAGAAAGCGCATGGCCTACATAACAGGGTTTGCTAGCAAAAAAGTCCTTAATCAGATCAAGATCCACTTTAGAAAGATTGTTAGAAATTTTGAGTAGATAAAAATAATAAACTTGAAAGATAATAAAGATACGGAAAAACCGCAGTCCTACTAATAATAAATAATAATAATTATAACTAATAATAAATAGTAACAATGATAGTAGAATACACATACTCCTTTGGCATCACCAAGTAGTCGCACACTGACATTGAAAACATCAACATACTCATGCGAACGGAACTCACAAAACACAGAATGTCACATCCGAAAGCGTAGACAGAAAGCAAGAAAGGCAGAGGAATTATAGAGATGCAGTCACTCCACAAGGGACAAATAAAAATAGATTTTAGGAATAGATTTTTTCCAAAGTAAACAAACAAACTTACATAGGTCAATAGTAAAATCACACAAAAATTATACACTGCCCAGACCACGCAGCAAACGCGCACAACCACATACAATTACAACAAGAAAAAAAACACCTGGTCGCAAAAAGCACTCAATGGCAAACACAGATCAACTCTTTCCAGAAACTGAGGGAGGGTCTTATGCTTGCTATCCAGGACCAAGTGGTTGCCACACGAAACTACATGAAACACATAATCAAAGATAAATCCATAAACGACAACTGCAGGAAATGTCATCAACAGAAGGAAACAAGAGACCACATGACAAGCGCATGTAAAACTTTCGCTGGAACCTAGTACACAACCAACTCTGAAGCTAAAGTCATATACCAAGCATTAGCCACAACAAACAAGATAATAGAAAAAAAAACAGATCCATATTACAATAATTACACACCAACATCGGTACTCGAAATCAATCAAAAAATCTATACTTGGACGTTGAAATATATACAGACAAGACTATCCCAGCAAATAGGCCAGATAAAGTTTTTCAGTCAAAGGCAGACAAAGCTACCTATTTGATAGATATTGCTATTCCCAATGATATGAACATACAAAACACCTACGCTGGGAGGATATCTAAATACACTGACCTTGCTGTAGAAATACAACGACTCTGGAAACAGATCAAAGTTACCGTTGTCCTCTTAATTGTGTCGGTCTCTCCGGCCTTACACCAAACACATTTACACCACATCTGCAATAGTTCGACCTGAACGAAAAGTTACACAAAGTAATGCAAAAGTCTTTGAACCTGAAGACCTGCAACATTGTACGATCCTTCCTAAAGTCTGATCAATAATAGTTCGGGTGTTGACTTGGCGTAGCCCGTCAGCATTTGTTGCTACCGCAGTTATGCGAGAGAAACTTAGAAAATCGGGATAATAACAATACTAAGGCGCTCATTTTACATGGGAATGAGCAGGAATTTTGAGGGTATGATTTTTTTGCAGTGCAACGTAATTATAGCTGCGAGTATTTTGTTTGTAGGAAGATCGTTTTGCAATCTCACAATAAGACAATCAGAAGCAGCGGGTGTTGCATATAAACTGTCGAGCCTCCCAGAGCCAGAAGAGTGCGAGCGGCTCGAAAGCGGCATATATCACTCCCAGGAACGCATAGCGATTATTATCATAGGATTTTTATGATCCCGGGACAGACCGGTATGCAAATGCCGGCGAGCAGTGCGACATTCAATATGCTCCGTCCTTAATTCTGACAATATATGGCCCATAAACGTTTTGCATTCGCAACCAGAAAAAATCACGTCGGATGCCATGCAGTTAATAAGGAAAAATGTTAGAAAGACGCAAATGAGATGCTGAATCATGCGTACGTAGGTTGTTCCAAGGTTTTGTCGTATAAACTTGCTTATTTTTTCTATATTTCCCGGATAAATCAACCATTCCTTAATAGCACTAAGCCACTCCTCTAAAGGCGCTTTTCATAAAATTGTATTATTTGCTTAATAAAAAATGAAATCAAGTTGATTGGCTTAGTACTTCCCACACATTACGATAATACCAGTTTATTATTTCCCATAGCATGAAGGTATAGTCTGAGATCCCCTTGCAACCAAATCCCGCAAAAATAGTGCGTTCTATGCCGCTAGGTCATTCTTTCACAAGTCAATAGACAGTCATAATATGAATACAACTAATTTTTCAGTTTAACAACCTCACACTCCTCAACCACCTCAATTTCACCCCTATACCCAAAAAAGTAGAAAATGATCAGAAACTCGTAAAATGCCTAAAAACGAAGTTTGAGCTCTTTTTGTATTTTTTGTTTTTTATTATGGCTGCGCCGCCAGTGGCAGGATTTCTAAAAACCATACGCGTTTTCAATACTCGCCACTGTAGTAGTATAGTTTAAAAATTTCCTTACAATCAAATTAATAGCTTCTTGGCTACACAATACAGAAATATCTAAAGCAATACTCGTATATAAACATCAGAAAATTATGTCCCTTGGTTTCTGTAATAAGCAAGGCAATGTACTGATGGGCCTAAAAAGGATATTATGCCGCTAGGACTTTCTTTCACAGATCAATGGACAGCCTGTTATAAATACAACAAATTTTTCAGTTTTAAAACCCCCCAATCATCCTAATTTCACCCCCACCCAAGAAAAAGTAAAAAATGATCGGGAACCCCTAAAACGCCTTTCGTTTCTTGCTAATTACTCCGCCGACCATGAACCGATTTCCAAAGTTATAGCAACATTACCTACTACGACTTCACAGCATATGCTACCCAAATTTCATCACAATCCACGCAGTAGTTACTGAGATTATGAGACCAGAAGAACAAACCGACAGACAGACCGACGGAAATGAGTGACGTGAGGTTCCGTAATGTAGAAGTACTTATCGGCGAGGGAAGTAAAAATGTCAACATTTTGCCTTTTAGTACAGGATCCCACGTAAGGTCTATTTTCACTGAAGTGCTGAACGAATGAAAATTATATTTTATCAATTAAAATACAGTGGCAAGCAAAAAATTTAGGTCACTTAAAAAATTACAAATAGTTTTTGAAAAAAGTTAATTACTTAATCATCGGTCTAATAGGCGGTGCATCATTCATTTTCCGACAAATGCCATTGGGCATATTTGTTATCAATCAGTTGTTGTCAGCGTTGACGTTTGATGAAACCAAGCAAATTTGTCCTGATTAAAAGTTCGCACGGCGGCTATTTCCAAGTTCGTTGTTGATTATGACCTTAAAACAACTTACAATTCTTGTGGTGTAGTTTGTTTCGACTGTGTATATAACTGATCATAACGTCTTTAGGTCCTGTAATTGTCACAAGAATTGAAGCATTAATGCAAGATGGTCGAGGACAACGAGAAACTGCAAGAATTACAAAATGTGTATCATTGTTTCCGCAAATCCACATCACAGCTTCTGCGGTTTGACTGCAAAATCAATTTTAATAGATTAGAGATGTCAATGTTAACGAATGGACCGTTAGAAGAAAACTTTATGTCGAATTGCAAGATTGGCTTCTGCCCAAAATCACTTCGAATGGAATGATTATGAATGAAGCAAGGTACTGTCTTCGGATGAATCCCGGTTTTGTCTAACTAGGTCATACGGACGTCGAAAAGTATGAAGGACACCCTGAGAGAGGTATTTCCCAGTTTCTATTGATGGAAGACTTCGACATGATAGTGGGTCAATTGTGGATTGGCCGGAAATCGGTTCAGAAATAATACAGAACGGCTCACTGATCGCTCATAAGTACATCACGAAAATCCTGAATGATAATCTTAAGGACGGCATTTTTATGCACCATAATGCTAGATTCCACACAGTCAGAACTGTCACAGAATATATGGATGAAGTAGGCATTAGGCGGTTTGATTGGCCAGCACTCAGCCTAGAAATAAATCGTATCCAAAATATTGTGTGCGATGAGGTGGGTCGACGTATTCGAAGGCTCACACCAGCTCCAATAGGTCCCCAAGAACTGAGAGAGTCGCCAGCGGAGAAATGAAATAACATACAGCAGAATTTAAAGCATTCCTCGTCGACTATAAATAATAGTTAATATAAGGGGAGGGAATACATATTATTAAATAACAGATTTCCTCATTATTGTTATTTTTTACCCGTTCTTTTATTTAAATAGATGTTGACGGGGTTGCCCAAAAAAATGTTCAAAGCTATATTCAAATGAAATTATAGAACGTAATTATTTCTCTCAAATTCACTGACGTGCTTGAAATGCTAATGAAAAATATATAATGGGTGATTTTTCAAGAGCTTGGATTTGAAAATTGAAAAAATACATATATTTTGCAAAAGTGAATAAAGTCTTTATTTGGATCGTTAAACCAACGCCTGATATTTATTTTTTAAAGATTATTTCATGCAAATGTTGACCGCGGCTGCGCTTTAAATGGTCCATCCTCGAAGTCCAATTTTGGCACACTGTTACCAACATTGCGGCCGGTAGTTCGCCAATAACGCGGTCAAAGTTTCTTTCCAAGGCAGTAATCGTGTTTGGCTTGTCTCTATAGAGGAGATATTTAACAAAAAAAACCTGGTGGGGTTGAATCCCACGATCTTGGCGGCCAATTGACGGAGAAAAAATGTGAGATAAATTGTTCACCGAACTGGGGTTTCAATGAGTCCATGGTTTCGCGTGCAGTGTGGCTTGTGGCACCGTCCTGTTGAAACCACATATCGTCCAAGCCCAATTCTTCCGATTTGGGTAAAATAAAGTGCTCCCACATTGAACGGTATTTTGCTCCATTGACGGTAACGTTACAGCCTTTGTCATTTTTGAAAAAATGCGGTCCAATGATACCGGCCTATAAACCACACCAAACAGTGACTTTTTCAGGATGCAATGGCAACCCCTGAATTGCCTCTGGATGCTCGTCGGGCCGAATTCGGCAATTTTGCTTGTTTACGTAGCCATTCAGCCAAAAATGGGCTTCGTCGCTGAAGATAATTTTTCGATAGAAAAGCGGATCTTCTTCGAGCTTTTCTAAGGCCCATTCACAAAAAACACGACGCGATGGTAGGTCGCCTGGTTTCAGTTCTTGCGTCAGCTGTGTTTTGTACGGTTTTAGGCCAAGATCCTTGCGCAAAATTGTCCAGGTGGTCGAATAACACAAACGCAATACCTGCGATCGGCGACGGATGGACATTTCACGATCCTCGTCAACACTGGCAGATACAGCAGCAATATTCGCTTCGGTGCGCGCTCTGCGGACACGCGTTGGTGAATTGGTGTCCAATAGAGTGAAATTGGTTTGAAATTTGCTCACAATGCCTTGAATTGCTTGTTCCGTGGGCCCATTATGACGATCATAAATTGGACGCAGTTTGCGAAACACATTTTTCACTGAGCACGAATTTCGATAACAAAATTCAATGATTTGCAAGCGCTGTTCGGGTGTCAGTTTGGTCACGTTCAAATGGCAAAACATACTGAGTATTTCTGACTTTGACAGACGTCACCAATCGTACGTCAATTGTCAAAAATCGTAACCTCAAAAATTAAGTTCTAAAAAAATCATCCGATATTAAAATGCAGACAATTTTATTGCAGTAGTTTAGAACTGCCTGCAAAAACAATGATTGCAAGGCACTTACGTTCAAAATTTGGAACTCGCAAGATGTGTGATGGAGATGCAGTGCTCATATTATTTTACGCGATGCTTTGTGTCTATAATTAAAACATATATAACCTTAGACACTCGTTATAACCATTTCAAGTCATAACGACCTTCCCAAAATAACTTTCCGGGTAGGATGAAGGATCTCTTCTTCTACGCGCCGCTCCTATTACTCTAATGGACGCTCTATTCGGTGCGTACAAAGCGAAAAAAGAAACAAATTACTAGCGGCGATAATTAAGAAGGCCGCTAACTTCATTACTAGATCCATGGATGGTATTGTGTTGGCGGCAATGGAATAGAATAGGTGGGTGGGGGTGCGGTATATCACTGTCACTTCCTTGATTGCAGCCCAAAATAACGTTATTAAGGTGCGTTGACTTCCGAGCTTGTTGACATTTATACAACCCCGAAAATAAGCAGCTTATAAATACATCCCAACACTCAGTAGAAGAAGAGTTGCGCTAATTGGGTTGAATTTTCAACTCCTTCATACTAAGCTGATGGCATTAGCATTAAGCATAAATGATGGCAGTTACATGCTGCTAGTGATTCACTATAGGTTAGATACTATTGTACCATAAACGATGTATATCAGTACATGATTGGCAAAGCAGGATCAGGGCCGGATTAGCATCAATTTACGCCCTAGGCCACAGTCCTAAATTACGCCCCTTCCGGGTGGCCTCGGGGTTGCGAAATTTTTGGCTGTCGGACGCTAGCGCGCCGCAGTCAGCTTGATCCTAATCCCACCGCTCAAAAGCACGCAAAATATTTCGGATAAGAGTAAGGTATGGGGACACACGCGCGCGAGACTGAGCTCGTTTACTTTTGTCGTAATCGTAATACCGTTGATTGAAATAAATTGTAATACGTAATGTCATAGATTAGTAGCATTTCCCGTCAGCATTATATTTGCATTTAACTGCATCACATGGTTTGTTTTGCTAACTTGTCGAATGCTGGTAACATTAGATGTACCTATTTAAATAAATAATAGATGTTTTGGATCCAGCGAATAATGGCATAAAAATATTTTACAAAGCATTCAGCGACCTATCATTATCTAGAAATAATAAACCGAAAGTCCATCTCAACTAATGCTCCACTTCAGAATTAGCGTCTTTATATGCTACAATTAAACTTAAGTATTTTTTGAACCAGGCTTGTATTAGATGAAATCTACACCAATTATTGTACAGTTAGGCCAAATTTGCTTTATTCCTAAATGGATGGCGATTTAAAAATCACGAATTATTTGTGAAGGGTTAAAAGACAAATTATTTTCTCCACAATAATCGACTAACAACTTAAAACCTAAAACATGTGTAGAACTTAATTTATTAGGTAGCAATATTTAAACACTACTGGTATGTAATGACCAATTTTTTAAACGTGGATTATAAATAATTGATAAAAATTTTTGTTCAGTAATCAAAAATGTCATCTACGTATAGCTTATTACAGGAGCACAGAAATCTTGAATTTGTTTCGCAAGAAAGTACAACTAGGTTAAGGTGGTAATAATTATTAATTATAAAAAATAAAAGGTAGGTTGTCACCAGAAGAAAGTGGTATACATAGTGCCTGCCTAAAGTCAGCCAAAGTCAAGAATGGAACCTGATTCCTGCATCCCGATAATGCTCCAGGTCACCGCGCCAAAGTCTGTGCCCAATATTTGACTACGGCAGGACTGAAAGTTTTCGCACACTTTCTCTGCAATCCCCACTTTACTTTCTGCGACTTTGCTTAGGCTCTGCATGTCAAAATGAAGCTAAAACAGATGCGGTTTTGAAGGCCTTCTGCGGGCTTGACACCACGACTGTGATTTAATTTCTAATCTAAGCGATACTTGGCAGATCTAGTTTAAATAGTGATTTCGGAGAATGTAGAGGTCAGAGGTGTATTCATTGAATGTAGATGTTGAGTGTACTTTAGAAAATGAAATAAATAGAGCTGTATTGTGAAACTTTCGTAATGATATTATTTTTTTTACTTCTGTATCATCGGCATCGACTGCTTTGGTCATTAGCCTCGTGTTCAGTGTAGACTTTGTTACTGTTTCCCGGCGTCACTTAGGAACAGCACTGTTAATTAATTATTAGAAGCCAACAGTGAAGGCTCAGATGACTATTCTTCGCTCAGCTTTTATGGATATTTATTTTTGATTGAAAAAACCAAAAATAAATTTGCGCCTCTAACGAGAATCGAACCCGGCACATTCCACAACCTATCCCATTAATGATATTACTATAATGAATTCAAAACATGCGAGATCAATCTGATCAAATTAATAATTGTACAGCTTTAATATTACTGTCAATAAATTAGGCGTAGCTATATGTCAGTATGATGCATCAATTGTATCAATTTAACCAGTTCCTTATACTTGCAATAAAACTCGGTAGTTTCACCTTGATAACCGATTTACTCGCAATGTTTTTTATCTGTTTAATATAGATATACTTATTCAAGCTAGAGTATACTCATTACGCCTCTACCGTATTATAGGTTATACAACGCTACCATAGGGTCAAAACAGTATTATTAATTTAAAATTGATACTACTTTTCTTTGTCTGTAATAATGATTTTCAGGCAAGCCAATATTATCCATTCCATATATTTGCTGTGATGTTGGTTCCTAGTTCAAACCAGATGTGAGTACTTAATATTCACTACGTTTCCACGGGCTTTCGAATCGTTTTCAATACGTTTTGAGTTTTGAAATATATCGTGGAAACGTGAATTGAATTCGCTTACAAAACGTTTCTTATTCAAGGTAGATTTGCAAATTTTTGGGATCGTATCGAGATCGAAATGTCGTTGAAACACCAGCTGTCACTTTTAAAACGTTTTGAAATGTAACATGCCTTCGAATCATTTAATGTTCGAAGGAACATGCACAGTGTGTTACTGTCGAATGCTATTATTGTCAGGCTGTTCAAGTTTTTTCGAAACTCGACAGTGAAGATTTATGATAAACAACAAAATAGGTTATAAAACCAGGAAATGACATTTTTTAAGAGTGTCAGTTGAAAACGTCTTGAATGAGTTTAGAAAATGGTTTCGAAACCCATCGTGGAAACACCGACAATCCGAAATCGTAAAACGTTTTGAAAACAATTTTGAAAGCCTGTTAACATAATAATTGTCACAGAGCTATCTTAGATGACCACATTTGCCGGATCCCAAACAAATGCTTGCCACGGAAACATTTAGTTTTTATTATTGTTATGGCTATTGTGACTATTACTATTATAGTGCAACAGAGGTCGGATAATATAAAACCCCCATTAGCTCCACCCCTGTCCATCGGCGCTAGCAATATCCGCATTCCTGAACAGTGTAGAATCCCGCGTTGACAGCTCTCAGCTGATATTGCAGAGGAGGGGGCTCTGATAACGACGCCGCGCTGTTCCAGGAATGTCGTTAGCCGTAGCGTTTCCAAAAATAACGTTTAGACAGCGTTATTTATGGCACCCCGACGACGAGACGGGACTACGCATATCAGCAGGGAAGAGGATGAGGGATACGTGAGCCACCCGCCAACAGATGTGTGGGCAGGAGCTGCAGTTAGGATCAGAATGTTTAGCTATCGATTTTTGTGCAGTTTGAGGCAGAAATACCATAAACGTCAATGCTTTCAAGTTTCAGTACTCTACCAAACAAGAGGTTTCAAGTCGAGCAATCAGTTCTGATGAGCCAAGAAGTCGCTCATTCCATCTTCCAAGCAGCACTGATTAGTTGCGCCGGCCGCGGTTTAACGTGCTCGCCCACTTAGACGAAGCGTCGCGAACGGAAGCGGCGCGAAAAAAATTGTAGATTTGACGCCAGAGAAACTTACATTAGATTATATCGCAGCCCGCACACTCAGGCGGCGCGAAGCGAAGAGGCGCGTCATTTGAAGCGCGAATTCTCTTCGGACCAACTAGGCGTCGTTTCTCTTGACGCTTCGCCTGTGGGCGGTACCAGGCGGCGAGAAGATCCATATTTTTCTTGATTCCTCTCGCATATTTTCAGTGTTTAGCAGTATTTTGTAGGAAGTCGTGCTAAATTGCAGTCTTTGGTCGTGATACAAAGACATCAATTACAAAGGTAATTTAATTACTCAGCATCTTCTTTTGTTTTTTTTCTTTTCTTCTTCAATGGTGGCAATTAACCTCAATACAAAGAGTTCCTCTTCTGATGAACTGCTCATCGTACCTCACTAGACAACGTACCTCGTTCAACTGCTTAAAAATAAATAAAATTCGCGTCGTGCCATATAAGACGCGACGCGAGGCTTCGCGCCGCTTCGCCCCAGTGTGCGGACATCGGTTAAATGACGCTTCGCCTCGCGCCGCTTCCGTTCGCGACTCTTCGTCTAAGTGAGCGAGCACGTTTATACGAAAATTGTGAAACAAAAGTTGGTCGGCCGACGTCGTACTTCTGACCGACAGTCGTATTAGGTGTCGATGTTATTTTAGGTTGAGCGGCCCATAGACGCTCCGGAAATCCTCAAAGGAAAAACTTCACAGTCCTGGCCTGAATTCACCCTCCTTCAGGAAACCTTTCAGTTCATTTCAGTTCAGTTCAGTTCTAGTAAGCATGGCATCAAAAAATGGCCTGCACAGGCGATCGAATGGTTTTTCAATTCCACATACGGTGGCCTGTTCAGTCCGGCGAACCTCCACATACGCTCCGATAATCCTTGAGGCCAGGACTGTGCAGTTTTTCCTCTGAGGATTTCCGGAGCGTCTGTGGGCCGCATTAGACAAAAGATACCTTAAGTGACATTCAGTATTGTCGTCATACAGGTAAGCAGCTTTAGATTTATTAGAGCACACTTAGTAGTAGTAGTAGTAGAGGTGATGGGAAGGCGAAGCCTTGTCGAACCTACCAGACGTCATGACTGAAGCCTGTATCTCCGACTATCTCGCTGAATATAGACTCCTCCCCGAACTCCGTTGTGCCGAATATCTGAACCCTGAGGTTGCGATACACAGGAAGTAGAATGCTGTCTCATCGTCCTCCCAGTATCTGGAGCAGATGGGATCCCTTACCACTCTCATGAGTGACAAATAATGTCTATTCAGGCGGCGATGATCCGTGCGAGCCTCCACCAGAAAGTTGAGCATCTGTCTGCCCTTAATCAGAAGCTATATCGTTCGGCCCGTATCAGGGCCCAGTATGAATCTTTTAGCTTGCCTGCAGTCGTCTCTCTCTACCAGTCTTTCGTCAATTTCTTGTAGGCCTAGTCATTCAGGGCAACATTGACTGGAGCCTGTTAGTTCTAAGCATCCTAGCTAATTGGTTTGCTCTCTCATTACCCGGTAGAGCAATGTATCCGGAGATCCACAGCAGGGTGACCTTCTTATGGATTCCTAATTTCTAAAGGGCGACAGAGCATTCCTGAGCCAGAGCTGGTCTGGCCACTTTTAGAGCTGCCTGGCTGTTAGAGCATATATATGCTCTGTTCAGAACACTTTTCGACATTCGTCGAGTGTGCCGCCATCAATATGGCGTAATCCTTCGCCTGGAAGACGTGCAGGTCCCAAGAGCAAAGCTTCGCTCCACTCCTATTCCCTACAGGCAGAATCCTGCATCTCCGGATCCCGACTCCTTCATGCACACTCACTCCGCTGCAAATGTTACCTATTTTGACTTTCCTCATAATCCATGTACGAAAACTTAGACATAAGATAGACAACGAATAGCTTTGTACTCCATTTACACCAATTCTGTAGATAACACAGCCACATATAGTATAGTATTTCCTAGTTCGCTATAGCTTCAATGGAATCTAGCTATACATGCCAGCGTATTATAAGACATTAATTTTAGGATGCAAGTTTGATCAAATAGATCGTTTCGATCTTTCGCATCTCATCAAGTTGATTTGGGTACAGACGAGTATCAGGCTGATATGACTAGGACTAGGGACATCGCTATTCAGGACGTGTTCCAAACGAGGATTGTAATATACCCTTGAGCTCAATTTGGGTTAGGTGGAAATCATTTGTTCGTGTTTCACCCAAAAGAAGCATTCGGACTAATAGTGTAATTCAATGCCGGTAGGAGTATCTGCCCTCGGAGTAGTTGTTTCAGCTGGTTCACCGATTTCACCATTTGTTGGTGGTGGATTGGAGAAGCACAACTTTTGGGTGCTTTTAATTTCGAAAGTTGATTCAACTGAATCAAATTGACTATTCAACTTTTTAGTGAAATTTATTATATCTCGAATCGTTTTGAAAAAACTGCAACTAGATTATGAAATTATCTATATCAAATTCTGATATACCCAGAAATTTGATTTGCATTCATTTCGAAAGGAGTCATGAAGAGCTCAACTATCAAAGAAGAAAACCAACGGTTGATTGCAGACCTCGAGTATATAAAGCAATAGCTGAGAGTTAGAATTGGGTCTATATCTTATCCTGAAGAATTGCTAGCGAAGTGCTTGCTAGGTATGAAACAACCAGCCCCATGTTTAGTGTTTATTGTTGCTGTGGCAAAGGTTAGGTTCCAGTGTCACATTAATACCAACTTGATCACGTAAAGGCAGTGGAGCTGCGAAATGTATACAAGGAGATTATAGCAAAGCAATCACGATTCATGAATGTTTCTCTATATCGGCAGAACAATTAAAAAAAGTCCGGATACGTGTTTCCCTTCTCTATCGAGTGCCCATTAAGAAAATCCTTGCACGTAAAATCGTGCGTCTTAATCGTCTCGCAGGTGTAATAATAATTAAGAAGAGCCGTAAAGCGACCGTAATGGCAAACGAGTAATTCGAACGATTATAGTCTCCTTACAGGGAGATTCAACACTCAAGTCCAAGCGGAACGTCTGCAAATCTATACAAGTATCGGAAAATAACAACTAGCTGCCTTTGCAGAACTGGCTTCAAATTACCTATAATAACTGAATTGGACTCCACATAACTTGAAGACCTTGACACCTAAAAGTCCGAAGATACCTAAACCAACTTTGTACAAACAAGAAAAATTTATTGACTCGATGCTTTGTTGTTATGGTACTTGTCTAGTCACAATTTTGCAACTACGTCGCATTGATAAAAAATAGAATTATTTGAAGTTGGAATTGTGGCAACTGTGAAAATAAGCATCGCATCGGTCATCAAGAATAGCTTATCCGTGTATAGTATTGTACCTCCTTTGTTGACTTATTTAATTTTCGGCAGTTTTATGCATTTAAACGCAACTATATATTTTTTCTCTGATAAAAAACTGTGAGTATATTAAACGTGTTTCGTAAAAAAATCAGAATTTGGGGCCAAAAGTGTTACAGCTTTTTTTTTGGTTGCACTTCAGTATCGGTCTACCTGACCAACTGAAAGTAGAAGAAATCGAATTTCGTAAACAATCCAGGTTTCGAGTCACAGGCATAAGGTTTATATCGGACAGAAACCAGTACAATTTCACGGAATCAGTTAGATATTAAAGGTAGTTACAGGAATCATTTCCAGAAAAATTAAATATGATATAATAAAGTCTTTACTATTATTTTGCATTTCTTATATTTTTTAGCATGGTTGCGGTAGTAACAAGTATTGACGGGCCGTGCTAAGTCAACACCTCACTTATTATTATTCTAAATCCAGAAAGGACCGTACAATGTTGCAGGTCTTATCTTCTATATTATTATTGTGCATTTCTTATTTTTTTTCTCGCATGGTTGCGGTAGTAACAAGTATTGACGCTTGTGCCAAGTCAACACCTGACCGATTACTATTCAGAATTCAGGAAGGACCGTACAATGCTGCAGGTCTTGAGGATTACAGATTTTTGGAAGGTTTATGTAACTTTTCATCCAGGCCCAATTGTTGCAGCTGTGGTGTAAATGTATTTGGGTAAGGCCTGAGACCAACATAATGAGGGGGACAATAATAACTTTGTTTTTTGTTTCCATAGTCTATGGAGATCTATGGCGAGATCGTTGTATTTAGATACCAGCGTAGGTGTTTTGGATGTTCATATCATTGGGAATTGCAATATCTATTAAGTAGGTCACTTTGTCTGTCTTTGACTGGAAAACTATATCTGGTCTATCTGCTGGGATGGTTTTGTCTGTATGTATTTCAATGTCCCAGTATCGCTTGAACTGATTGTTTTCGAGTACTGAGGTCGGTGTGAAGTTATAATATTATGGATCTGTGTTTTCGATTAGCTTGTTAGTTGTGGCTGTTATTATTATAATCAAAACTTGCCAACAACATTAAAAAAATGATACTTATATCGAAAATGCAGCTCCCGCCAGACCCAAAGTTTGAGATTTTTAGCTAGTGGCGGTTCATTTGTTGTTTTTGACGAAACATCATTAAGGACTTGATTATATAGTAAGACAATTTATTATATCTTACATAATCCTCATTTTTAGTCGTTAGTATCTACATACATATGTACACACACATCTTTGCGCACAGAAATATTTTTATTTATTATGAGGGAAAACTTGAGCATTACTCCAGGCTTCACTCAAAATGCTCCGTCCTGGTTCTGGATCATTATGGTGAACAGTTACCGAACTATCTTCTGCTGCGCTAGAGGTTATATATGTCACAGTGGCTTCATCAATTGACAACTGCCAGAACTTGTTGTATATATGAGTCCTATCAGTGACACAGTAGATGATATTATTTGAATTTTCAATTCCAAATCCAGTGCCTTGTTTAATGATAATGCTGTCATCTGAGCAGCAGTACTCTGGCCTAGATAGCAATAAAACTGATTTTCATATCTTAGATTATTATTAATTAGTTGTACTGTAGCCTCCCGCATCCCATCACGCAGCTTGCATGCCAATAAATCAAATAAAGTGCCATCTACTTGCCTGCTAGTTGGCGCTAGTTAAGGCCCGTTTGGCCCATGTCGCGACATTTTAGAACATGTAAACTTCAAAGTCACGTTGTCACGGCAGCAATTTGACGGCGTGGCATTAGTGTCGGCATATCAGAATCATCAGAATCAAGCAACCACTTAAAAATGTTACATTTTCATGACATCTATTAATTGTTACATGTAAACCAGCCTTTAGCCTATACACATGACAGTAGGTGGCACATGCAAGAAGTTGTTATGCCAGTATGCCAGTTATAGGCATGTGTATCTCCGCCTTAAAAATAAGAATAAAATGTCCTTCTTATCGAGCGAACACTGAATACACAACATTGCAAATACAATGCGACGAGAAACAACATTGCTTGTTTCATTTTTAATATGCAACAAGTATTCCTTTGGGAGCCTATAATGTTATATCAAGTAATCACTAATTCACTTATTTCTCTAAAAACTAGAATTGCAGTCGTAAGAAATTGAAATAATAGGTCAGCAACAGTAATTAATTCTTTGTCAATAATGTTTATACTTCAATAAGTACTAGATATAGTCAAAAGGTTAGTAAGCAAATGGTTTTAACTATGGGCCAATAGAACGCGATGAAACATAGTACTACAGCAGAATCAGTTTCAGAATATACATAAAGGAGCTATAAGAATACATTAATTACGCTTCCAGTGTGCGGTAGCCTAAACATATTGAAATAATAAAAAATGACATTAAAATAAAATATAATGAATTTGTGGTTCTTGGGTTTTTAGGCCGGCGTCGTTTAGCGTTAAAGCTTGACGTTTCGCCACCACGAGTGGATAGCATCTTCAGAAGCTATTTCACTTCGGCGACTTCCAAACTACTGTATTGGACGATGGCCGCGAAAGCCTTACACAGTATAAAATAAAATATATATTTTAAATACAGTAATTTTGCTGAATACTCTTTGTTTCTGCAACCAACACATAATTTCAATATTTTATCTATTTGAAAAATATTTTCAGCATACCTATTCTTTTATTTTCCGAATTTCCTCCAAAGAGATAATAAGGAATGTTTTAATTAAATAAGTTATTTAAAAGTCACTCAGTCCAGATCTGTTCGGGGAACCATAGCAACTTAGGTAGCTATATTCAAACAACTTGCAATATTTCTTGTATAGTCTTCGATGACTAGCTACGGTCCTTGTATAACATCATAAGGATATTTTAAAAATATGATTATAATATGGCGGGAGTATAAGGAATGTTCAATCTCGTTACCAGAGTAAAGCTCTAAGCTTATATTATCATAACCACCCTGTACAGCTCCTCTTCTGGATTACTCACAGCACGATGATACACCTATAAATTAATTAAACGGTGCTTAAACAAACCTCTCTGCACTAATTACACCTCTCTTTTATGGCCGCGGAGTGGAAAGAGGGAAATTTTGTGTCGCGTTATGTCATCCATACTGATAAGCGGTTTTCTCATTTTTGGTGGATGTGCATGCTTTCCGGTACACTTACAAGTAAAATCAACTCGTATCTCTGGTGAGTCGTGACTGCTAATTTTAATATTCAGCGTATGGTTGTAGTACACGTGGAAAAATGTAATAATAAAATGAAACGTCAAGACAAACTACAAAAAGATAAAAAAATGCTGGATCTAAATAGTAACTAGGCTATAGGTTAACTTCGAGCCTGGAAATCCATTATACGGCTGATGGCTTGGCTTGGAGGAAGTCTTTGTTGTTGCCTAAGGTCAGATTCTTGCACTATATGCCTGACAGTTTGGCGATTCGCTCCACAGTCGCATCGTGGGGATTCGCGCTTGTTCCATTTAATCAACGAATCAGCCCACACTCCTTGCGGCGTGCGAATTCTGTTTAGGGTCGACCATTCCTTTCGGTGGAGCTCAAAACCAGGAGGTTCTTGACCAACAGTAAATTACTGTTTCCTTCTTCTGATGATTGAGTCGCCAAAATTTCTGTCCATTTAACATACTGTTGTATAAGTGGTGGTCTTCTGTACCTTAAACTCCGCAAGGAGGGATCAGATATGTCTTCGTGGATTGGCAGTGAGGGATTTGTTTTGACTTTGTTCTTTTAGAAGGACATTTTCTCAATGGATGGGTGGTGGAGCTATTTGGCTGAGTGTTGGTAGCTAGTAAGTTTGATTTGATGCATCCCATAATAGTTCTCATATAAGAAGTTAACTGGGTATCTATCCGTCTAGCATGTGGGCTATTTAGCCGTACTGGCGAGCAAAATTCAGCCGCAGAGGATCAGCATGATGTTCAGGACCGAAAGACGTAGTAGTAGTAGAAGTAGTTTCCACATAATTATTGCAGGATGTTATTTCTGCTGTTTAATTTGACTGCGATAAACTGAATATGTTTTTCAAACAACAATGTCCTATCCAGTGCGACACCTAGGTATTTGGGTGTGCCATTATAGGGTAGCAAGGTGCTGTTAAGGTAAATCATTAGCTCCATGTTTGCCATTTTATTGTTAAGCTGAAAACGCAATGTTATTATTTTGCTTATACTTGGCTTCAGCTTCGACTCGCTGAAGTATGATCCCTTTATTGAAATATCGGCAATTAGTGTGGACTCTAAAATTGGTGAAGTTGGTATTTCTGTACGTTAGAGCCAGGACATCTGCATATGCGAATTTCCGGAAGGAAAACTGAGGTAGGTTCGAGGTATGTATATTGAACAAGAAGGGCGATAGAACAGAGCTCTGGGGTGTCCGTTATTCAAATGTCTCACTTTGCTGGCATCAGTGCCCATGACAACCTGGAATAATCTGGATAAAAGCATATTGTTTAGGGTGCCTATCGTTTTGCAGAGTATGATAGGGTACAGTTTGTATGGAAGCCCTTCTCTTCAGGTGTCGTAGGTTGCGATCAAGTCTACGATCACTATGGCGCTATTAAGGTAAGGTCCGCTTTCAATAAAATATGTGACGCTGAGCACCTGGTCGCAGCAACTACGATTCGGTCTGAAACCCGCCTGCTCAACTGGTATATGTTGTTCTAATTTGGGTCCTATTCTCAGCAAGATTAATCGCTCGAGGAATTTGAGACAGACGCTGAGTAGCGCGATGGGGTGACAGTTCGCCACACATTCGCAGTCCTTTCCTGGGTTTCAGTATGCCAATTATCTACGATTTTTTAAATTCTGAAGGTAGTTTACTAGTTTTTGGAATATCTGCAAAGAATGCCCCTAGCCACTCTTTTGTGGATGGTCCACAGTGAATTATGAATTCTGGAAGAATTCCATCAAAACCGGGGACTTTTCTTGGCTTCCTTGCATTCGATAGCGGTGGCCATTTCAGTTGAGCAGAGTATTCGGGAAGCGATGTGCTCGTTTTTTTGACATGTCCGAGTTATTTTTTAATTCGCTTTGCGAATTCTTTATCGCAGGGAGATTTTGATGTTTTGATGATGTGGGACGTGACTTGGTCAGCTGACACCGATTGGGCGTGACGACTAGTTTCATCCACAATTTATCAACTGGTAAGATGTTTTATGGTTTATTGGTAATTTTTAATGAAAAAAATGTATGTTTAATGATGCTAGAGGAAAACGGGAATATTTAGCCATCGCTCCTTCAAATGCTTAAATCTAAGTAGTGTAACAGAATGGTAATGGTAATAATAACTTTTAGTACCTGAGCTCAAAAAGATTCACTACACTCGCATATCTAGTGCAAGGAGGGTGGTTGAAGTAAATAGCAGAAAAATAGATTGAATGAGGTATCCGTCTAGCTATTATTTTATTATTTTTTTTAAACAAGAAACCGTGGTTGATGCGGTTTCTTGTTTAAAAAAAAATAATAGCTAGACGGATACCTCGTTAGCTTTAGCAGTGTAGAGAGCTCAATAGGGAAATAAAAATAACTGAAAGTCAGGTTAGCTTATGTTGAATTAATAATACTTTGTTATCCCAATTGATGGCAGCAAAAGAGTGCAATCTGAGCAAAAACAATTTTGTCACACGCCCTTCTTACAAATCTACTTCACAGGTTCGCAAGTTGTATTAAGATCAGTGTATGCATTAAGCTAGGAATGGGTATATCTACTCCTCCTTCTAGTGCCCACATCACTTAGATACTTACGTACTGCCATCACGGGGAGTCTGCCCCCGTCCAAGAAAAAAATTGAGTACTTTGAATACTCTAAGCAACAGACCCTCCCATGTAGGGTTGTCACCTGGTCGATTTTTCCATAGCGTGTCAGAGTAGGCCTCAGGAGACCTTTTTATTCTTAATTTCCTATTGAGAATGAAGATAAATGTTTCTTCAGTCTACGTTTGATACTGTTCGAGTGAAGACCTCAAGCTGAGTTGATTGATACCTTTTTTTACCCCGACCGATTTGGTAGCATAGGTTTTCACCGGAATGTTTCCTCAGTCTGGGAATGGTCTAGTTCAACTCACGATGTCAAGCTAAGTCGTGGGACAGCCATTTTGCCCTCAAAAACTAAACTTGTTTAGGTTAGGTAATTCAATTTCAGTAGTTTTTCACCAGAGCATTCTCAGTCTGTGAGTCTGTGGTTTGAATCTGGACGCAATACGTCTGTATCAAAACTGCTCCGGACCCCCATCTCGAACTTCGCTAAAACGAACCCTTACCGAAAATTTATAGGTCTTTGATAGGGTATCGAGCACTTTTCAAATTTCAGCTGAATATAATAATAATATATATAATATATAACATATTATGTGAAGCGTTTCCTGTAGTGACACTTTCATAAAGGCATATACTTTGTAGCATGACAAAAAAGATAAGAAAATATAGTTTATTTATCAGTAATATTACGGTATCTCCCGTGGTTTGCATATTAAAGTCAGGTTTATACGCTGAATAAAACTAAAGGTAACTATAGTTTTATTTACAGATAACGCAGACAAATCGTTTGAAGACGCCTCTGAAAACAAATGTTAAGTATCATCATAGCTATGACAATAACTTGAGATTGACCACTGAGTATAACAGTACTTGCTAATAGTGTGAGTCATTGCATACGACCGCTCTTGTTCCAACCTAATTTACTAACCTTGCACTCAAGCTGTATTTTGATTCGCTACATCCACGTCACTTCCACTCTGGTTCATATTTAATGAAATTGTACGTACACTTCGGAACAGATTACTGTCACAGTCTACCATCCCGCGTTTGTCAAAATCATTCCACCCGCTTTATATTAAGTTATAGGGCAGAGATGTTATCCCGTTATTACTTCTGCTGTTATTGAATTTGTGCGTTTTCCTTACGACCCTTCGCGATTTCGAAACGATGTATCTAATTTGATTTAGATCTGCTCATCGTACGTATATGTATGACTTAAGATTACATTGGTCAACTTTACAGTTAATATTTAGCGCGCATAACTCATCCTCAGCATCTCCCCATCTTACTAGGTGTTCCCTAGACTTACCGATTGCATTTATACATTCCGTACATGTATCTAGCACCTAGCATAATCCCATTGGCCAGATTTGAATTTTGAACCAATCAAACTTTGAGTGCCATACACGAGTATGGAATGTAAATGAGTGCTATATGCACCTATGGAATGTAGTTGGTACTTAGTGCAGCTGAATTTTCACAAAGAGGAAAGCCGTTTAAGCAAAAACCATTTTTAACTATATATTAAACTGCAGCAAACTTTATTACAAATTAGTATGGTGTACAATTTTTGTCCTTTTTTACGAAATGTTCAATGTAATAATTGCAAACATCTGGTGCATTTAGCTAATTCAGTATTATGTTTCACTAGGCAAAGAAAACGTACATTACTTACAAGATTAAAGACATTAAACAATATAACAAAACAAAAAAAGTTATATAAAATCAGTGGGATAAACCATGTTTGACTGCATTGGGTTTATTTGTTTTTATATCTTGGGAAAGGTTATGTTTCCCAATTGCTGGACGGCCTGTTTTTGCTTCCTCCTATTACTCCAAGTTTTCCTCTATTTGAAGCTGTAGGCTGAACTTTAGTGGTGAACTTTTACCTATAGCGCTGAACACATGAACTTCCCGCAGTGCAGTTTTAGTATAGTACCTATGTCAAAAATACCTACCTACATATGAGCCTTGGCGAGTTCATTTTAGATAACTTTTCCTCAGCAGCAATGACGATTTCAAACATATAACCATCCTGTTGCGTCGCAATCGCAAAAATTAAAATAAGAGTCTAGCCATAGCCAAACTTTTGACATGCGCATAACTATAGGTATTACATTCCGTAAGTGCACTGGCACTGATTTACAATTCATACTTGCGTATGGCACTCGAAGCTTAGCGCATAACGATATTCAATTCCGTAAGTGCATATGGCACTGATTCACATTTCGTACACTCGTACGGCACTCGAAGTTTGATTGGTTCAAAATTCAAATCTGACCAATGGGATTGTGCTAGGTGCTGTATACATGCACGGAATGTTTAAATGCTTACCGATTTGGCATCTAATCCTGCTGAGGATTTTCGAGGTCCTCCATTCCAGGTCTGATGATCCAGCAGGGAGATTTTCAGTTGGTTTCCGCGTTGGTATGTGGTTCTCTGTTAACCACCACTTTGGTGACTAATTTGAAATCTGTTAATGACAACAAAACCGTTGTCATAACGAAAATCATTCTGGATTTATATCTGGACGTTGGGGGCTTGTGTCCATATAGAAGATGTCTTTTATCCAATGAATATCTACTTCGTTCTGCGATACATAAGATTTGTCGCCTGATTTGTGGGGGGGCTATTCGCGTGAACATGTATAGATGGTCTAGTTTGGTAGGCTTTAGACGATAGACGACATCAGACGATCTTTATAGAATACACTTCTGTCTAAGGTAACACCCACACAAACTGGGTCTGCGTAGTGTTAGACCCGGATCAAATTCCATTCTATTTGCAGTTGTTAAGTCCCTGTTCGCCTGCCAGTCATAGTATAGATGAAATAAGCATGTTTAAGTTTTGGCGTAGCTGAGAGGCTGTGCTGTGTACTATGTAAAGCTTTCGCGGCCATCGTCCAATGAGTTCGTGGTTCTTGGGTTTCTAGGCCGTTTTTTAGCGTTGGTAGCCCTGCCCCCTCGCGATATGGCAGTGTCTTCAGGTCCTTTAGGATGGGTACCCATGTCCGGTTGACTTTCTGTATTTCTTCTTTCCTATTGAAATTATTATGATGTTTCTATTGTATTTCGATGGCTTTTCTGTGGAGTTTGGCACAGCATGAAGACGTTGTGGCAAGAACCTGAATCTTTTTAAACTTAATCCTATGACCTCCGATCCTTAATCGCATGTTCGGCTACCGCTGATTTGTCTGTATGACCCAGTCGACAGCTAGCCTTATGTTCTGTAATTCTTGTGCTTATGTTATGTTTATTACTGTTATACTTATGAAAGTCGCCCAAATGAAATAGCTTCTAAAGATGCCATCCACTCGTGGTAGCGAAACGTCAAGCCTTGACGCTAAACGACGCCGACCTAAAAACCCAAGTACCAGAAATTCATTAGACTGTCCTATTTATATAGGGTGATGCAACCCATTCGCGACAGTGTTCCACGAAGAGCTTTGAAATATAGATAATAAATGCAGATCCATTAAGGGTACGTTTAAAATAATTTCTATTATTACAGCCTGCTTAATAAGGTAGGTGTACATATAAAAGCTTTTGAAATTTAAATGGAGGATCCCGCAAGATATTGTGTAATTCAATAGGTGTTGGGGGGGGGGGGGGGTGGATTCAAAGGTCGCGAGCTACTGTTATGATATATACAAATACGTGTCGTTTCTGCGACATTCTGTTTTATTCGAAAATACACATCATATCATACTAACGTTGTCCTGCAATAACTGGATATTGCTCCGAAAGAGATAGCGAAAATTAAAAGTACATTTCACGTGTAATAATTTTACTTGGATTTTTTCATTCGTTTTACTTCCTACATCACAGATGAGGGTTAACTTGTAATCGCTAAAAATTCCTATTTTTGTACGTGTTTTCAAACGCCTATGGTATCTACATAACTAAAAACTCAGTTCCTTCAGTCTGTCTGTGTGTACAGATAGATATGCCGATCACCATTTTTCTTTCTGCTCACTCTCAGTGACCACTGGACCAAGTTAAACATATTACACCTGAATAACTATAATATATAATGATAAAAACTGAGAATTGCAGAATTATGCTTGATTTATGTTTTCTTTGTATATTGTTGAAAACTTCCATAGATTGTCCAGGGGTACTTGCACAAGTGAATCCTATTATCAGCCAGAAAAGAAATCGTGAAGCAGAATTGTTTTCAATTCTATATCATCCTACAGATTCTGGTATGTGTGAATCTATCAGCAGGATTCTAAGATGTGGAAACACCTTTCATCACGAGGTTGATATGTATGTGATAACATTGAATCAACTAAGAGACGCCTGAAAAATGTTTTAACTTGAATATGTCATAGTAATATGGATTGATAAATCAATATATTATTAGAATAAGTAAATTCATTCTTTTAATATTAGATAGATATTTCCTTATAGCTCGAAAAGAAGAATTAACATGAGACAAGAGACATAGTGTCTGATGTTCAACCGTTGATGTTGTAGGTCAGATTTTTTCTGTATATAAGTATTTGTTTTTATCATAGTGTGACGGTATTGTTTTTTGTTGGGAAAACTGATGTAATTAGGATTAGTTTGCCTTATTTTTAGTTATCTAATGGAAACCGTTAAATAAATAAATAACTAAATTAAATAAATAAATGGATATGCACTGAGACAATAGGAGAGAATTGCAAAAGAATCCTTAGAACCGTTCGCATAATCTACTTTAAATTTATACAAATCAGATAATAATTTTGGAAATAATTCTGATCTAAAAATATAGACAATTACTCCCACCGAGAGTAGGAGTATGACGTCTCGTCTTATCACTGACTGATGCCTTTCTCAAACATACTTACAATTTTGGAAACCACTTTTCAGTGGTGTTCATTAAATTACCGAAGTACATCAACACTTACTAATAACATTTAATTACCTGTAATAGAAACTTGGATTGAAATGCGATGTTGGGGAGGATCAAGGGTGAAGTAACTCCAACATTTTTGTTATTACTGATAACGTGTGAGATATATTAAGTTAAGCTACTTGACATTTCTAGAGATAACGCATGCTGAAGTTTCCAAAGAAGTCTGTTCATTTCTCCGCGCTACTTATTGTTATGTGATTGTGTGTTATTAGCACCTAAACTTATTATTAACATTTTTTCAACGTTTCTTTAAAAGAGCTAAACTGAATGCGGATCAACTTTTTAGCCTCAATTTACGGAAACTCTCTGTACTTTTATAATACCTCGTTTCTGTATTTTACAATATATTCGTATGCAAGTAAAGCCTACTCTGTCCAAAAAAGCAACCAATAGATTATAAGGAGCAAAATGAAAGTAAACACCAAACTCATGTAAGCTCTTCTTATCATACTCATATATTTTCGTCGACGTTCTTTTTCTTTTATGTTGCCTGTAGATTCATATCTCGATCGGCGACAGACACTCTGTGGACGGGGTTGCCTTCCGAATTTATTTTTTGTTTATTATAATTATTATTTGCATTTTAATTTAGTACAAGAAGGAGAAGGTGCATGCAAAACAGCTTTACACAAGCTGGTTGTGGACTGATGAGATGGATGCAGCGGCGTAGGTGAATGGTATTTTAGTAAGATTCAATACTATGATGTAAAGGAAATAATAAGACACCGTAGGTACTCTCTTGCGTAGTACTGTAGTGAGAATTTAGGATGTATTAGAGGTTAGGTGTATCTTTTCAACTGATAGCTTTGCCCGTATGTACTTTCTCTGTTAGTTCAATTGGAGATTTCGCACTCCAGGTCCAACTTTGCCATTCCTGTGTAAACTGAGAGAAAACTTTAATCGCTACGATTAAAATTTTAATCACCGCAATTAAATCTTGCATCAAAATACGTGACAATCAAACTGTTTAATTGCGGCAATTGAATAGTGAATTCTGTTTAGAATTAATTATGGTAGTGAGTAATATCAAATCAGTGGTTGTCAGAAAAATGTCACTGTGACTGTAGCTTAGTTTAATAGTTACAATTAAACCACGTCTCCAAGGTTATTCACTTATTTAATACCTTCAATTAAACAGAATTATTTATTACGGTTATTTATTTGTGACATTCTTTTTGTCATTGTACTACAGATAATGAATTAAACTGTTATAATGAAAAACTTTAATACTAATACTGATTTTTTTTCTTAATTTGATACGGATAGTTCCTATACTCAATTACAGGGATTAAAAAAGGCAAATAGATTCAAAATAATCTTCATTCCTGGTAAAATAATTAACGAAAAATCATTATAACAAAAATTAAAATCTTTAGTTTATCATAACAAAGAAGTTATTATTGCACAAAAAACGTCTACCTATTACACCTACTAACACATAATGTCATTGGAATATTGTTACATATTTTGATCTTACAGCAAAGTTGCTGGAAGTGTACGACTCGTGTGTACTTCAAAGCAATAGTTGACCATGTAGGTACCTATTCTGTTCCACACACAGACACAAGCACGCATAAAACTTATAGGAACACAAAATAGTATGAGATAGTAAAACCGAACAGCGAATGCACCCCACATCTGTCACCGTGCTGTAACTACTAACGACTAACTGAAATGTAAAACCAGTGAAGATCATCTATCTCTATTGCACTCGCTTACCCTCTACAGAGAAGAAAAGAGATTGAGCATGGTAAACATCCCTCACCTCGGGAAACGACCGTTATGCGTATTTCGTGACTTATCACAGCTGTAATATCCTTTAGCTCTGGCGAATAAGATGTTTAATTGGAAATTGCAGTACTTCAACCAGTTGAATTGTCATTGTAACCTGAAGTGTCTACGATAGGAATACTCATAAGGACAGTTACTGATTTATGTTTATAGTAACACTCGTTAATCATTACTATTAAAATGTTTAATTGAAAATAGCAGTACTTAAACCAGTTTAATTGTTACAATAATATGCGTTTTGCAAAATCGAAGTATTAGAATTCAGTTTTTATGACTGACTAAACACTTTAACAGGGCTGTTTTTCTCAGTGTACAATTATATAACTTCGAATCGCGGTTATTTTTCTGATTCGTCAGTTAACTGTGACTCAGTATGATTGGAAATACATGGAGGAAAAATCTGATCAATGTTCTCCAAACCAAAGATTAGGTCGAGCTTTTCTCTAGGTTCTCAATGGTTTGTTGAGAATGATATGCTATATTGCCCTTGCCAGAATGTCAGAAAAGTTTGTCTTCAAGTACATGTGGTCTTTATTAGAGCACCAGTGAAGCACAGTGGTTTATATTTTTGTTCAAAAAGTGTTTCCATTTATGCTTTTCCCAAAAGGGTGCAGCTCAGGCTCCGACACACCTAGCTGCTGTTCCATTATCCAGTGACTGCTCCCCACACCATGAGGTGAACAATCACTAAGTCCGCGAATCCTGCGCCCTAAGTAGGCTAAGAGACCCAAGCATTACTGCCTTCTGCATTTTGATGGCTAATATTTGCAGAAATCAGCGTATGCCTCATTCCATCTAGGGATTCAATGACCATAACCAGCAAGCTTACCGTGTAGTCTAGCCAAAAGCTGAGAAGTTGTCCGTGCAAGTCCTGATGTTTGATCTGCTTCTCCTCCTTATAGAAGATGTTAATCTTGGCAGGTGTAATGAACATCGTCTTCTGTTGGTGTCGGGCTTGTTTGATTGTACAAGCTCGAGTATGGGGAACGAGCAATTCCAGTAAATCCTGCATCTCCAGTTTTCCACAGCGGACTCTATACTCCCTGGAGCGTATGGCAGCACCGGTGACTCTTGTATACCATTTGAGTCGTCCCTTAAATGATAGTAGAGCACTCGTCGAGCCATGTTGTGCTGAGTGACGTGGCCTCTGTGGCACCTGTCGGTAGGCTCTACAATGGGCTTCGGGTACATCTACACCCATAACCCTATTACGGTATACCAAGGTGTGAAAGACACCGTCTTGGCAAGCCATTATGGAACCCTTAGTTTCCAACTTCAACACACTAGTCCTCAGGAAAGAGAAGGTCGTCATAAAGTATGTGAGGCTTTTTAGAAATCATCCTCAACATCATGGCACCTAGTTCATTATGTAATACGAGTACAATTTTTAGGTTCAATCCAATAAGTTTACACTTTATGCTAGACTGACGTGTCTAAGTCGCTTCATTTTTGTGACCATCTGCCATTAGTAGGTGCCATTATTTTTGGAGGTATTTAAAATATCCTACAAATTTTACATAAATATAAGACACAATTAGATAGAATAAATAGACCAAATGTTAATAGAATGTTCAAAAACATTCTACCTCAATTGTTCATGTAATATTGGTCTAGAAAATTCGGTGGAATATTCTATAAGTATAGCACGTTTTTCCCATTTCGAAGGTTTAAAGAATATTCTCTATATAGCATATTCGTGATATCTGAAGTGAATATGAACCGAATATTCACCATATCATCCAGTGCTATGTGGGTAAATATACGCCACTGCTGTTTGGTTCGCGCACACGGTATCATGGTTTGCGATCTGGGGACCAGGAGATCTATTCGGGTTATTTGAGATAATACAAAAGCAGCAAATTGGCTGGGCCTTGCGCTGGCTGGCCACTGGCCGCTAGCCGCTGGCTGCCCGGTCGACTATCGGGTATCATTTTCCTTTTTGTATTACGTGAAGGGACCGCGCTACGATCCCGCGGTAATTGACTGCTATGCTGCGGGAAAGGATGCCTTTTAATACATGGCGAGCGGTAATGAAGGATGTGCCTAATAGGCATCTACCCGGCGGCTTTGTTTCTCTTTTTAGGACTCGTTAGTGGTTTCAATGCATCCACAATAGAGTGCTGCGAGATGCAGTTTAACGCGCCAAAATGGCGTTTAACTTTGCCGTAACAGTACAAGTCTGAATTTATTGTCAGGGAGTTAATGAATCTGTAAGCGCGTCGCAAATAATAATGTGCAAAACAAATTTTCGATTGACTCAACTACATTTCCAATCATTTTCAGTTACTTTGCTACACTGCCTTATGGCTGGTTGTACAATGCAAGTTTAAAAACGCCCGCTCAAACAGAGTGCGTTCTTGAACGCGGCATTTCGGCGTTCTCTAACAATACAACGGAACGCTGTAACGCGGCGTTACGCCGTTCTAGAATGCCCTCTGGTTAACCGGGCCTTGAGTCCATCTATTATGCTTATATCACTAGATATCTTGACAAAAATTGGCGTAATGCTTTTGCTGAACCCATCAAACAGGCCTGTTTGGTACGAACAACGAAATGCGGTAACGCGGCGTTAGAGAACGCAGGACCGCCGCATTCTAAAGCGCCCTCTGTTTGACCGGGGTAAGGACCCGGGTATACACAGTTATACGTATGTATTTGCCATGTTAAAACACGGATTCCCATTTCGAACAGAACTCACTTGTTTTTCAAACTACATACACAGTATTTCAGAAGGTGATAGTTAAAACCTTAACGAATGACAAATATTTGCGATTTTCTCAAAAAAGTTTTTTAGTATGCAAAAAACTCGCAATGCAAAGTCATGCATTCTTAAAATGTCTGTAATTTAATCATTACTGTAAGTTTAAAGGTAACGTCAGGAGCTTGGAAATGCGAAATTCACTTTCAAGGTGACCTTTGGATCTTGCCTTTGGACCTTTGGGCCTTTTGACCTTACTTTTGGATTTTTGGACTTACCTCCCCTCATATTAGGCACACGCACTGGAGAAAGGGAACAGGCGGCCACGCCTCCTCGCTAACACGGGAATACGTCTTTTCATGGATTCTCAATTTCGCGCGCTATACCCTAGACCCTTAAGGCTCGGTTTAAATTAAGCCCTCCACTCCAAGCATAGCACGAGCTTATGTAAACCGAAGCTTATCTGTGGTTCAAATACGAATGACAGTTTGTGTCAACGGGGAACCATAAAATTGCTTGTCACTTAGGTTATATTTTTGAAAAAATTTGTGTCTAATTTAACAAAGAGAGCAAATGAAATAACAGAGACAGAAATGGCTGTTGTCCGAATTTGTCACAAAGTGTCACACCAGCAGCCTTATCACGTATCTTGCAGTCGACAAGCGACAGGCGAAAATCGCGCAATATTTACTGTCAAACGTAAATTTCGTATTCTGCAACGACGTCATCGTGACGGACGTCAACATGTAACCTACAATTTTGACGGTCCTATTGCTATTGTGTCGCTATGTTGCTATGCGTCTGCTCAGTGACCTGTCGCGAATTTTTACATAATAAGGCTGCAGAAGAGGGTATTTTTTTAGAAGATTATGACAGCACTTATTGATTCATTAGTCCCAAGCGTAGTGATTTTTAATATCAACCAAGTTCAACTAAACCGACGATTGTACAATGAACGTCAACGTTAAGCCAAAGCTTAGGTTTCACAAAGCTTGGTTTAAAACGGCATTTGTACAACCGACCCTTAAAAGGAGGTTATGGTACGTACATGAGAGCTGTTTGCAATGGTTCAGCTGTAACCCTTTTTGGACTATTAATTTTGAGATTTCTGAACTGACAAAAATATGAGCATGAAGAAAAAGGACGATTCTAGAGAAATGTCGACGTATTTTTTGACATTTCCTAATGGACAATTATTAAAAAATTTCCAAAGTTGACATTTTTTTGACTAAATTCATGGTCTCGTTAATCACCCTGTATAAACTTATTCTAAAATCTGGATCGACATTTCTCTAGATTGAAGTTTTAAGGAAACGCAAATCAGGTTTTTGTGTCAAAAAATATTAATGTACAGGGTCAAAAATGGTTACAGCTTACATTGAACGATCGCGCGCCGATTGGGACACTGATAAAGGTGCCACCAATACAAAAGTATGTAAACTACAGTTTATGAATGAGCTGAAGTTCATTCATTTCTGGAGTGAGATAGATATTGTTTTGGGCCTTATTTTCGGTCTTTTTACTTCCCACACCGATAGGTGAGGGGAGTATTGTGATCGCGAAAATTTTCGATTTTGAGATAATACGTTTTTTGGGCGTTTTATGATGTGTACATAACGAAAATCCACGTCACTCATTTCCGTCGGTCTGTCTGTCTGTCTGTCGGTCTGTCTGTCTGTCTGTCTGTCTGTCGCGTTTTTCTACCCTCGTAATCTCAGTAACCGCTGCATGGATTGTGATGAAATTTGGGCAGCGGTATGCTATGGGGTCGTAGTAGGTAATGTTCCTATAATTTTGAAAATCGGTGCATAGGCGGCGGAGTAATTAGCAAAAAACAAAAAAAATTAGATATTGCTGAAACTTCGTTTTTAGGCGTTTTAGGGGTCCCTGATCATTTTCTACTTTTTTTTGGGTGGGGGTGAAATTGGGGTGGTTAGGGGGTGGGGGGTTGTAAAATTGAAAAATTTGTTGCTTTCATAATAGACTGTCCACTGACCTGTGAAGGAAGATCTGGCGACATAAAAAACTTTTTTAGGTCCATCCGAACATTGCCTTTGCCTATTACAGAAAGCAAAGGACTTAGATTTTTTTTTGATGTAAACATACGAGAGTATTGCGTCAGATCGTTGTAACGAGGAAACTGTTGAATTGATTCTAATGAAATTTTGAAACGGCATTACTACCATGGCGAAGATGGAAAACGCGTATGGTTTTGATAAATCGTGCCAGTGGCGGCGCAGAAATAATAAAAAAACTAAAAATATAAAAACAGCTCAAACTTCGTTTTTAAGCATTTTAGAGGTTTCTGATCATTTTCTGCGTTTTTTTTGGGTGGAGGTGAAATTGGGGTGGTTGGGGGGTTGGGGGTTGAAAAATTAAAAAAATTCTTGTACTCATAATAGGCTGTCCACTAATCTGTGAAGGAAGATCTAGCGACACAAATCACCTTTTTAGGTGCATCCGAACATTGCCTAGCCTATTACAGAAACTAAGGGACTTAGAATTTTCTGTATACTATACGAGAATTTATTGGTCTAAATCGTTTTGTATTTTGTAACGTGGACACTATTAAATTGATTCTAATGAAATTTTGACACAGTATATTGTTACCGTGGTGAGAATGGAAAACGCGTATGTTTGTTAAAAATCTTGTCAGTGGAGCATAGCAATAATCAAAGAACGCGACAAGTATGAAAGCAACTCAAATTCGGTTTTTAGATGTTTTAGGGGTTCCTGATAATTTCCTACCAGTTTTTTGGGTGGGGGTGAAACTGAGAAGTTTGTAGTATCGATAATAGGCTGTCCATTGGCCTGTGAAAGAAAGAGAATTTTAGGGGGGGGGGGGGTTGGCAATTATTTGGTTGCAAGGGATCTTAGACTAAAGCTTCATGCTATGGGAAAATAATAAACTGGTATCAGCGTAATGTGTGGGAAGTACTGAGTCAATCAACTTGACTTCATTTTTTTTTTGTTAAGCGGCATCAACTACATGGTTATTAGCCGCATACCTGGTTTTGAGTTGACACATTATTGTAGTAACTGTTTAATTCTAGTTTTAATCACATTAGATTTTGGTGAACATGTTAGTCAGTTGCGTGAATTTCAAAACATTTTTAATGGATTCCACAGAATTCAGACAACAACGGAGATTGTTTGGCAAATTAAGCTGCATGCGGAAATACTCATATTGAGGACAATCTAACAGAATATGCTTAGTTGTAATAGTTTCTTGGCATGACGGGCACAGGGGGGGTGACTCGCCTCTTAGAAGGTGCATTGAGGTGATGTTGGTATGACCCATTCTAAGTCGAGTTATTACTACTTGCTCGCGTCTTTTCATGTTGAGGTGAAAAGGCCACGGGTAGACGTTGTCCTTCACTTCAAGTAGCTTCACTTGGGACCTACTATAGCGGTATTGCCATTTAGCCAATATTTTTTCCTTAAACCATTTCTTAGCGTCTTCTGTGCGTACAGGGATATTATCTGCATGTAGCTGTTGTGCAGCATTCCTAGCAGCCAGGTCGGTCTTATTTTCGCTCTTGTACATAAGATAAATTCATTTTTTGTGTGACAACTCAGTTGCACTTATAAGCAACTCTTTTTACTCATATTGTATTTATTATTATGTATATGCCTGAAAGACACAAAAAAGGGATCAAGTGTGATGCCAGGTATAAATTGTACAATGTCTATTTCTCAACGATGGCTGATCAAAAAAGGTCTGATACTTTTTGCACGACGCGACGGCAGCCGGTCTAGGGTCAGCGGCATTTAAGCAAAGGGGACCGGCGCCTGCAAATATTTTCTATGTTCTATGACTTATAGTAGAAATTACAATAAATAGGCCACGCCCACTGGAGCTCGACTTTTTACCTTTCCCCTTACCCCGCAAATGTGTTGTCCGCCAGCAGTTTACTATAACCTCCACTTAATAACACAAATTCTTACTCTTATACAGGGTGCAGATCAAGAATTTAATAAATAATGGCCTGCAATACTCCAACTTCTTACCCCAGCAATTATCTTCACCTCTCGATTCTGTAGTTTAGAGGCTTATTTCGCTGCACTGCAGTTTCTCTATAAGTTTATGCCGTAGTTTAAGTTGCTGTGAATTAGTGCAAAGCAGATTTATTAGTAATTCTGTATTAAGGGAATGCTTCAGCTGTGAAATGTTTGTGGAGATATTTTTGAACCTATCTTATCTACGTGGCAAGACCAGTTCAAGGATGAGGATAGAATATGCCAATATGCTATTTGATGTTCCTTCCTTTTTTTTCCAGGAGCCGTCCGACCTTACTGTCCCCGTCAATACTTAAGCCTTAAGGGCTATTGAATTATTACTCCTCTCATTTACAGTATCCACTTCAGCAATCTAGATCTCTGCATAAGTTTATGCAGTTTTCCTACTGCTCCTGGTGCTAAGCTGTACTCCATTGGTTCTAGCTTGGTCTTCCCAAAGAGCTGTTGTCTCTTGTGATCTAGCGCTTCGCACTCACAGAGCACATGTAGGGCTGACTCAGTTCCTCTTCCACACAGTCTGCAGTTGAGGTCTCCATTGTAGAGTCCATGTTCATTCCTTAGCAACGCGTAGAGATCTTATATCCGTGGTCTTTCTATACAAGATGTTACACGGTTACATCGACTAGTCTATATTACTGTCGTAGATTAACATTTTAGTACCTAGATTTGTATCCAGGCTCAATAAGACCTTCTTCTGTAGAAAAGCGCAAATAAACTTGTTGTCCAAAGCACCAGTAAATTTCATGTGCTACAATGCTAATAAAATAGGTAACATTTCCGATATCTTTTGTTGCAGTCTTAAGGAATTGAAGAATGCTATACAGAGTATCTCTGAGTAGGTATTAATTGGCTAATGCATATACAAGGTGATGTCCCACGACGACTAAGACAAGCAATATATCGGAACTGGGCAGTAGTAGCGAAATATAATTTTGGTGGGGGTAAATTAGAGCAAATATCGTATCTTTTCTCATTATTGTGTCACCTAATGAGGTATTTGTTTTTGGTCACGTGACATCCAATCCAAAAATTTTAATGGGAAACCCTGTATATTTGTGACTTTCTGTATTCCTCCCGATAAAACAATTCCAACAAACTAGCACACTTGGGGTCTAAAGTGATTAATTCAAGAGCTACAGGTACTTAAAGGATGGTACCACTACCATCGATTATAACATGTACCCCTTCAGTTAAATTACGTTGGTAGTGCTTCATAATGGTAGTGGTACAGTCCTTTAAGTAGCTCTTGAATTAATCACCCCAAGAGTGCTAGTTTGTTGGAATTGTTTTATCGGGTGGAATACAAAAAGTCACAAATATACAGGGTGTCCCATTATTTTTTTTGGATTGGATGTCACGTGACCAAAAACAAATACCTCATTAGGTGACACAATAATGAGAAACGATACTATATTTGCTCTAATTTACCCCACCAAAATTATATTTCGCTACTACAGCCCAGTTCCGATATATTGCTTGCCTTATTGGTCGTAGAACACCCTGTATATGTATTTTTGTTATACTCTTTTTGTCATGATTTCAGGCGTGCAATCTTTATTTTTTTTCTATCTATTATTTTTTTTCTAATTTCATAATTGTTACTTTGTCCTGTAAATGGAACATGTACTATTGGACAATAAATGCTTTATTATTATTAATATGGTGCTGGTCAAACAGCAATAGCAAATACTTTTTATCCTGTTTCTCTTGTCCTGACATACAAATATATAAAGAAGCTCCCAAAACTTATATTTCCTATGTTTGTTTTTCAGTGTGCACAATAAATCGGAGCGAACACAACCCGAAACGACCCTTCCGTGCATCTTCCGAGCAGCATTAAAAATCCGGCGGCGATAACTCGTTGAATTTTAAAGTTTCCTAGGTGTGCGCGCGATAACGCGGACTTAATGAAGCCTATCGTCTGCCGGAGCGGAGCCCGTGGCTGCCGTGCGGCATGGCATCCAGCACAAAGGGCCTTATTTATGGTGACGCGGCCCGATCGCGTTGCATGTTACACACTGCAATTCCACTAGGTACCGCTCACCGGCGACGGCGGGCGAACGCTACAATTGTTATTTGGCGGCTCCAAATACCGGGACGCTTTAAAGAACGTCTCGATTTTTTGTAGATCCAGTGCGGACATTTTTTAGAAAGTAAATCCTATCCCAGCCTTTTTAGTATTTAGTACAAGAGGTTCTCCAGATTTTGGGATACTAAAGTACTGCTGAGGTTTCTTTACTCAAAAAACCGACGTTTCGGCGTTTATTTTACGTCTCTTCAGGACTATCGAGCATACGCCATTAGCACCAAGGGATGGCATGTCCCTTTGGGTGAAATAACAAAAAACATTCCAGGAGATGTTTAAAAAGAATAATGAATGCCATTTGTCAACACATCTGAATTTGGTATTTGCTGCTGTACAGTGAAATCGTATTCTTCTTTTACTTCCCACACCGATAGGTGAGGGGAGTATTGTGACCGCGAAAATTTTCGATTTTGAGATAATACGCTTTTTGGGCGTTTCATGATGTCTACATAACGAACATCCACGTCACTCATTTCCGTCGGTCTGTCTGTCTGTCGGTCTGTCTGTCGGTCTGTCTGTCGGTCTGTCTGTCGGTCTGTCTGTCGGTCTGTCTGTCGGTCTGTCTGTCGGTCTGTCTGTCGGTCTGTCTGTCGGTCTGTCTGTCGGTCTGTCTGTCGGTCTGTCTGTCGGTCTGTCTGTCGGTCTGTCTGTCGGTCTGTCTGTCTGTTGCTTTCTTCTAGCCTCGTAATCTCAGCAACCGCTGCATGGATTGTGATGAAATTTGGGCAGCGATATGCTGTGGGGTCGTAGTAGGTAATGTTCCTATAATTTTGAAAATCGGTGCATGGGCGGCGGAGTAATTAGCTAAAAACAAAAAATAATTAAATATTGCTTAAACTTCGTTTTTAGGCATTTTAGGCGTCCTGGCCATTTTTTACTTTTTTTTGGGTGGGGGTGAAATTGGGGTGGTTGGGGGGTGGGGGGTTGTAAAATCGAAAAATCTGTTGCTTTCATAATAGACTGTCCACTGACCCATAAAGGAAGACCTAGCAACATAAATAACTTTTTTAGGTCCATCCGAACATTGCCTTGCCTATTACAGAAACCAAAGGACTTAGAATTTTTTTCTGGTGTAAACATACGCTTTAGATCCTTCTATATTGTGTTACAAGGAAACTGTTGAATTGATGTTAATGAAATTTTGACGCAGTATTACTACCGTGGCGCGGATGGAAAACGCGTATGGTTTTTATAAATCGTGCCAGTGGCGACGCAGAAATAATAAAAAAGTAAAAACATAAAAACAGCTCAAACTTCGTTTTTAGGCGTTTTAGAGGTTCCTGATCATTTTCTGCGTTTTTTTTTGGGTGGGGTGAAACTGAGGTGGTTAGGAAGTGGGGGGTTGAAAAACTGAAAAATTTCTTGTATTCATAATAGGCTGTCCACTAGCCTGTGAAGGAAGACCTAGCCACATAAATCAACTTTTTAACTCCATCCCAACATTGTTCTAACCTATTGCGGAAACTAAGGGTCGTAGAATTTTCTGTATACATACAAGTATTGCTTTAGATCATTTTGTATTGTGTAACGTGGACACTGCTAAATTGATTCTAATGAAATTTTGACACAGTATTATTAATTACCGTGGTGAGGATGGAAAACGCGTATGTTTGTTAAAAATCGTGTCAGTGGCGGCGTATATAGCAATAATCAAAAAACTAAAAGTATGAAAACAACTCAAACTTCGTTTTTAGATGTTTTAGGCTGTCCATTGACCTCTGAAGGAAAGACATAGCGGCATAAGACAATTTTAGGGAGGGGAGGAGGCTGCCGATGATTTGGTTGCAAGGGGATCTCAGACTAAAGCTTCATGCTATGGGAAAATAATAAACTGATATCACAGTAATGTGTGGGAAGTACTGAGTCAATCAACTTGACTCCATTTTTAAACATCTTCTGGAATGTTTTTTGTTGTTTGACCCAAAGAGACATGTCATCCCTTGGTGCTATACGAGTATAGTTTTACCACCGTAAAGTAAACAGCTCGGAAAATTCGTCCGTTCGAAAATTCAAAAAAGTATAGTTTTTCGTGAACAAAAATATCTGTGATGCTGCAAAATCTACGTGCTATACAAATCCAAACCGACATGCATATGATGCGGGACGCCTAGAATGGTGAGTCACTTGAAATCAAGAAAAAACGTATAAATAATATACCATGCCAGTAGCGCTATCGATAACATAAGGTTCAATTTCCTCTGAAAGGAACCCAGGCTAGTTGTTCGTATTATCACTCGCCCGCTGTTAACTGATATTCGAAATGACCAGTGGCGCCGATCTAAGTAACAACGAGCTACTTGCAAAACTGGTAGAATTAATAAAGAAGGAAAGTAGTAATGTTAAAAGTGAAATTAAACAAGAGATACAAGAAATAAGGAAAGAAAATGAAAAGATTTTAAACCGCATAAAACAGCAGGATGAAAGAATAGAACAACTAGAAAAGGCATATAAAAAGCTAGAACAAGAAAATTTACATTTGGAAAGAGTGGCTCGAAAAAATAATATCCTCGTATTTGGACTGGGACTTAATAGCAAAACTGCCAATCTTGTAGATGTGGTGACTGAAAAACTAAATAACCTGCTAGGAATAACTATATCTAAACACGACTTAAGAAATACGTACATTATTCAAAAGGAGAATTATCCTGTCAAGATTGAATTCATCTCTTACTTCAAAAAACAAGAAATTTTCCAAAACGTACAAAAACTCAAAAACAGCGGTGTTTTTATTGTACATGATCTGTGTGAAAAAGACCGCCAAACAAATAAAATTCTCCAGAAACATCGTAAGGCTGCAAAAGCGAAAAATATTTCCGCCAAAATAGTTGGTGATAAACTAATTGTAAATGGTGACGCATACACCGTTGACGTATTGGAAGCTTCAAACGACGTCGAATCATGTAGTATGCAGAGTGCTCCAACTACACCCTCTGCTGATGTAAATGAAGAGAACGATGACATCTTCAGCGAACCAGGTATAGCTGAAACAGCCAGTATCGTTGCAGTAGGCTCCGCTCTTACCTCGAGACCAAGCAGCTCACCTACGTACAGACCTCCGATCAAGAAAGCCAAACAGGAAATTAATAAGCAGATGGCAGACCATGCCACAAGGAAGACGAGACTCCAAAGCCAAACGAGAAATAAGTGAAAGGTAAAACTAACATTTATCGGTACCTACCTAGTGATACAGACAAATATAAAGACAAAGTGAAAAAAAAAATATACAAAAAAAAATGACTGCAAAATTTGTTTAGCTCTTAGAATTTTTAACTTTAGTGATATTTTATTTCAACCAGTGTACCGCTACTGATGGACAAATTGCTATATCTGCTGTGCATGTGTTTTATCAGTTTCTGCTTTTATTCATGTTTTTGGTAGAAAATATAAAAAACCTACCATCTCTTACATAAATAACGTTTTATTATATTTGTTTCCAAACTAAGCGTGTGTGTATATAAATATATACTTTTCTTTAACAAGAAACAAAAATTTACAGACTGTAGACCTTTTAACATGGATAGATACGTCAGATACTTTGATGCCAGGGAGATAAGAACTGAATCTGTTCAGAATTTTAAAGAATGTAATGAAGTACTCCAAATAAATGGAAAATCTGACAACTTCACACTCATGCACATGAACATACGTAGTATTCATAAAAACTTTGATGAATTTAGGATTTCTATAAGTCAAATTGATAAACCAATAGATTGCATAGTGCTTAGTGAAACACATAAAATAGAAAATATATCCTTATACAATATGAATGGCTATAATTTAATATACAATGAAGCCAACCATAATAAAAATGATGGGACAATTGTCTATCTTAAAAAAAATTTACCTTATACATATAACAGTCTGAGTATAAATGGTACAACATTTTTGAAGGTAAGTCTTACATTTAATAACGAAATGTTTTCCATAAGTGCAGTATACAGATCACCTTCTCTAGCAATTGATATATTCTTAGCCGACCTTCAACAATTTTTAGAAAGGGACAATCACAATTATGAATTTGAATTTTTTGTTGGTGACATTAATATCGATATTTCTAAGAAAACTAACTTTTCCGAGGAGTATTTGAGTATATTAAATAACTTTGGGTTTGTGTCAACAATAAACATACCAACTAGAGTGCAAGGGTCTTCTGCTACTTGCATAGATCATGTCTTCATGAAAACAAATCATGACTATGATCTATGTATGCCGCTAATTATCCTCTCTAATATAACAGATCATTATACTCTATGTCTGCAAGTTAACTTTATGAGAACAGCTAAAGGTACAGAAAAACGAAGATTTACAAAATTCATTGATCACAAACAATTAAAATTGTATATGCAGCAAGTAGACTGGAAATTTTTATATGAAAGGGACTATAATCCGAAAGACGTTAGTAAGATCGACAGTATAGCTAATAAATTCGTTGATATTATAAAAAAATAACGTTACTTTATCCACGAGATATAAAAGGATTCCAGCTAGTAAAATTAAAAGAAAAAAATGGATTACAAATGGTTTGATCAACTCGGTGAATAAAAAGAATTTATTGTATATAAGAACATTAGAAGAACCTACAAACGAACAACTTAAAAATGAGTACAAGGCGTATAAAAAACATTTGGCGATTCTAATTGAAAAACGGAAGTCGGAATACTATGAAAACCTTATATACCAACAGCAAAACAACAGTTCTAAAATGTGGAAAATACTTAGTAGAATCAAATCTGACGATACCAGCGATGATATTCTTTCTATAAAAAATGAAAATAACAGTATAATACGTGATAAGAGACAAATAGCAAACCAATTCAATAAAGTATTTTCTCTAACTGGAGCTAAACTGGCCGAAAAGATTACTGTAGATAGTAATTACTCTCCACGTAAAAAGGTTATACCAAATTCCTTTTTTCTATCTTCAACAGACCCGAGTGAAGTGAGAAGTACCATTCTGTGCTTAAAAAATGGGAAAGCGCCGGGCATTGATAATCTAAAAGCTGAAACGATTAAAGCGGTAGCAGACTATATATCCGAACCCCTATCATATATTATCAATGTATGTATCAATACTGGACTTGTGCCATCCTGTTTCAAGACAGGTATAATTAAACCTATCTTTAAAAATGGTGATACACAGGTAGTGTCGAATTATAGACCAATCTCCTTGATAACATGTTTCGCAAAAGTATTTGAGAAAATTATTTACAAAAAATTGTTAAAATATATTCAAAAGTATAAAATCGTAAATGAGAACCAATATGGATTCCAGCCAAATATTTCTGCGGAGGATGCAATACAAAACCTAGTCAACAAAGCATATAGTAGCTTAGATTCAAGTAAACCATCTTTAGCTGTGTTTTTAGACCTGTCCAAGGCCTTTGACACAGTTAGTTTCGAAATTCTTCTAGAGGCCCTTGTAAATATAGGCATAAGAGGTCAATGTCATAATCTTTTTAAGAATTACTTACATGAGAGAACGCAGTATGTAAAAATAGATAATATTTTAAGTCAACCAGCTGCACCTACATACGGAGTACCTCAAGGGACAATACTAGGGCCCATATTGTTCTTATTATATGTCAACGATATATTCATCATTAAAACAAGGGGATCTATATCTTCATTTGCTGATGATACTGTAATATTTTATCAAGGAGAAAATTGGACAGACCTTCGGAAATTAGTATCAGATGATTTGATTATGATAAAAAAATGGATTGATAGTAAACTTTTAACTATAAATTTCAACAAAACATTTTTTCTTCCATTTTATACATACAAAACGGTAGCTCCTTCATTTAGTGATATAGAAATAACGTATAACGGTTTCCACCATATAATCAAATCATGTCATGCAATGAAGTATTTGGGTATATATATCGATAGCCAGTTAAGGTGGGAGGAACATATGACCTACATTTTAAGAAAACTTAGGTATATTATACACGTTTTCTATAAAATTAGGAAAATTCTTAATAGGAAGCACCTCATAGCTGTATATCACGCTCTTGTGGAACCGCATATATCCTATGGGATAACAGCATGGGGAGGCATACAGAAGTCCTACGTACAGCCCTTACAAGTCCTGCAAAAGAGATTTTTTAAACTGATTCTGCAGAAACCTTTAGGATATCCTAGTGGATTATTATACCAAGAAATTGATATGTTTAATGTACGACAAATATTCTTTTACAAAGTTAGTATATACCTCTTTAAGAATAAACATATTTTGAAATATCTATCTCACGATCATGATACACGACAGTCGAAATCAACATACTCAATTAAATTTATGAATAAATCAATTGGTCAGAGATCATTAGCATTTTTAGGTGTCAGAGTTTACAATATCATACCGCAAACATTGCAAAATTTGACTTCTTTGAACTTATTCAAAAAGAAACTAAAGTCATTCATCAAAAACTATCCATATGAATCCCTGGCAGCGGTAACTGACTAATACCATTGATTAAGGTATTCATACTATCCTTAGTTCTTTTCAGTTGTACCTGAGAATTTTGCTTGATAGTTGTGTGTGTAATTTGTCATTTTATTGTATATGTAAGTTTTTTTTTTTAATTTATAAATTTTTCTATAGTTAAGATGGCCATTACTGTTATTGCTGCTAATTATATATAAATATTTAAATTTTAGTGTTTCATATCGGTCCATATACAATGCCTGAGGCATTCATTGAACCAACATGTGAATGTTTATTGTATGAAGCAAATTTATTATATTGTCACTTATTGCTCTATGCCAATAAACATTATTATTATTATTATTATTATTATTATAGGCTTATGCTCAATAGCCCTGAAGAAGGCGTAAAATAAACGCCGGCTTTTTGAGTAAAGAAACCTCAGAAATACCTTATTATCCCAAAATCCGAACAGCCTTTTCTACTAGGCATTTTTTAGTTCTTGAAACGCGTTCGGGATCATGGAATGTTTCTTCGCTCTTATGATCTTGACCAGTAATTTTAATTTCTTCCCATACCCTTGGATGCCACTGGCATCATATGTGTAGGTAAAAATTGTATTTCCATATCGCGAAGTGGTTGGGTATGTATATAGTACAATAACAATGTTTTTACTTCCCACACCGATAGGTGGGGTATTTAGCAAAAAACAAAACAAATCAAATATGCCTCAAACTTCGTTTTTAGGCATTTTAGGTATTCCTGACCATTTTATACTTTTTATCCGTGAGGCTAAAATTGGGGTAGTTGGGGGGTGGGGGGTGGTAAAACTGAAAAATTAGTTGTATTCTTAATAGGCTGTCCATTGACCTGGCGTACTACACCTTTTAGGTCCATCCGAAGACTACCTTGCCTATTATAGAAATCAAGAGACTTAGAATTTTCTGACATACATACGAATATTGCTTTAAATCGTTCTGTATTGTGTAACGTGGAAGCTATTAGATTGATATTAGTGAAATTTCTACCGAGTATTATTACGGTGGCGAGGATGGTAAACGTTTATGACTTTTAGGAATCGTGTCAGTGACGGCGCAGCAATAATAAAAAAACTGAAAATATAAAAATAGCGCAAACTTCTTTTTTTGGCGTTTTAGGGGCTCCTGATAATTTTCTACTTTTTCTGGGTGGGGGTGAAATTGGGGTAGCTGGGAGGTGGGGGACCTGTAAAAAGAAGACCTAGCGGCATAACACACTTTTTTTAGTCGGGCGGGTGATGGTTTGGTTGCAAGGGGATCTCAGACTTCGTGCTATGGGAAAATAATAAATTTTCTTACCATAATATGTAGGAGGAAGTCAATCAACTTGATTTCATTTTTTTTATAATAAAGGGTTAAGGAAATCAGCTTGATCGCAAGGACAGAAGCATTCGCACACCCGGAGGTGTGAGAGAGGGTCTGTCCGCCCGACGTTGAACTAGCTTGAGCCCTTTGATGTCATGTCCAACGGACGCAACCGTGTCCATTCGATATGTCACCACGACCCGACCGGCTAAACCCGTTCCCTCTCCCTACCTCCTCTACCTCTTGCCCCTCTCGTTAAGGTACAGATACACATGCCCATAAATGGCATGCTTATTAAGCATGCTCAAAATTAGCATACTCTTGAAATTGACACATTTGCTTTTGTTTAGCTTACCTTTTTAGAGCATGCTCTTGTCATTCCTGCTTAAAAACAAACACTCCGAATACACATGCTTATTAATATCAAGGTATCTGCAAGTCAACACATTGTTGGACACTCTGCTGGCCGGGAGGCTTCGTAATATGGCACCTCAAAGCATTCCCTTTTTTTGCGTTTGTAACATGATTTGCGTTATCAAAATATTTTAGCAGTATTCATTTTTGACTCTTTTTTTCATTTTTGAGGTTTTTGGTGACAAAAAAAGACGGCTATATCCGTCGTGTCATATCACAGCAGACTTTATGTTCTAGAATGGCAACCTCGGCTATAGCCGTCTGATCAGTGTAATCGTAAAACATATCTTGTGGGAAGAAAAGGACAATTTTCGAGACAAAAGCTAAACAAAAACAACATTTTATTATATCAAATTTATAAACAAGAACGCATCTCTCAGAATATAGACGGTATAAAAACAAAAAATCAAATTTATTAGCAAACAGAGGTATCCCCGAACAAACCAGAATTTAGGCACAAATTTATATTTGACGCCACTCTTCAAAGCAGTCTGGACACAAAGCAGGTTTATTTTCACAACTTTTGCATCTATAGCTAGTTTCTGCATTTTCCAGACTTGAAACCTTGTTTGCATATAAGAAAATATGATTTTATTTTATAATCCTCTGGTAGGGGCAGCTTCTCTGTAAAAATGTCTTGTATTGATATGAAACAATATATTCTATATGTATAACAGGTGGACGACGAATATCTGTTTAGGATGAAAACATCTGGTTACCTACCGCCCATCAGTACTGAAAACATGAAAATCAAACAAAAACACACTTGCAATATGGCAGCTTTACATGTGGTCAATGCATCACATTGGAGGTTATGGACGGTTATAGCCGTCGTGCCGTTTTACTCATGCACCTTAAAACATGAATGGTTGGGATAGCGTATAGTGGGTTAGAATTTGGCAATTTTAATGAAATAAGAAGATATTACTGGCTACAAAAATCGTTTGCGCGTGTTTTCACAAAAATTTGACCAGTTTCTTCTAAAATCGTCTGTTTTTTTTGGGGGGGGGGGGGGGGGGGAGCGTAAACTGCATTTCATTGATTAATTTCTGCTTGAGCGAAACCATATTAAAGGCAAGGCTTTCATGTGTGTGTTATTTTCTGTGTTATAAAATACTATCTTTGGAAGAAATAACAACAGATGTCTCATTATGTACTGGCACATCTTCTTATGTTCAGCACCCTGCGCCAATGCACCAAAGAGTAAATATCGCTCAACTAAAATATTGATAGTAGTAGTAGTGATGGGGAGGCGAAGCCAGGCAAGTAGGCCACCTTTGGCCCTTTTTGCCAAAAAAATATTGATAAATATTTAGTCAAGAATTGATAAGGATCTTAATTTTATACAAACCGAACTTATCTTTTTTCAAAAGGGTTTCTAGGAGTATGAGTCGCCTAATATGTACATGTATGTATGCAGATATTGACTCTTATGATAAAGGGTCAGATAACAAGTAAGAGCTTCAATAATGCAACATGCAACAATGTTGAAAGACGAACATGGTTCCCACGCATTTTCATAATCACAGCGGTCCCTTCTCATTCTTAGCGGCAATTCTGGCTGTTTAAGCCTCTCCGCCAGACATCGTTCCGGCACAACCGATTTTGAAGACCTGCCACTATCATTCATTTGTACCGCCTACTACCCACCTGCTATACAGCTGAAGGCGTCTGCGATTGTTCAATCAGAAGGGCCGTGATAAAGTACTTCGGTATGTTCAGACCAGACACAAGGAACTAGCAGCTCCGGTGTATTGAAACGTATTTATTTGTAAAAAACTTAATTACGAATACCACTACATAATACACGTTGTATTTAGTATTGGCATAATACACAGAAATATATTTCTTACATATGACCGATAAACTTTTTGGTCATTATTTCTACGAATATGTGACTTTTACGATGCTTATATTAATAAAGCAATACACCAAAACAATAAAAATACCGGCATCAAGCTCCGAATATAATGAATATTATAACTGTTGGCGATTATTAAATTATGTTTATTACAAGAACCAGTACGCATTGTTTCAATGGAAACTAGTTCACTGATTTTACGAATTCATTTGTTAACTGTCACGAAGATATGTTGTCATCCGGGAAATTGATGACAGGCGATGATCGATTCATGATAGCAGCCATAAATTGATGTGTTTCGGTAATTCGCGTTAACCAGAAAATACGGATAAATCCTCAGTAGTCTTTGTCCAATGTAAAACAATTGTAAACACTAAAACGTACGTCCATTTATTTATTAACGGCTCACTTTGGCGCAAAATTAATCACGTACTCTTCTTGTTTTTTGTTTAGTTCATATACGAAAATGTATCTAACATGCTGGTAAGTTGTCAGAATAGAACATTCCATAGAGAGATTGAAAGGAAAATTCGAATAGTGTGGGAGATTCGAGATAGAGGGCATAAGGCGAAATAGTTGATTCGAATTGACTACTTGATGGACTGTTGTTTCCACGACCATTAATTTTCATTACAACTTGGTGCGTAGTTCAAGATCCTGTCCACATCCTGTTGTAAAAAACAGCGGGCTATAGGCATGTTTACGCCAGACAGTGGTGGCTCTCAAATCTTTATCTTTCTTGTAAAAATCATGACAATATTGTTATACTGTTATTATAGTAATTTTAGTTGGAACTTGATCAATTTTCCCACAACTCTCTCTCTCTCTCTCTCTCTCTCTCTGTCTCTTTCCCTCCATTTGCCATCTTTAGAAATCTAAGGTGCACTTTAGTTCAGCGATACTGCATATTTTTTAAAAAACGTTTTCATAATTTTATGCAGCTGTTACTACATTCGAGGTAAAGAATGATACTGATCCTACAAATGGGTAGTTCTCTGAACTTAGATTAATGATACATAGGTAATACCACCAACATTACTACTACTACAGACACAAAATATCTTCATAAAAATGATGTTTTATCACTGGTATATCCATGAATAACAAATATAAAAAAAAATGGAGTCAAGTTGATTGACTCAGTACTTCCCACACATTACGCTGATACCAGTTTATTATTTTCCCATAGCATGAAGCTTTAGTCTAAGATCCCTTGCAACCAAATAATTGCCACCCCCTCCCCCTAAAATTGTCTTATGCCGCTAGGTCTTTCCTTCACAGGTCAATGGACAGCCTATTATCGATACTACAAACTTCTCAGTTTTACAACCCCCCCCCCCAACCACCTCACTTTCACCCCCACCCAAAAAACTGGTAGGAATTGATCAGGAACACCTAAAACATCTAAAAACCGAATTTGAGTTGCTTTCATACTTGTCGCGTTCTTTGATTATTGCTACGCTGCCACTGACAAGATTTTTAACAAACATACGCGTTTTCCATTCTCACCACGGTAACAATATGCTGTGTCAAAATTTCATTAGAATCAATTTAATAGTGTCCACGTTACAAAATACACAACGATTTAGACCAATAAATTCTCGTATAGTAATAAAAAGGTGATTTGTGTCGCTAGATCTTCCTTCACAGGTTAGTGGACAGCTTATTATGAGTACAAGCGTTTTTTTTATTTTTCAACCCCCAACCACCCCAATTTCACCCCCCCCCCCAAAAAAAACGCAGAAAATGATCAGGAACCTCTAAAACGCTTAAAAACGAAGTTTGAGCTGTTTTTATATTTTTAGTTTTTTTATTATTTCTGCGCCGCCACTGGCACGATTTATCAAAACCATAGGCGTTTTCTATCTTCGCCATGGTAGTAATGCCGTTTCAAAATTTCATTAAAATCAATTCAACAGTTTCCTCGTTACAACGATCTGACGCAATACTCTCGTATGTTTACATCAAAAAAAATTCTAAGTCCTTTGCTTTCGTAATAGGCAAAGGCAATGTTCGGATGGACCTAAAAAAGTTATTTATGTCGCCAGGTTTTCCTTCACAGGTCAGTGGACAGCCTATTATGAAAGCAACAAATTTTTCAATTTTACAACCCCCCACCCCCCAACCACCCCAACTTCACCCCCACCCAAAAAAAATTAGAAAATGATCAGGGACCCCTAAAACGCCTAAAAACGAAGTTTCAGCAATATTTAATTTATTTTGTTTTTTGCTAATTACTCCGCCGCCTATGCACCGATTTTCAAAATTATAGGAACATTACCTTCTACGACCCCACAGCATACCGCTGCCCAAATTTCATCACAATCCATGCAGCGGTTACTGAGATTACGAGGGTAGAAAAACGCGACAGACAGACAGACAGACAGACCGACAGACAGACCGACAGACAGACAGACCGACGGAAATGAGTGACGTGGATTTTCGTTATGTACACGTCATAAAACGTCCAAAAAACGTATTATCTCAAAATCGAAAATTTTCGCGATCACAATACTCCCCTCACCTATCGGTGTGGGAAGTAATAATAAACGCTATGTATACTTTGTGTTTCAATGAGCACTATGATATTGATTTTTCAAAACCTGTCAAAAACGCCCAACAGTTGATGGTAGCAGGTTCTAGATCAATCACCGCTTACATTAATACTTGTACAGCCTGTAATATGAACCCACGATCATAGACTCATAGTCATAGTCATAACCTTGTTAATAAGCAGCAAAAATTGATCTATGAGCGATAGTCGTTGACTCAATGCATGTCAATGGTAACTTTCTGAGCACTCGTTATACACGGGATAGACAAGTTGGGATGTGGAATACCGATATACACGTGTCGGACGCAGATAGTCGAAAATATAACTTAGCTTTCAACAGGTTCAACCGAGAACACGGTATTTCCTACCTTCTACCTTAGGATACCTCCCAAAGGCCAAAGGTTTTGTAGACCACCCGCTCGCTCGCATGGTTGCCAGGTTTGGCAACGGCAATTTCAGAACCTAAAGGCGACCAAAAATCGTTGTTGGGCAATTGGCGACTTTTGGTGGTGCAAAACACGTGAAGCGGCAATATTGCCAGTATCACTTTGACCACTCTTCGAGCACAGAGAGCCAGCAATTGAAATTATTGGCCGACCTTCGTTATAGTTATTGGGCATCATTTATTCATTTCTTATTACTGCGCATGCTCAAAGTAACCATATCCAGAAAATCTGTTACTCCTGGTAGTCCAAAAACGCCCCAGTATCTCAAAATAAAAATTATTTGAAAAGCTGGAGTTAATTGGCAATTAGAAGATGACCCTTAAATGTTTTAAAATAAATTGATCACACTGGGAACTTGCTTGAATTCCAATGAAATAGACAGAGAGTTTAATACTGAAATCTGTTTTTATTGAAATAAGAAACCAATTACGTAGTAATGTTTGTGTATTTTCAACTGTACATTCATGGTAATCAATACCTTCGTGGCCTGGTACCCAACTGACATGTACAGCGTTACGTGAACTAGTAGGCTTAGAGTGTTGAAGCAGTCCCGCAATATCCCCGCAGTCAAATGACTTTTAAGTTAGTCTGGGAGTCCCAGAGGATCACAATAGCCCTTAGCTTCTACAAGAAATATGACCACAGGCTAATCATAGGATAATCTCAGTTTGACATATTTTGCAGTTCGGTAGGTCAGAGACTACCCTCACTCACAGAACATGTCATACTGGGCGGTTGGGTTTTGACATTCACAACCGCGAAGTTGAAGTCGTCAAATATTGGCGATTTCTGACAATTTTCATGTCAAAAGCTGGTTACCATCATACTGACAACCTTGCAACAGCTATACTCATTCCACCGAAACTGCTTTCTCGCTGCGCCTGGCAGTGAAGGTAGTGGAAATGTGGAATACATGAGTAGTTAGGTGTCTCTTTTTAAACGATGGCTTTGCCTGTAAGTGCCTTCTCTCTTTTCTTTTGTTTTGTTTACCGGCATCAACTTCTGGGGTTATTAGCCGCGTGACACAGATCTATAAAGGTTTAAAAGCCCTGTGGACTTTATGAACTTGAATACTTTGTTACACATTTCCTGATTGCTGAAACATTCACATCAAGTCTACGGTATTTCGCACAATGTACGAGCATGGGAGAGGCGTGGACATTTAAGAATGATGTGCTTCAAAGTTAAACGTTCACGTATCACGTTGTTCCCATTCTATTTGCCACAAGTCTTCCATTTTTAAGGTACAGTGAAGGCCCACGTGGCTGCGGGACGTTGTTATTCACGGGTTTTGTATGACGAATTTCGCCATCCATAGTTCAAATTTAACCAATTAACATTAACTTAGCCGTGAACTTCCATTTGACCGATATCTTGTCTTGCAAAATGTACTTAAGCTATAGCAGATACCTCACTGAAAAACTGATTGTATTTGAACCAAAACATGACTTAAAAAGTATAATTTTTACATTTTACATGTTCAAAAATATTATGATGCGCATGTTAGTGGTACGTTTGAAATTATATTTTGCATACATATATATCTCTGAACTAGATATTGAGATATTCGCATTAACTTCGAATGCACCAAAAAATATGAACACAAATTTACCTGTGAAAAGTGATTCCCGGCTCCTTCCTGCTGCTGTGGCTTTTACAACCGTAAGCTGCACACCCTACCATTATGCACACCACAATATTTTACAATTATTGGTATTAAAAACGCTAAATATCACAAAAAAATACTACCGTACCAAATTATTTGTTTTCCACCAAAATTTTGACAGCTCATCATTTTCTGTCACAGCTAGTTCATATAGTAATAGACTGGCGCGCGGTATCCCTCCTCATTCCTTATCTGAGGTCCCCTCTTTGGGAGTTATAAAACAATAGGCCTTAAAGGCTTCCGTCCTGACGGCCCCAGAGGTAGAAAAAAGGGACAGTTTTCTGTTCGAGTACTTTGCTGGGCGGCACTGGCGCGAGCTGCAGTATCAGCATTTTCATTTGGAGATATTGCTATGTGACCTAAACACCACACGAATACAACAAATTTGGACTGCCTACTGAGATCGGAAATGAGATCAAGTATCTTCCGTTGTATATACTGACCATTTCGGATCAAGTGAAAACTGAAAAGATCCATTTGGTGTTACAAATGCGGCTCCTACCGCTGTTTCAGTATCCAGTACCTTCTCTGTTAGTTCCTTTCGAGATTTCGCACCCCAGATCCAACTTTGCCATTCGTGCATGTACGAATTCGTGTTTCATCGTATTAACCATTCAGGTCTTCGGTGCAAAATTAATTCTGACATTCGTTGATTTGATGTAATTTTTATTCATATTACGTACTTTTGTTGAACAGTGAAGTATTTTTTGACCAACATAAACGATATTTGGCACTTTTAAAGACCTGTCTATAGCAATAGTGCACTTTCTCAACTTACATATAGAAATTCCTCCGTGTTCAAGTTGCCGTGTGGTGGTGGTGGTAATTTACGGCGTCACGGTCTGTAAGAAGCGCTCCGAGCCGCACCATGCTTAATTACACGCAAAATTATCTTTCTCTCTCCCTCTCTAGGTTACAAATTCGTTAATTTCGCTATTGATTGCCCGCCCTGGCTGCCAGCAGATCATCGGCAGGTCGTTATTCTTTCGGTCGAGATGCAACCTGGGGCACTGCAGATGTTGCTCCATACATGAAGGGCATCACAGGTAACAGAGAGCATTAGCGCTTGGCAGATGCAAGGTATATTCAAGAACATATCACGTCAGTTTGCGAGAAGAGTCACAAGTCAAAAAGTAAAAGTTTCAGGAAAGCTTGTCAAAGATCATTTTAGTTTAAATATTAAGAGTATAAATCATTTCAAATGACATCAATACATCCTATATAGTACACAAAGTGTTCATCATATTAGGCATTATAAATCCATAACAATTTTATTTAGTTGTCTCTCAGAGCTACGCGTAAACAGTAATTGTCATTTTAACGAAATCAACTGATTTCCAGTACAATGTATTTTTCGCGCGATATAAGAAATCTTTTTCGCATGCAGCGTCTGGCAACGTTGCATAGTACTTTAAATGTAAAATACTAAAAAGTCAGTAATACCAACCTTACCCTGATACACTTGATATACGTACTAGGTATATACAAAAAAGGTAACATCAACTTTGGTTATATTATTCTAAGTAAATTATGTTAAAATTGAGTTTACAATATATTTCAACTACAACTACTTGTACTTTGAATATACTCAAGTAAAATGTATTTACTCATTTTACGAGTTTCTCTTGGGTATCTTTAAGATCTTTAATGCAGTAGTTGATTGTGATTATGAAGCGAAAAATTGAGGGAAAAAGATCGGTTGGGAAAAGACCCATATCATGGTTGAAGAATCTCCGAGACTGGTTTCATTGTGCTTTAACAAATCTGCTCAGAGCAGCTACATCAAACATTATAATTGCGTTGATATTTGCCAACCTCCGAAGAGAGACGGCACCCGAAGAGTACAGTATTACAGCTCTTCAGGATTACATACTTTTAGAATATTTTGGAAACCTTTCGTCCAGGCCTAATTGTTATAGGTGTGGTGTAAGGCCAATGGCACACACGGCGGATTTTACCGTGGCGGAGAATTGACCGTCGCCGTCCATAGAATTTCCTCGGCTGCACACATGGCGGTCGTCGCCGCTGCACAAGCCGTTGGCGCTGGATTCGCGACATGACCGCGGTTGGAGTATGTTTATATGAAAATAGTAATTCCAACTGATTTTCAACTTATAACAAATTCCAGCAGCTGATATGAGAAAAAAAGGATTTGACATAGATATTTTGAATTTTTAGTTTATTGATGAGCCCATCAGGGCCCGGTGGCATATTTGAGTACTGACCTCAGTTTTTTTGGGTTTAATCCATGAAGCAGGTACACAGCTTTCACGCGCTAAGGCGTCTTGATTGAACAAAAAAAAATTCGGCCTACCCTAATGATCAAGTCGACGCAAAAGTTTTACGAGGTTATGTTACTGTGAAAATGCCGAGCCAAAAATTGCTGTTTACTCTATAGGTAATCTAGGTACTTACCAAACGCAGTTGTCCCTTTTTCAGCCAATTCATCAAATTTGTTACGCAAGCCCTGACAAACTTCACGTCCAGCGTTTCTCGTGGCATCTAGGTCTTTGAATAATATATGTCGAGGGTTTTGTACCACAAGACAGGTTTTTTCTTCGACTAATGAAATTAAAATATCATTGTCTATATCCAGGTCACTGATCATGCTGCTTTTTATTTTAACTAAAAACGATTGATATTTTTTAAAAGTCAAATCTCCTAACCACAGCGAAATAAACTAAGGCGACGGTAGAATAAACGCTTTGTGTGCAATCATTCAATTGGCCTCGTGGGCCACTATGTGGACATCGACGGTAAAATAACGTCGGCTCCAGTGGCAGTCGGCGGTTGCACCGCTACCGTCAACGGCAAATCTACCGATCGTTTTTTTTCATCTAATGTGTAAGCTGTCATCTACTTAAAAGCGCCACTGCAGAATTGGCGTCGACGGTCACTTGTCCGCCGCGGTAAAATCCGCCGTGTGTGCAACCGACCTAAGGCCTGAGACAGAAAGACAGACAGTAACTTTGTTTTGCTTTCATCATTCATTCATTTTATTTCTATGGCGTGGTCAGTGTATTTAGATATCTTCGCATATCTTCCCCTTATTGTTATTATTATTAAATGCACCTATTATGGCTCACCATCCAACATAGCATTCAGAATTCAGCTACACCGCAGCGGAGTTCCACCCTCGAAAGCGATGATATACCCTGTTTGGCTTCCTTCCGCTGTATCAACGTTGCCTCTTAGCATCATATATCTCTTGGAGCGCGAGTGCGAGGACGTGCCAAGAGGTCGCTGGATGTGTGCGCATACATTATCAAGATGCCGGAATGATGCATGGCCAACGCGACAGAACGCCTCCCAGCGACGTGTGCTGCCCTCCCCGGGGACAGATTTTCGGAAACGAGTTTTTCGAATGGCTTTTCTTACGTCATGTGGCGGATACGAGTATTATAATGAACTTTTCCTTGTATGCAATTTCCTGTACGAAGTTTTCTTGATATCAGATATCGGAGAAAATTTCTTTCGTGGAAACTCCACAACACACAGCCCCACAAGTAGAAAAAGTTGTCGTAATAGCAAAATCTATCAAAACCAAAATATCAAGCTACTGATGTTCAAACAATAGATATAATTGTTTTATTGTGAGCAAACGCTGAACTTGAGTATATATACATACAGGGTGGGGCATAAAAACCAAGTGTTTTTGAAATAATCATAAAATTACTAGTTTTTAATCTAAAAAAATTATTGGTAGTAGAACATAGCTGATAATATACCATTTTGAAATATCTAAGTGCAAAAATTACATCTGGCATATGATGCAGCCGTTCACGAAAATTGCACTCCACTGTTTCCAGCATGTCTCCGTTGATTTTTGAGAGACCCCCATAGAAAAAATCACAAATTGATAAGTCGGGAGACCGAGGAGGTCATGAAATGCCACCAAACCTCGAAACGGAACGATTTGGAAGCAGGTGGCGAAGAACAGTCATGGATGCTCTGGCTGTGTGTACCGTGGCCCCATCTTGCTGGAACCACAAATCTTTGATATCCACACCTCTCCTTTGGAATTCAGGTATGAAAAAGGTATTCACCATATTATGAATGTAACGTTCAGACGTTACTGTAGCGGTGACCCCATTTTCTCCAAAAAAATATGGGCCAATGATGCCACGCCATATGCTACGCGTTGTTCTAACGTCTACCTCTCCATGATGGCAAGTGGCAAGTAAGAAAATGAAATGGTTTGAGTCAAGGAATAGATTGTAGTAAACCGCGCGCTCCTCCCTTTTCTAATGTATGAGTACTACTCAAACCAAAAACACTTGGTTTTTATGTCCCACCCTGTATTATATAACACAGCACACTAGACTATAAAGGCTAACTACCTACTTATTTTAAATACTGAATCCGAATATGTAGGCAAATAGATTGGAGAACCATCATAATGTGAGTTTGCAGTCTGTAACTGTGTTGAAACTAATAATAAAAGAATAATCTTCATTAAACAGGTGGATTATGCATTCCACTACATGAGATAGGCAGCGAGATTTAGAAAAATACTCTTGCACTTAACCATCCTCTGCACCCTGAAAATTCAATCTGAATTGTGCCAATGATCGATAATGGATTATTGTACATACATAATGGCCATTTGCAAAATTATAAAAGTAATGTTAAAATCAACTCCAAAGGAGTAACAACTCAGTATGTTTCTTAAATCTATCAACAGACATATTTCTTACATAATTATGGTTCAACGCCATTAAATAGATGAACAGCATTAAAACTGAAATTCCTTTGAAAAATAGATGTAGTGTGATGGGGGACGGTGAGTAATGAGGAATTTCGTATGGTTCTACCAGGAACATTGATCCGAATAGGTGCTGATAAACAAGAAATTTTAATCTTTATAAGCATAGAAATTGCTTCTCGTTATTCAAACTTCTTTTACACTGTATTTATACAGAACTCGTCCCAGATACAGTATTTCTAGTTCTAATTGAAACTGAATAAATACACATGCGATCGTTATATCGAAGGAAAACTTGCCGTGACCGTCACACTTTGTACACATAAGTTTGGACACTAAAATCATGTTTCTAATGGATAATTATAATAATCAAGTATTTTTGATACAAGTTTCAAATAAGAGCATTGTGGTTGTGAATTTTCTGTATGGAGCAAGCGAGATGATCAGTGTCAGTGCACGTTAGACTTCAAACGATGCAGGTTGTAGCAGTCGGAAAACAAATTTCCCTGCAGCTCATTCCACAGCATCGAAGTCCTCCAAAACAAGAAGTAGGGACCTCGACCTGTTAAGGATGAGCTCGCAGAGCCCATCCATCTAGTGTTACTCGTTCGGACGGGCTGTGGTTTTATTGTCTGGGAGATCACTCGAACTTTTTCCATGATAGAATCTGTAAAACAGGGACAGCTCAGCCACTCTTCTTCGATGTTCCAGGCGTGGGGGTCCTTTGTGAGGATAGGCGTATCGATTAGTCTAATTACTCTCTTCTGGATACTGTTCAGAAGCTTTGGAGGGTGCTTCCGAGCACATCCCCACACATGGGAGCAATACTCCAGCGATGTAAAGCAGCAGTAGTTGTTCTGGTGTATATAGCTTCCTACAGAAGAACAAAACTCCAGGATGCCGTTTTGGCAATACCGACGACATGACAGGTTATTGTTGATGTTGATCCCCAAAAGCTTGACGGAAGGGGAGTTGCCTTTTGGGTGACCCTCAATTTCCACAGTTGGTGAGCCAACGTGAGACTTCTTTGTAACTTAAGGCATCCTACTGGATACAATAGTAACTCATTTTTGAATTGAGTATCTTTTGCTTTTTATCAAGGACGGCGACGGTCACCGCGCAAGCGGTTTGTAGTATAGCTCTACACAGAAGCAAGTTATGTGATCTGGTGGTTTTTAAGATAGATCATGCCATTTTTTCACATAGGATGACAATAAACTTTCCTGACTCCAACATGAATCTTATGAATTTCAATCATTCTAATTCTTAGAGTACTCTGAATAATTCCATAGGTGGCTCGGCTATCATCCATAATCATTTTTTGTCGAACAGCGGCAACGTTTTCGTCAGAAATTGTAAAAATTGACCTTCCATATGTCAAAGTTCGCCACTGAGAGAAACACTTTCAGACTTCAATTCGTTATACCAGACAGCTATAGTCTTCAAACATAGCGCTTCATTACCAAATGCAGCACGAAGTCTCTCAATATACAGGGTGTTTCATAAGTTGGGACTTTTTTTCATACAGCGGATATTACTCGCCAAAAAGAGTGTTTTTTCCCAGTAACATATAAACGAAATATTTAGAGAAAACGAGGTACTGACCATTAAAGAAATCCTCAATTCTAAGTCCATCCCTGGGCAATGGCTCAGCGCTAGTGGTTCCCGAACTGCCGATGCCGGTGAGAAAAACAGGCAGTTCATCATACCGTCGCGTTGCGGTTGCTACATCTGCCGATCGGTTTTTAAAAACAACAACAATGATGCATGCTTATAACAATAATGAACTGTTGGACACGATTTTAATGTACGGTGAGTGTGGTCTAAATACCGCTGCGGCTTCGCGAGTGTACGCCGATCGTTTCCCTAACTGTACTCACCCTGCACTTCGTCGATTTGTCTGGCTTGTGCAAAGAGCTAGAGACACATGATGTCTGAATCCACATCGTGGTGGTCACGCTGGAAGACCTCGACAACATCGTGTGGTCCAAATTGGAGAAGACATCGCACATCGTACTTTTACCTGTAAACAACCTGCGACAGGGCCGTACTTACAACTTCCGTAGCTACCAAATAGTGTGTACTTGCTTGAAATTTCTTTTTACTGTTTTGCTGCTGATTCACCGTGCATTAGCTTTGCCGTTTCAAGGGCCGTTGCTTCTAAAGAGGAAAGTCCCAACTTTTAGAACACCCTGTATTTTTTTGGAGAGACTGATTTTGAAATTATTATGAAACATAAGATGAAAATGTGCACACGTTAAATACATTCTGACAGAGTAAGAACTAACTTTGCAGTTTCGCAAAAAATTATCACAAGCAACTGTCTACTTGAAATTAGTCTATCAAATCTGACATAAATTGGAATTTTGTTTCCAGTCTTCTTGATATCGATGTCCTTGCCGAGGTCAAAAGAAATTTTTAATGCGAGTTGCTATATCCGTTTCTCTCGATTCACCCTGTGCTTTTAGTCCCATTGGTATTACTATTACCTAAACCTATTCTGTTCTCAGGTATGCTGATGATACTGCGATTATAGCGGGTAATATATCAGATTTGCAAATTTTATTCAATAACATTAACAGAGTTGGGAAGAAATACGGATTGAATATCAATTCTTCAAAAACAAAATTAATGGTAGTAAGCCGTCAGAATAGAGGTAATGAAAGCCTTTCAATCGACAACCAGCAAATCCAAAGAGTGGAAAAATTGAAATATTTGGGGGCCACTTTAGACGCGAAATGCGATTGTGATGAAGAAAAAAGATCCGGATTGCTGTGGCCAGAAATACTTCCATAAAGTTTAATACATACCTCTTTCGCCGAGAAGTGCCTCTGGACTTAAGATTACGTGTACTTAAATGCTACATTTGGCCTATAGTAACATATGGCTCAGAAAGCTGGTCAATGAAAGTAAGATCAAGAATCGCAGAGAAGCGTTCGAAATGTGGACTCTAAGAAAACTTCTGAGAATACCCTGGATGGACCACGTCACCAACGAAGAAGTTCTACGAAGAGCAAATGAAGAAAGGCAGCTACTGCACATTATCAAAAACAGAAAAGTAGCTTACTTGGGACATATGTTAAGAGGCTCCAAATATAAAATCCCGAAAGAAATCTTAATGGGCAAAATAGAAGGAAGAAGAGGGCCAGGACGAAAACAACATTCTTGGCTCAGAGATATCAGAAATTGGTGCGGTATCAGAGACATCGGAACATTATTCAGAAATGCAAGAGAACATACCTTACATATTATGATCTAACATGATGAACAGTAACTCGCCTACATGCTGCATTGCGTACGGCACCTAAAGAAGAAGAAGAACAAGGTATTACTACATTCTCGTCGTTCATTTGAATTCTCATGTGAAATCCTCCCAGGGTCCCCCTTCTCCCGCTTCTACCGCCACTGAGAAAACTCCAAAACACTCCAGGAATTGTGTGTGGATGCTTTTTACATAACATAACAATTTCCTGTGTCTTCGTGCTACCCTCTTCCCAAAACACGTTCTTTTATTACACGTATCCCGGTTCGGGGTCATTTGCGCCCCGCAACGATCCCCCAATACCCCCATATGACGCTAAACTCGCTCTTTTTATTCCCGATTACAATCTGGATGGCAGGGTGACGTCGTTTTCGTTATGTACCACCTGTTTTTCGATTTCGTTCCGTGAGATGGGATGAGATACAAATAACCGGAGTGTGGAAAAAGCCAGGATTGGATTGGAAGGGTGTGTTTTTATAGTAAAAGTATAGGAAAACGAGTGAGTGGTTGGTTGCGTCCATTTTTCGTAAATGTATGGTAAATGAGATAGGTGAAAAGCTTATTTTTCTCTTGTACGTCGTGCTATTTTCCAGGCATAGAGGCGGGCATAAAGGCAACGTCACATGATACACCTTAGTTCGTCATCCTTGTACAGGCACCGCCAAGAAAAGAGTTATTCTCACCTGTTAAAATGAACGTTTATGACGTTTATTTTTTTTTAATCATCGGAAATACAAGTACCGCTGTTTTTACACCATTTATACAGGGTGGACCAATAGTGAGTGGACGGAAGTTTGCGGGCGTACTAAAAAATATTTCAGAAATCTGTTACTTGACCGTGGTAGGGACCCCTGAGGGCTATAACTTAAAAATACTTTCACTTAAATTTCGACGTTCATACAGGGTGATTCATCTCAAACTCACATTGTTTTATGTTGTAGAGTCAAAACTAGCTTAAAACGCCAGAAAGCAAGCGGATAACAGCGCTAAATAATAGAAAACGACTAAACACAGCCGAATACAACATAAAAGAACAGAAAACAGTTCAATACAACAGAAAGCAAGCAGATAACAACTGTAAACGGTAGAAAACGACGAAATACAACCGAATAAAGTCAAGACTAGCTTAAAACGACAGAAAGCAAGCAGATAACAGCGGAAAACAATAGAAAACGACTAATCACAGCCGAATACAACAGAAAAGAACAGAAAACAGCTAAAAACAACAGAAAGGAAGCAGATAACAATTGTAAACGACATAAAACAAATACAACCGAATAGAACAGAAAGCAGCCTATATCAACAGAAAGCAAGCAGATAACAGCGCTAAACAATAGAAAACGACTAAACACAGCCGAATCCAACAGAAAAGAACAGAAAACAGCTCAAAACAACAGAAAGCAAGCAGATAACAACTGTAAACGGTAGAAAACGACCAAATACAACCGAATAGAGTCAAAACTAGCTCAAAACTACAGAGAGCAAACAGATTACACCGGGAAACGATAGAAAACGACTAAACACAGCTGAATATAACAGAAAAGAACAGAAAACACCAAAAACAATAGAAAGCAAGCAGATAACAGCGATAAACAGTAGAAGATGACGAAATGCAACCGAATAGAACAGAGAAGAACAGAAAACAGCTGAAAACAACACAAAGCAAGCAGATAACAACTGTAAACGATAGAAATTATGTATCATGCATGGAACTTTGAACGAACAGTTTAGGCGCATATCATTTTTGGTATAAGCAGGTATCAGAAAAAATTGAATATCGCAGCGATTATAGAACTTAGAACTCAGTTTTGAACTCCATAAATGTTATCCATTCTAAATGAAAGTGTTGCAAGAATTAACCGAAGGCGACTTCGATTGGCGAGTTGAGTTTTGTAAGCAGATTACTACAGCGATTAATGGTAACACCATTTAGGTAAAGAATATCTGTTTCACTGATGAATGCACACTTTATATAACTGGATTTGTTAATAAGCATAACTGCAGGTACTGGCGCCACAAAATTCATCATGCTTTTGTAGAAGGGCATACCCAGTACCCCCAAAACTTAATGTATGTGCACGCATTTTAAGAAACAAAGTGATTGGGTCATTTTGGGTATGTTTGAAATCAATTCATCAATCCGCTTGTCACTGAAACCATTTAAAACCAAACCGAAACCCTATAGTACTTGATGAGGCTGAAACCTATTTCCAGCAATACGTCACTCCTCACTATGTTTTCCGGTTTGGCAATGGCTAGATGACCCGTGTAGGGGGTTAGAATCCATCGTATATCCTGCGTGTCGTAAAAGGCGACTAAAAGGAACCGAACTACTGTCGGTATCAGCAGTAACCTCTTCTCAAACAACAGTTTTGGGCGGACGAGTTGACAAGAGTCAGGACACCTGTTTGTCCCTGGGGTGAGAAATTGTCCCTAAAAGCGGATGAACCAGTACATACATCTGGTCAACGCCATGAGGATGCAGAAAGCAAATGGGAAACTACTGCATTAAGGATCATTAAGATATCCCAAGGGAAACTCGTAAAATGAGTAACGTAAGAGCTCGAACTTAATGCACTTTACGAGTTCACAACATGCCTGTTAAGACATTGTGACTATGATGATGAATGGCTAGATGACGTGTTCCCAGATACATGCATAGGGCCTATAGAATGGCCTGCTAGATCTCCTGATATGACACCATTATACCTTTTTGTATGTGACCATGTTTTTAGTTGTAGTAGTTTAGCATCCATGATTTGCCACTTTCATTGCCTAGGCAATAATGCGCAACATTTTTAACACCTATTGTAATAATGATATTTTTTCGTGTGTTTTTCTAATTTTTTCGAAAATGAATCGACCCATTTAAAAAAATAAAACGTCAAAATAAAGGAATTCGAACCTTTTCACTGTCTCTACGTTTTTCTTTTAACCAGTGGTTTTCGATAAATTCTCAGTGAGAAATTTTCAAATGAACATACTGTACATATTTTATGCGTAGAGGCCCATTATCTTTATTAAAAGTTTTATGTTTCGAACATGTCGGTCTGTTAGTCTGTCTGTTGGCGTTTTTCTAACGTCGTAATTTCTGCTGCATGTATTGTGATGAAATTTGGGTAGCCATATGTTGTGGGGTCGTAGCAGGTAATGTTCCTATAATTTTGGGAATCCTTGTACAGGGGGCGGAGCAATTAGAAAAAAAAACAAGAAATTTTAAATATTTCTCAAACTTCGTTTTTAGGCATTTTAGGGGTCGCTGATCATTCTCTACTTTTTTTGGCTGGGGGTGAATTTGGGGTCGTTGGGGGGTGGGGGTTGTAAAACTGAAATATTTTGTTGTATTCTCAATGGGCTGTCCATTGACCTGTAGGTGAAAAACCACTTTTTTAGGTCTATTCGAATATTGCCTTCTTTACTATAGAAACCAAGGTACTTCGAATTTGTAATGTATACATACGAGTATTGTTTCAGATCGTTCTATATTGCGTAACGCAAACATTACTGAATTGATTTTAATGAAATTTCGACACAGTATGACTATCGCCAAAGTTTACGGAATACATATAAGTTGGATCACTCCGCAAAAATATCAAAACGGCCTGCCCCTTGCCCCGTCTCCCCGGTCCACCGGTAGCAGTGTACCGACGTCAGCCGGGAGATACGGGGCGGCGCAAAGGAGAGGTTAAACGTGTTTAACGCGAAGTGTATACAGTGTCTCAAAAATATCGGATTTTCTTATCTCGGATTTGTTTGCAGGAAATGGATAATATTTTTAGAATTTTAATTTTATCAATGAAATTTATTAATGGATGGAAAATGACAATCAGATCCATCCTTATTTTGTGGTAAACCTTGAAATGTAAAGGATACAAATACAGGGTGTTTCGCGACGATTAAGACAAGCAATATGTAGAACTGGGCAGTAGTAGAGAATTATATTTTGGGGATGTAAATTAGAGCAGATGTGGTGTCTTTTTTTGTCATTGTACTATCCAATGAGGTATTTGTTTTTGGTCACGTGACATTCGATTCAAAATTATTAATGGGACACCCTGTACATTTGTGCCTTTCTGTGTTCCTCCAGATAAAACAATTCCAACAAACTAGCACACTTGGTGTTTAAAGTGTTTAATTCAAGACCTACAGGTACTTAAGCGATTGTATCACGCTAAAAGCGTATAGTGAGACAACATATTCATTCGGTGGTCTTATCATACCACACAGGGACATTCTAAATTATATTTTACAGGAAATATTTTTATTGATAACTTTAACAATTTACTTTCTACAGTAGCAGTTGGAATGACGCTGAAAAGCAAAATGTCAAAAATAATTTATTCACATCCAAGTAAAGCATTTCCACATGATTAGCTTTTAAAATTGTACATACGAGTTCGTATATACTATACCATAAATTTTATAAGCTGTGGTCTCAAAATGACCCTCCTATATACATAAAACCCAGGCGTTAGCAAGTCCCCGTCAAAAGACCCTCGTACTTGGGCAAAAACCAACGCAAAAACTAACTGGCGCGTGCGGCCGCGGCATCGCTTTGAAGTGAGATCTTCAAAGTGCCGACGGAGAGTGTTCCAACTTATATGTATTCCGTAAACTATGCTATCGCGGAGAGGATGGAAAACACGTATGTTTTGAAAAAATCGTGTCACTGGCGGCGCAGCAGTAGTAAACAATACTAAAAACATAAAAACAGCTCAAACTTTGTTTTCAGGTGTTCTAGAGGTCCCTGATCATTTTCTACTGTTCTTTGCGTTAGAGTGAATTTGGGGTGGTTGGGGTTGGGGGGGGGGGGGTTGTTAAACTGAAAAAATTGTTGTATTCATAACGGGTGGTCGATTGACCTGTAAATGATAAGCCTAGCGGTATAATACACTTTTTTAGATCCATCCGAACATTGTCTTGCTTATTATAGAAACCAAGGGACTTCGAATTTCTGATGTATACATATGAGTATTGTTTTAGATCGTTCTGTATTGTGTAATGCGAAAATTATTGAATTGATTTTAATGAAATTTTGACATAGTATTACTACCGCGGCGTGGATGGAAAACGCGTATGTTTTGGAAAAATCGTGTCAGTGGTAGCGCGGCAATAACAAAAAAACTAAAAATATAAAAGAGCTCAAACTTCGTTTTTAGACGGTTTGGAGGCTACCGATCGTTTAGCATCGTCCACTTGAATCATACAGAAAAAAATGTGGCGTCCTACCTTCTAAGGAGGGAGACGCAAGAAACTATTTACGAGAGTTTTGCGTTGGATGCTCTTTTGCGGGCAGGTGGGTGATGATTTGGTTGCACGGGGATTTCAGACTATAGCTTCATGCAATGGGAAAATAATAAAAGGGTATCATCATTATGTGTGGGAAGTACTGAGTCAATCAGCTTGACTCCATGTTTCCCTTCATTTCGTAATGTGTACGTTCGGCGAGTTCTTTAGGTAAAAGTCAAGCATTCCCATAGCAGCACCTCTATCGGCGGCGGCGGCGGCGCGGCATGCGGCACGGCATAGTGGGCCATTGTGCTGGAAAGATGACATAAATCCGAAAGGCATCCATTCTCCCATTATGCCGAGATGATGTAGGGCCGAATGGCGCGGTCCGACCGGACGACTAGCCGCGGACGTCTTTTTATTCGTCCCATGACCATAAATATATCGCATAATGGCGCAGACGGGAGAGGACCTTCGACGGCACCGACCCTATCCAACCAAATTAACATAATATTTCTCAAAAATATCTCTTTTGATATGCAGCAGGTGTTGGTGTCTCTTTCTATGAGGTCACTCGAAAATCGATCACAAAGCACGCTGTTAGTGGAAGGTCCGGCTGTCGTAGATAGGAGTATAAATTCGTCTGTTTGCAATTTGACAGTAGGACAGTATATCCTTGCCAATTTATATATTTTAATCGGAATTATGAAGAAAACACTACAATAAAAGTAGGTGATTGGATTGTCGGACTTGTTACGATTTTTTTATATTTTCTCCAATATATAACTGATTCTATAATAACTCTGCAAGCTATAAAAAGTAGCAAACCAAAACATCAACTAGTTCAAAAGATCATCGACTAAAGTAATGAATTCGCCCAAAAAGCGAAAACGATTATCCCAATTTGGACCCCACGGCGGTATGTCGACATTATCGGCAACGAAGCGCTATTTATGATGGAATCCCTGTAGACGTAGTTGTCCCTCATGATCTTAGAATCTTCTCTAGATACCTACGTCTAAAGTTGGTGACATACGTACGAATGTACGCGGTTTTTTGGTTTGCGAACTTACTCGGCTTGACGTCGATGACACACGTGAAGCTGAAATCACTCATTTTGATAATTTTCCTAAATCAACAAAAGTTTTAACAAACGCCAAACACAACAAGCGTTGCACATGTATTGCCGAAACAAAATGGTGGCTCGCGGCTTGCAGTGCCAGAGACAAGCTACGAGCAAGACTTCAAACTAGTTGAATCGCCGGCGATTTGCGCGACGGTTTTAAAGTACACGTACTTACGGTGACACACAGGCGAAAAAGGTCATCGAGCCATAAGTACGCGTACTTGCTCGTTTAAAGCAGGTCTGGGAGCGTTAATGGGTGCAAACTACTAGGCACTTACAGAACTTTCAATCAACCATTGAAAAATGGAAGTACCCGCCAGGATTGAGCAGACGAGAGCAATTCTAACAAGAATAAGGCTTGGACACACGCGATTAACCTCACTTAATCCCACCTTCTCCTCGGACACAGACCACCCCTATGTGAAGAGTGTCAATGTACGCTGACAATTGAGCACATTATTCTGACCTGTCCATTCGATCACAATGCACGATACCAAGAACTCTTCAGAGATGTTTTGCACATATTTAAGACACAAAAAACCTACTATGCTTCCCAAAAGCTATAAACATTTTTCTCAAAATTTAGAAATAAAATAAACCTTCCCTTTCACTTATCGATGTTCCTTTCAGCTAGTGAATAGCCTTACTATGTGACCCCGAAAATGTAGATCTCTGTAAATTGAGAACTTGGAAACAAAATGACAAACCGCTAATAACCTTAGATGTTGATGCTGTGAAGGAAAAAAATACAGCTTTAGCTTATTTAGCTAAAAAGTAGGTTTTTCTCAACCTCACTTTATTCTGGATAATGCGTGCCAATTCCTGGAGAAATTCGTGCCTTGAATTGTTGTACCATGAACGGAACGATAGGTTTCCTAAGAGACACTTCAAATAATTTTAGGCCACCACTGAAAGTTGGTCATTGCAGCAAATATTGAAGCAGCAAGAATTTGATACCTAAAATTAGATTATAAAAAAGAACACACAGTTGTTTTAAATGTAGCTGTATTTCAATCAGACTTCACAATATATTATACTTTATCACTTTACGCGAATTGCTTTCTTTGGCACAAAACTGTTGGCTTGATAAAACGTGCTCCAATGATTTTTGTTCGGCTGGTAGTAGTACTAGAACTTCCGTTATTGCTGCTTGTAATAAAATGGCTAGTTGTTCTTTCTATTGATCTACTGTCCATAAATATTTAGCATAATAACGCAGACAGAACTTCGATGACACCCATCCTAGACAACTAAATTAACATAATATTTGTTAAAAATATTTCTGTGGATATGCAACATGTACTGGTGTCCCTCTTTGTGAGGCCTTTAGAAAATCTATCTCAGAGGATGTTGTTGGTGGAAGGTCCGGCTGTCGTATAAAGGAGCTTTTGTCTGTTATTTCCAGCAAAGGTTATTGTAATTTTGCAACATTTCTTCATAATTATATATGTATGTACTTCAACAGACATTATGAAACCATAATATATATCAAGAAAATAAAAAGAGGCAAATGAAATACATTTTATTCCGCGTAAGAACGTGTCCTTTATGACACACAATTAATGGCGTACCGGCGCAAATAACATGGCGGATGACATTTCTTACAGTCAGAGACGTAACAATTAATTGTTTTCTGAATTCGCATTTAAATAATAGCATAACGCAAAAAATAATACTTCACAACATCTCTCTTCGGAAACACTGTACTTAGGTAAAACTTGAAACCACACAAAATCAAAAACAAACCCCACAAAATAACACGTACACAAACCAGCATCACCAAATGATTTTCCGCAACTCCATCTAACCGACGCTACTACGCAGCTACGTAACTATTACGTCACTGGCCTATCTATATAGTTGGAATTTCTAATACCTACATTGTTGGATGTTTTTGTACTTCAGCCAATAATAATACATCTTCTATCTGTTTACCTAAAAAGTAGGTATTTCTTAATCGAACTTCATACTATGTGATTCTTGTCACTTTCTGGAGAAATTATTGGCTTGCATCATTGTATGCATGCAGCATCTTTAAGATTTAGGGGCCTGGGTATACTCATTTATAAGTATATATTTGCCATGTTAAAACACGCATTTCCATTTCGAACAGAACTCACTTGTTTTTCAAACCACATATACAGTATTTCAGAAGGTGATAGTTAAGACCGTGGTGAATGACAACTATTTGCGATTTTCTTGAAGAAGTTTTTTAGCGTGCAAAAAACTTGCAATGCAAATTCATACATTCTTCAAATGTCTGTAATTTAACAACCAAATAAGATATCCAAAAAGGCTAAATAGGTGACAAAGCGCAAGGCTTCTTCTTTAATTTGCTTTTTGAATCATTACTGTAAGTTTAAAGGAGCTTGGAAATGCGAAATTCATTTCTATAGTGACCTTTGAACCTTACCTTTGGACCTTTTTACCTTACCTCTGGATTTTTGGACTTATCAAAAGCCCTCAAAGCTATATTACACATGTGTTATCTTGCTGTTACTCAATTTCAAATGAACATTTCCTGTCGGCTTCATATTACAGCCCGTTATAAAGCTGAAAGTTTGAAAGAAAAAGTTTCGCCCTAAACGAAATCAACCTGCAGCGGCACCTCGTCTGCTGTGTAGCGCAGTCTAATTATTTTACAGCTCGCAAATCTCCATTATTAATTAGAAAAGCTGCGAAGGGAGGCGAGGCGAAGGGTTGAGAAACGCGAGAGACAGGAGGTGTGATACAGGAATATTAGGATCTGAAATAGTAATATGTATGACCAGAGCATTACATAGCTTACATAATGGAGACCGGTGGCTTTAATCCAATTCTGGTACTGATATAGGCAGAAACAGTTAAAGGCCCCCACAGATGTCTTTCCTTTTTAGCAGTTTTACCCGCGCGGATAAGACGGTACAGGTTTGGCCAAAAACTGTCCTTCTTGCCGACGTTCAAAAATATCCGGTTTTGCTTATTATTAATCTCCGTTCAAGTCTCTCTGTGTATGTCCACGAGGTAATTGAGAAGGGCGGATTTGTTCAGTCTCGTTTACGTTTCTTCGTCCATTCGTAGATAATTCTACCAATCTTCCAGTTCTAGTAACAACTTGCTTAAAAGATTGTTGTGTAAAAATTGGTTAAGCTTAAGTAACCATTCTTCAATACATTTTAAACGTTTTTTTATCGTATCATCCATAACGAATTCGATACGGATTAAGGCACTAGAATTTCAGAAAAATTGAACGAAAAAACGAGTAGTGTGTACGGTAAAACTGCCAAAAAAGAACCACATCTGTGGGAGCCTTTATGTAGCACTTCCCTCAGATGGTTTTGAATGCTCTGAACTATTACGGGCTTTACTATCATTCCAAGCTTGTGACTATTCTTTTGATCAGTTAGTGAGTATTCAATATTAAAATAGTTCATTTCAAATTGTGCGGTAAAGGGGGTCGCTACAAGAATAAGGGCCCTGTTCATAGTTGTCTCTCAAGTATCCACGTGAGAGTACCTTACGCAAGTAATAATTAAATTGTCCTTGTGCATTTGTTTTCTAGAAAAGACTTACGAGAGAGAGAGAGAGAGACGTTGACGTTGTACTGTGTCAAAAATAAGTGAATTTTTTATGCTTATGCCTACGTATTTCGATGTGTTCTGTTTTTTGTTTCTGTTTACCTGCGTTTCGTTTTATTTGACACACATTTTTCTGAATTTGACATAAACTGGCAGCACCTATTCTAAAACAAATCTACCAAATCACCTTGATTGCAACGAAATGTCACGTTGATATTTTATTACTCGAGGATTGAATCACTGTAAAACAAAACACCTATCGGTGTGGGAAGTAAAAAGGAATAAATTTTCGAACTTGAAAGTGGCAGTATCTGTCACAAAAACAATACAAATAATTTCAAACTTTAATGCCATAAAGAGGTTTTTGTTCTCTATCTTTTGACCCACTTTAGGTTCAAATCTTTGATTTAACGGCGAGGAGTGGTGGAATACTAATATAACTTAGCATATCCTTTTCCGAAAATGAATCAGGAGGTGATTTTACCATGGAAATGGCACCTCACACGTTGAGCTCGTTAAAATTTGTGAAAACAAGTCGATTCTAATAACTTACCCCTCCCTTTGTCAGGACGTTAAAAATTATGAAATCTGCCACCATAAGTATGTCTACAAGAGGTAAGTTATAGGATTGGCCTTCCATATCCTTCATCGGTCATCATCAACAGCAACACGATATCACCCAGTTTTAATACAGTCAATCAGATTACACAGGGAAAAAACACGAAGGAACAAAACAACGATAATTCGAGAACAAAAGGTTCAAGCGACTTACTTCGCTTGGCGCCTGAACACCGATGGCGTATCATACTAAATGACGTCACGACCACTCACGATGCGTTTTGGGTCGCTCGGAATAATTTGAACGTCGCACCATGTTTAACTTTCTAGGGGCATTTTGAATGAAGCAGGTAGTTTGTTGGTGACATGTATGAGTACTATATACAAAAATCACATTAGGATTAGGTACATTTTGCCGAATTTGAATTTTTGTCAAGTTCCCTATCCCTGCTGCCTTTTTGGCTTATGTAGTGGATTTGCACGAGACGCTGACATGATTGGTTGTGCTCTAATTTTCCTCGATTAAAAGGGTTAAGAGCTAGACGGAGACGGAGGAGGTGAGAGCGAAGAAACTCTTCGCGTTCTTATTTAATTACAATGGGCGGGAAGAGCGCGTAAATGTTTATTTTATGTAAGGAAGTTACCGGCGTTGCGCCCCGAGAAGGCACTTACTTGATTTAAACTGCAATCTCTGGCTTTTTAATGGGAATACGTAATTATTTCGGAGAGCAACCGGAGCCGGAGAGAGCGGGAGCTGCTATTTTCAAATTAGATTTTACTTATGAACGTCGCGCGCCGCCACGTAAATAGTTTCCATATTTATTACTGGTAATCTTATGGGAGCCAGCCAGGTCTTCAGTAATTTGCTACTCGCTAATTGTTTTGCGGAGGGGTGGCGCGAATCATAAATAATATCTCTGTGAGAAATGGGAAGAGACCAATTGATAAGTGTATCGATCAAATAGATCGTGTTAAAATAACGGGTTACACAGTAAAATCATGGGTCGAATAGCAGGCGACAGATAGGTTCTGTCGGTGCGCCATCTGGTACTTGAAGGTAACAGTAAACCAAAGAAAATCGCTGCTGAACAGCAGCAGATTTCTTGGTGGGACACCACGGCGCGTCCGCTTGGCCACCAGAGAGCGCGGGTTCTATATGCTGCTGCATATGAAAGCCGATATACGAGGGTTGCTCTATATCTCCGTCAATCCACCAGTACGCAGACAGCTGTTTCACGCGTATTAGCGATCATCAGTGCACTATAGGTCGACTGACGGAAATAGAGAGCATCAATTCTTTCATGTCTATCAGACATGTGAAGCATGTTGTAGCAGGCGACAGACAGGTTCTGCCGGTGCGCCATCTGGTACCCGAAGGTAACGGCAACCAAAGAAAATCGCTGCTGAACAGCAGCAGATTTATTGGTGGGACGCCACGATGCGTCCGCTTGGCCACCAGAGAGCGCGGATTCTATATGCTGCTGCATATGAAAGCTGATATACGAGGGTTGCTCTATATATCCGTCAATCCACCAGTACCAGTACCTTTATGTCGCCTGCTACAACATGCTTCAGTCTGGTAGACATGAAAGAATTGGTGCTCTCTATTTCCGTCAATCGACCTATGGCGCACCGATGATCGCTAATAAGCGTGAAACAGCTATCTGTGCTCCCACCCCTTAAGCAGCAACCACCCGAGGGCGCAAACAGGTGTAAGTTTACGGGACCAACGTCTACCATGTCACCAAATTTCTTTTCTTCACGACCTGTTGCTGCCAAAAGTCCCTTTTTACGACAGACGTAACGATTTGACTGAACCCCAAAGCGATGAGGTAATAACACAGTAGAATATATATGACCCAACAACACAGTTATACCATTGAATTAACTGAATTAGAAGTAAATGACAATACTATACCGTTGGTGCAATTTTATTTTGTACCAATATCTTTGTGAAAAAGGGTGACAGTTTAAACGGATCATTTGAATAATGCCACAGCATCGTTTGTTTGTCCTCCTGGATATGTCAAAAGCCTTATACGTGCGTACTTAGCCTAGCCGCGAACGATAATAATAATAATAGCCTTCTTAACAGTGGCGGCTCGTGACTTACTGGTAGAGCCAAAATATAAAAAATGACCTAAATTTATCGGCACCTAAATAAATATAATAAAACAACAGTAAAAACACTTACCCAAAATTTTATCTGAATATAAGATATGTATGTACAAAAACAAAAAATATACTTTTAAATTGCCCCAGTATGTAAAATCTCTTATTTTCTTATTTTTTTGCAAAAGTGTTAATAAATTGTTTGTTAAAATTGACAATGTTATTTATAAAACTTTTTTTCGGCCGATAACATTCCAAGAGCACTGAGTCTATCTTCTTTCATAGAGTTTCTTAGAAACGTCTTAATCCTTTTTAGCATGGAAAAGGACCGTTCTGCTTCCAATGTGGACATTGGTGTTATAATTAAAACTTCCAATAGTTTAACCGTTTCCTCAAAAACACAACGCTCTTCTTTTGAAATTAACTCCAAAGGGGGAACGGCTACTGAAACAATTTGCAATTATTCCCTTTCATAGATTACTTGAAGCTCAGTTTTTAATCGATTTTTTCCCAGAAATGGATATATATCAACTACTTCACAAAGCAATTTATCAGGAAATTTTTTACTACTACTGCTTCTTACAAGAAGAAATTTATCGTGAAATAGTGACAAGTGGAAATTCACTAGAAGCACCCACTACTCCACTACTGGAAAACTCCTAAAGCTAAGCGGAAAACATGTAAATGCATAGAGCTGTAGTCTCCCAAAAAATGAGTTCACTTTTAATTTAGTGTTGAACCTTTCTTCAGACTTTCCAACGTTCATTATATGCTTGCATCTACATGTAAGTATGTGCGTAAATAAAGCCATAAATCTAAAACTAACTCAGAGGGAGTTTTAACTTTAGTGCCTCTAATAAAAACATTTTTTACTCATTGGCTTGAGAATAGAACACCTAGTTCAAACCCATTTTCATCAAATATTAATGTTATTACGAACAAGCTCACCCATACTCTCCAGTATAAGTTTCAAATTGTCAATAACAGGCCTAATCACATCACATTTGAAAGGATTATTAGGCATTCCTGAAGTTTTGTTCTTTGCTGATACAATATTAAAGCCCAGGCTTCGTCGTAGATAGTAAATCCGCTGCAAATTAACTTTACACTTGAAGTCTTGTCAAAATTTCTATATATAGACTGAAACCTCCCTTGAGCACCTATATCAAAATGACTATATTAATTTTTGGAAGAGCAATTACCTCCAATATGCCTAACAAATTCAATATTTTGCCGAAGGTCGGTTTCCCTCTAAACAGTGTTTTAGAACCTAGGAAATATAAATTTGGTGCCTCAAGGGTCTCACTCTGAGCCTTTGCTTTTTAATTTATGATGTATGACATTGGCATGCACATTAAGTATTGTTATTATTTACTATTTGCTGATGACTTAAACATTTTTAGAACTGTAACTAATATTACTGATAGTGAACTAATCCAAAGCGAATCTTGACAGTATAAACAAGTGGTCTCAAACCAATGGGCTGTTGCAGCAACTGTCAGAGGATATAGTTTTCCAGAAAAGTTTAAACTCTTCGGTATGACTACTATGATTCAGTTAAAGTCTTGGGTGTCCTCCTTGATTCCAAACGTTAGAAGTTTCCGAGACATGGTTCCATTGTACTTCAATAGGCCTGTTCAGAGCAGCTACATCATCAATTAGAATTGCGTTTATGTTTGCCAACCTCCGAAAAGAGACATCACCCTAAGACTACAAACATCTCTAGTGAACGAATGTCCTTAGGCAATACAGATTGTGGCATCTCTATTGTTGAAAGGTGTGTAATGAACTCATCCTTATCATAGGATACGTTTCAAAAATTATATTGACAATAAACTGACTTAAATTGATGCCCTGTATAATCCATGACCGCTATGATAGTCACGCAACTCCATTAAATTGGTATTTTTCATCGAAATTAGTCAATCAATAGCGATATCAATACTAGAGTGCAAACGGCGGCGAACGTGTCAGGTAGTTTGACGCGGGGCGGCACGCCAACCACCGCGGCGCGGCGCGTCGAAAAGTTTAATCATATCACGCTGCACGTTCACTCCATAAAACCTCAATCATGTTTTCACCCCCGGGAATTTCAACATTTTTTTTCGGATGTGGTTAATATAGCAGCGTTACTCAATTACTATCGATTACGGCTCAATGGATTGTTTCATTGGATTTAACGCTTTGGATGCATGGATGTCATGTGGATGTGGAAAGGGCTGCGATACCAGTTGTTTCAAGGGTTATGTATTTTAAAATATAAAACTATATACATATATGTTTTACAAAAAGAGGAGTGTAGCCCGAAAATATAGATAGAACCTCAGGAAAATATATTGAGCATGTCCGCAATAGAGGAAGTGGTATAGGAGCAGCAACCGGTGATACGACCGTATTTCTGCTTATTGACGTCATCAGGCCTGTGTAGCAAGGGTGGAAAAAACAACCAGAAGCCACCAACAAGAGCCAAACCAGCCCGTTGTGGCTTCCGTGAGGAGCCCTATGTTTGTAAGGTTTTGCCCAACCACGGAGGCCAGCGAAAGCTATCTGTCATGACACCTCAAGCCCAGAGGAAACTACAAACAAAGGAGTGTAGTGCGGAGATATGGATAGAATCGCAGGAAAAGTTATTGGGCATGCCTGGAATAGGGGAATTGGTATAGAAGCAGAAATAGGTGATAAGTATATGACTTACTATACTTTTATCTTGTTAGAGTGTTCTTGAGTATTGATCTATTATTTGATACCCTACTTATGCTGTCCATAGTATTGTTAAAATCCAGCGTCGCCTTATGAGGTACTTCTGGTACAAACAGGATGATGTGTATCCAGAAAGAGATATACATAATTCGGCATATTCGGTATATATTACTGTAGATTCAACCTTCCAAATTTAGGGAAACGTAGAAACTATGCTTCTACATTTCTGTTGTTTGATGGACGTACCAATTGTCCCTCACTCTTAAAAAAAGTCGTTTAGACATCCCCAATTAACGTACTTGTCCCTGTCATCGCGGCAACATCTTGTTCTGTTTACTTCTTCCAAAGACAATTTTTTTATTATTCTCTCCAACTCATGTTATGTGCAGTATCTGAAAGTGCAAGTGAAGCTCGCATTTCTGTTGCAAAACTAAAGCTATTGAAAGGTGTTTTTTAACCGTTGATTGAGTGCTACCCACTGTGTAAAAATTAATTAAATATATATTCATGTGAAAATTATTGATTTTTAAATATGGAATACTTATTCACTTATTTCCGTGTCGGTATGCCTAACTTTCTGTTTGTCTTTCTGCTTGTCGCTATTACTTTCACCCGAGTATTCTTATTAACCGATGCACCGATTGTAGTGAAATTTGCTGTCAGGTCTCACAACTTCTCAAAGGTTCGCAATTAAGTATTTTAGGGGCTCCTCATCATTTTCGTTTTTATTTTGCGAAAGGTGTTACATTTGCGGCGAGAGGGATAGTAAGAGAAGTGGGAACTCCACATTTTTTTGTATTTAGAAGGAATGTCCATTACCTTAGAAATATGGCTGAATATTTTTCTACCGACTCCTCTAAATACTGTCTTTGTATATATTATATAGAGTGCTTCCTAAGTTGAGTAGGGCATATGGTACTCGCCAAAAGGAGTAATTTTTCCCAATAACATATTGTAAAATCCTATATATAGCATTGCTTATTTGTATTGTTGTTGATGTTTCGTTCAAAATGCTAGGTTAGGTTTTTGATGTGTAAATGTCATCGAATCTTCTAGAATTTTCGGGACTGATGGATGGCATTCTAAAATGTCATCTGAGTGTCGCGAATTTTCTAGATGGTTGGATGAAGTGTATATAAGGCGCCACGAGTAGCGTGGCAGTAGTTCAGTTGAGTTCAGTTCTAGTTGAGATAAGGTTAAGAGATATTGTATTGAGCTGTGAAGTAAAACGGTGAAAGTTACGTCCAGTTTGATTCTTTGGTGAATAAAAAGAGGCCGTCGTGACAATATAAACAAAACGATTAGGAATATCAATATATTGACTGATAATGAAATCCTCATTTCTGATTTCGTCTCTTTGCGATTAGATCAAAACAGACACAAATAACGCAGTTGACCACGGAGTAGGAGGATGTACGTAGCAGTGCGCGCTTGAGGTCTCTCGAATTGTTGACATTCTACATCGAACATTGAAAACAACAATAATGGCGCAACCGTTATAACTATAATGAACTGGTGGACATCATTTAATGAACAATGAATGTGGTCAAAATGCTTCTCAGATTTTGTGAGCGTATGCTGATCGTTCCCCTGCACCCTGTCAATTTGTCTATCTCGTGCAAAGAACAAGAGATACAATATGTTTGCATCCATATAATGGTGGTCGCGCTGGAAGATCTAGACAACCTCGAATGATCCAAATTGAAGAAGAAATACTTGCGATTTTCAGTCTCGCGGTGCGTACTTCGAACCATATCTATAAGACTCGCACATAACCGCACTTGAAACAGCAAACATAGCAAACGAACAGCAAGTATATTTTTAGTCTACTGCTGCTGATTCACTGTACATTAGCTTTGTCATTTCAGAGGAAGTTGCTTCTGAAGAGGAAAGTCTCAATTTTGAAAATAATCTGTATACTTGCAGGCCAATCCGACTGTTGACTTTAAGGACGTAATCCTACAACCTGTATCTCAGAAACTACTATCTTAGCTGCTCTGGACACCATTCTCATGTATTATATATACATATCATAAAAATTTAGAAAATCCGTTACCTGAGCACTAATTTTTTTCTGGCGTTCCTTAAATCTCAGCATCTGTATATTTATGACAGGCAGGTTCTGTAGGTGTGGGGTGAAATTAGGATTGATGACGGAGAACTCAGTGGTAAAACGATAGGGTTACTTTCATATTACGTTTATTGTTTTCGCCTAATTTGTTTTCGGTGTTCGGCCAAAAAAAAACTGTCACCCATTTTGAACATTGGGCTGAGTTTCATTTCTCAGCTCACGAAAAATGCACTCGATATATTTTCTTCTTTGACTATTCGTGTCGGCAATGCTCTAGCTCCGACTTAATGCATTTTACGAGTTCACAACATGTCTGCTAAGACATTGTGACTATGATGATGATGAGGTAACGATACATACACGGTAACTATCTTAAAAGCGAATACATCTTTCCTCAATGTACCCAATATTTACGATCAATACTTTCTTCTCAGGAAAAATATTTACAAGCTCTCTTCGAGACGCCTCTTTCTTTATAGACCTAGTCATAGATAATAAACTAGGAGCGTAGCACCATTCGATGTACTGCATTAGATACAGTGCTGTGGTTATAAATTAGAGTTAACTCGCACCTGAAAATTGCTATACTGCGACATTTACTCACTATAAAATGGTGGTCGTATATATTCATCTTCAGATCCTGAACTCTACAGCCATACACGTGAAAAGCTATTGTATAGAATATACTTGACTTCTCTGGGTAACATGGTGTTAGCTGGCAGCAAGTCTGTGTCTTCAAGGACCATGCTTGAATTACTTGAATGTCAGAAATATAGTATTTAGACAATAGGTCAATATTGCTCTGGATGTATGGGCGTATAACGAACTGGTTAGAGAGAGATGACTTCGGGCAAGCAAAAAGATTTATAGCAGGCCCTGACAAGAACCGTACGCTATAGCTTTTAAACAAAGGCAGAGATACACTCAACATTTTGGTAGAGAGGAGGATGAAACTTCTTTTTACCTCCTGGGTGGACGTGTTATGTATCATCAACTGGATGTTACTGAGATTTCTTTGGAAGAGTAGGCTCGACAAGGAGGAGTGTTCCAGCGGACCATGGGGGTCTTTAGAGTTGGTTAGGCAGGTTAGGTTAGGCAAAAGGTCAAAAAGAGACTACTTGCCCAGCTTCGCCTCCCCATCACCCCCGCTACTAGACGACTAAATTCTAGATCAACCAACACGTTCGTTACTCCGCTCAGCTGAAGACACTGATGCTGTTGCTCAGAGTGTACTGGGAGATTTATCATCATTGCGCACGGAATCACAAAGGTTTCGATTTGGAGGCTTACTAAGTGTTCAATTAGTCTAAAAGGTAAAAGATCATTATGTTACTACTAGGCAAGGTTGTTGCAATTGGGAATCATCAGAGAATTACATGACTATTGAGCGCCGTTGCCAGGTTTCAATGTGGTCTCTTAATTTCCGGAACACTTTAACTACCACGATTAAAATAGTTAATAACTAATTCAAACGGCAGTAGACCCTATTTTTCATACAATGATATAAACTACCTGTTCCAAAGAATATTTTTAAAGATTATTTATTTTTGTACCTACTCGTAAAATATGATTATTCTACCTTTAAATGCCAGAAATCGCTAATGGCTCATGTACAATTTGAATTTCTGGTGGTAAATACCTATGTGATTAAACTTTTCAAGACTGAAAAAATAAAATATTTTGATCTACAAACATTTCGTGAAGGAACGGCCTTAAATTATGGCAAAAAAGGACATTTTAAAGAAATTTACTCCAACTAGTGTCTCCACAGGTGCAAACGTACCAATAACAAAGAAAGTATCGACAGTTTCAGATGGATGCAATGGTACGTCGTGTAACAAACGCCGGCCACTCTCGACTTACGCACTAATGCCTGATATACGAGACCCCATAAATTACCCGGCCAGAGCCGGTGCAGTCCCTTTCGGCCTAAGGATTATCTATGGCCGTTTAATTATCCAGGGGCTCGCACATCCATATATCTTTTACGGATGATGCGCCCTGTCCGTGCGGAAAAAAGTATGTTGCTGCTGATGCTGCTGGTGCTGGTGCAGCTCAGCAATCGGAGTGTAGGAGGTGCAGCGGTGCAGCGTTGGTGTGCAGATGTCGAACGTTGTGTTATCTCCTCCAGGATATACCGATCCTCTATTTTTTCAAGGATAAGGCCTTTGCAACCCTTGTCAGGCGCAGAGGCTTGCTGGCTATTAGTGAATGTAAAAATCAGGTACGTAGCCAGAGGAGGGGGCAGGGGGATAATTTGAGAAATATCAGTGAATAAGGGTGCTAGACAAGGCTGCTGTATTTCACCAACATGATTTCACATATACAGGGTGTCCTACGACGATTAAGACAAGCAATATATCAGAACTGGGCAGTAGTAACGAATTATAATTTTGAGAGTGAAAATTAGAGCAAATATTATTATTGTGTCATCCAACGAGGTATTTCTTTTTGATTACGTGACGTCCGATTCAAAATTTTTAACGAGACACCCAGTATATTTGTGACTTTTTGTGTTCCTCCCGGTAAAACTATTCCAACAAACTAGCACACTTGGAATATAAGGTGATTAATTCAAGAGCTACAGGTACTGTTCCGATTGCGGGGTCAGGGCAGTTGGTCTTTTGTGAATCCTGACAGACCGTCATCCTCTCGGAACTGCAAAACAATGACACTGTCCTACATATGAGGAGTGATAAAATTCTCCTACATATCGTTTCGACTGCCAATTTAAAGTGAAGGAATACACCATAAGCAGAGAGATATGCGATTTTAGCTTGTTGCCTTCGCCGTACCCATGAAATTCATGCATTGAGTACTTATTAGTTTACATCAAGGCTCATTCTTCGGCAAGCCGTCAGGTGTCATGTGGTTACCATTAGAAGGTAAACAGAAGTGTGGATGCAAAAAATTAGCATCTTATGAGATGGTGAGGAATCTCCGGACTTCAAGCTTTTAGGACTTCTGGCCAAGGTAGAGCAGTTCTGCTTTTGACTGAACAGAAGCTGAACGGCTAAGGTTAATTGTTGGTCAGCTATCTAGCCATAACACCTTCAAACGCCGCTTGCATGTGACGGGGATGGCAACTGATCCGACGCGTAACCGCTGTGAAGCCCTTGCTTATCACAATCAGACTATACTGGGTTCAAGGGTTCTTAAGCCTGGGCAGGACCAAGGCCAGCCTCACCTTAGCGATGAGGGCTGGGCTTGGAAACTAGGGTAAGGAGAGACGCATAAGGGCCCGTTTGTAGGCCTACGGACTGGTGGTTTTGGCCACCAGAAAGCCTCTCTTCCTCTTTCATTCATTCATTCAATAGACGGTGCAGCAGTTCACCAACGTCTGGCCTTACGTCATTTAATTATACTTATTTTGGCGCCTCGAATACATCTTCTGCTTTACGTGCAATTGGTTGGATGTATCCCACCTCCTCCCTTTTAGTTCAGATATAGGAGTTTTTATTTTGCACGTTTGACATCCTGCTAATTGGCGAGTGTCTAACTTTAGACCGTAACATACATGTATAGAGATTGGAGTTTAGTCAAATCGTCACGCCGTAAAAAGAGGCTTTTGACAGCAAAAGGTCGCGAAGCAGAGTTTTCACCCCCCACCCCTCGAGCGGCAACCCCCCGAGGTCGCAAACTTAGGTGAAGATTCTGGGAATAAAGGTCTTCCATCCCACCAAATTTCATTTCTTTCCGACCTTTTGCGCTCAAAAGCCTTTTTTGGGACAACGACAGACTAATATCGGTAGCAGGTAGCGATGTCATCCTAAATATCATAAAAGCCCAAACGTGTTAGTTAAAAAATTTAAGATAATAGTAATATGTCTCTTAGGATGAAAAGTGTTACAGAACTTTTTGATAGTGTTCTTCGACATACTACGCGATAAAATTCTGATTTTTCCAGCAATCACAAACCACAACCTAACTTTGGGGCACTGTAGAATGGAAACTGTTGGTCTCACACGAAAAATGTAAAGACAAAAATTGTGGAGCATTTTGTTGTCTCCATTTCGACAGCACTCACCACAACGGCGCTATTTGTCAAAAAGCGTCACAAAATAGTTTTCTCCACCCTCCCCCCCCCCCCCCCCACCCTTGAACGGCAACCCCCAGATGTCACAAATTCAACCTTACCTTAATTAGGCATTTCCGGGCTAGTATCATTTCCACTAAAAGCATGCACAAATACGATATTTTTCGCAACAGCACATATCGGTAGTAGGTATGGGTGCGTTTCCTAAATGCCGTAATTTTTTTTACCAAATGCGTGACTTTCGCCTGCTGCAGATAATAGAAAAATAAAAAGACGTCATTCTTTTAGGGAAACAAAAATGTTATACGACTTTTTGATATAGTTCTTCGCCTTACTCCGTCCGTTTAGTGAAAATCACAAACCAACCCCTAACTTTGACGCAGTGTAGGACGGAAACTGTTGGTCGCACATGTAAAAATGTAAAGACCAAACTTATGCAGAATTTTGTTCTCTCCATAAATCATTTGAAGCTTTTTCCGATATCACTTACCAAAACGGCGCTATTTTTTGGAAATCGCAGCGAAGTAGAGTTTCCACCCCCCCCCTCGAGCGGCAACCCCCCGTGGTGGAAAACTTAGGTGGAGATTCAGGGGTCCAATGTCTACTATCTCACCAAATTTCATTTCCTTCCGACCTTTTGCTTTAAAAAAAACCCTACCGCCTGGACTAGTTGTAGGTATTTGTTGGAAATTTTGTATTACCACACATCTGAGTCTGATAGTAAACGTTGCTGGCATCGTAAAAACAACAGTGGAAAGTGAACAGTGGATGTAGTGCAGTGCAGTGTAGTGTAGTGTAGGAAGTGTTCGCACAGATTTCGTTTGTGGGTGCAAGCAAGCAGTTGTGTATACGTACGATCTTTATTAGTACTATTATATTATCCTATCTGTAGTCACTCTTACATGTCGCGCATTTACCGGAAAGTGCTATGTAAAGCTTTCAGTATCGTTGATTTGACAATGTATGAGCACAGGGGTATGATTGATATGATGTTGGAAGGTAATGCAACACCCGCCACTGATACTTCAAAATCGATATTTTAATAAAACCAAAACCGAGCCGACGACGACGCTGACGACGAATAGAAGACGGCGACGTCGGTATTAGCAGTAGCAGGAACAAGACTCGTCCTGCTGCGCCCAGGAGAGGGTCGGGAACATGCCGGGATAAGGTAACTCAGCGACACCTGCGATCGCCATCTGTCTTCCCGCTGTGACAGTTCCTGCAATTAACATGTTTGTCTTTGCTTCTGGCTCCCTCCGTGCCAAGAAAGGGCCCCGCGCTGCATTTTCCGGATTGTAATTACAGACTAGGGCATAGGCGCGACTAAATACAGCGATTTTTGGATTGCTCCGGGACCTTGGCTATATTTGTTCAAAAACCTTGTGGCACTAGGCCGCATTTATAAAACGAAGCCTAGAATCGTATCTTGCCCAGGAATGCCCTTCTGCCCTTTACAAAGTGGCACGCACAATGACGTGTCCCTATTGTGGGCTCTTGGATTCATCGCGTAACGAGAAGGAGGATCACCTGGATAGTATAGGGCCCTGAGCTAAGCATCAGTAGGCAACAGCCCAATGTTGCCCTGGATGAGTGAGCTTACAGTGAACTGGCGAAAGCTTAGCTAAAGAGAGATAACTTCTAGTGGGCAAAAATGTTTATAGCGACTTCCGACAAGGGCCGTAAGGCGTGACCTTTGAATAAAGACAGGGCATTGCGTAAACTTTTAATGGGTGTTCTTGGGCTATTGTCAGCTGAGCAGACATTAATCCCTCACAAAAGGAATCCTTCCCTCCCATAGGTTTGACAAAACGGGTTCTCCAGAGGAACGTAGTTCTCGGGATTATGAGATCACGCACAAGAGAATAAAATCTAAACATGAAACATGTGCACAAGTTACTTGTATTATAACCAATATGCCGTGCAGTATGTAAACGTTTGAACTTTATATATGTAAGTCTGCATGCAAGGCCTTGACGTACAGTGATAATGCAATCAGCATGAAAACTGTTTTTCGAGCTGGTGAATACCTTTCAGCAGACAGCAAAAAAGGAAGTGCCGCATCGGAGAGGCAAATACGCATTCAAGTATACGTTTTTGTGCTGCACTGATTTTATAAACTTATAGAGCATTATTTTCAACAGGAAGCAGCCAAGCTAAGTAGTAGATTCCATTCCATTGCAGGTTATAGGACTATGAAGCCAATTGTTGGTAAGGTATGAAAATATAGTCATTTAGTCATTTCTGAGTCATACCATCATTATCATTATGACCACAAAGATCTTTGGGTTGCCTCATCTCCCGCACTTGCTCGCCATCTCCAATTTGACTCCCTTCCAAAACAACAAAAATGGCAAAGAAGAAACGAGATTTTTAGCAGCTCTGACGAGTTTCGGTTTCGCTAATTACTCCATCGCCAACGTGGTTCTCAAAAATGCAGCAGCGTTGCCTACTATGGTCATATCACACCCCAAATTTGTTAAAATGGGTGGAGAAGTTACTGAGATTAAGAGATTGCTTGAATATATGACAATTTCCTCATCTTTCGCATGAGAAGAAAAAAAGCCCACAGATCAAAGCCAATATTCTGATAGGTTCATGGAGTATACCACCAAAGTCGTTATTTTAATGGTAATAGATAGTCCATAGTAAATACAAAAAAAATTATGCTCCCACCATTCTCATCATCAAAATTTAGCCTTTCGCTGAAAAAAGAAAATGATCAGGATCACCCAAAATGCACTAGCTATTTTTGATGCTGTCCAGTTAGCTGACAGAGTGACGTTTCAGCGTCTGCCAGTATGTTGGGACCCACCTAGGTGTCTGCCATTTAAAAAATACATTTATAGCAATAATGAGAATAACATATATCATTTTCATCTTTTCTAAAATACCGTAACTTTTTATACATTTTTCAGGTTTTGAATTTTTTTAAAACAAACTAGCAACCGGAGTAGGTATCTGCCATTGGGTTTTTGTATAAGAAAAGGTATATACTACAACACTAAAAAAGGCGGACTTGCTAAAAGGACGTAACTGAACTTACATTGTGACGCCTTTGATCTCCCGCTTACGCCCAAAAGAATCTTCGCCGGGGATAGTGAATCCCCATTTCCCCATCAACATGAATTTTGCTAAAATGCCATAAGTCTGCCGATCACTGGTTCTCAGTCTAAGCGGGAAACAACAGAAAATGACCACATACCTACAACCGAATAGGATATAAAAGAACAGAAATCAGCTCAGAGCAACAGAAAACAACAGCTTTTTTACAAATCCGTCTTTGTCTATAGTTTATCAATCATAGTTTTATTTTGTTCTACGAATTAATGCTGCAGAACAGAAAAATAAAACTTGTATCTTTGGAGAACAAAAGAATGCAACACTCTGTATATGCTTTTCCATTGAAATTATTTCTTTGTATGCGTTATTCTCAAAAGTTTGACCGCCCCTCGAAAACGGCGGCCTGGGGCGGCTGCCCCTTTGCGCCACCCCTAGCGCGGGGCCTGACATTATCATGTACATACAAACTTGTTTGTGCCCTTTAATACTCTTTCGTTTTATATTCTTCTTCTTATGACGCCGTCTTCTTTCGAAGGGTAGCGTTCCAAATAGCTAACGTAGTTCTAGATACGACCATGCCGAATGTGTCAAGCGCTGAGCAACTAGTACCATCTTCGGATGTCCTTCAACGAAGAATTTTGGCGTCTGCCGACAGACCTTTTACCTTGGACATTTCCTTCTATAATCAGTCGCAGAAATTCGTATTTTTTACTTCGCATGATATGACCTATATACAGGGTGTGTCACGACGATTAAGACAGGCAATATATCGGAACTGGCAGCAGTAGCGAATTATAATTTTGGGTGTGTAAATCTTATTATCGTGCCACCCAATGAGGTATTTGTTTTTGATCACGTGACGTCCGATTCAAAATGTTCATTGAACATTTTGTACATTCGTAACTTTTTGTGTTCCTCCCGATAAAACAATTCCAACAAACTAGCACACTTGGGGTACTGTACCACTACCATTATGAAACACTGCCAAAGTAAGTAACTGTAGGGGTACATGTTATAATTCATAATCAATGGTATAGTGGTACCATCCTTTAAGTACCTGTAGCTCTTGAATTAATCACTTTAGACCCCAAGCGTGCTAGTTTATTGGAATTGCTTTATCGGGAGTAACACAAAAAGTTACAAATATACAGGGTGTCACATTAAACATTTTGAGTGACGTGACTCGGACGTTACGTGACCAAAAACAAATACCTCATTGGGTGACACAATAATAAGAAAAGATACTATATTTGCTCTAATTTACACTCTCAAAATTATAATTCGCTACTGCTGCCCAGTTCCGATATATTGCTTGTCTTAGTCGTCGTGGGACACCCTGTACAAGCCGTTTTTCGTTTCTTGATGGTAAGCATGAGTTCTTTTCTTATTTTATATCAATACAAATAATTATTGTAAATCTTGGTCACGTATTAACTTTGGCGTTTATTATCCATGGGGGTGATGTGAATATGGCTCTTTGAGTAAAAACCTCTTGCAGTACTTTATCCCAAAGTCCGAAGAACCTCTTCTACAAAAATAAACTGGGATAAGAATTACTATCTACTGTGACATGAATAAAAATTATTATAATAAGCGTGAGAAGCGAAACATCGCCTTTCCATGAAAATTCCCTTCACCTACGGCTCGCTGCACCTCCAGTCCCTTCCCGTATCGGATCCCAGAGCGGCGTCTGCCGCCCTCCCGTTGAGCGCGTAATATGTGGGAATTTGTCGCCGTAAATTTCCCGGCGCTAAGTCCGCCGAAGAGCAGCTCCTTCGCCGTCCACATATCTCTCTTCCCGTTCCCGCTCCGGAGGGAATTAAGGTGTTCTTCCGGAGATTATCCTCCGCGGGCTCCCCCGTCGCGCCGCCGTGAGGTTTTTTCCGTTACGATTATTTATCGCGAGGATACCCGGTTCAGCCATGGAATATGATAAAATTTCAACGTTTTTATTGTATCCTGAACGCAGTGCCATACGAAATGCAACGAAATAAAAAAGAGATCCAGCATACTTGGACAAATCCACTAAAAATTGTACATATTTTAGGTTTGGAGACTATGTGTGTTCGAACTCCCACCCCATCTTCCGAATGGGGTGTCGCACTCTACATATGGACCCAATGCTATCAGACCGATCCCATTTGCACCGACTCTTCGGAGGAAGCCTTAAATTTTAAGCATCCTTAAGTTAAGCTTATGTAGATGTTCATTTCATTTATTTGTAAGTACAAATATTGCATCAATATTTACCAAGAGAAAACTTTAATCGCTACGATTAAAATTTTAATCACCGTAATTAAATTTTGCATCAAAATACGTGACAATTAAACTGTTTAATTGCTGCAATTAAATAGTGAATTCTGTTTAGAATTAATTGTGGTAGCGAGCAATATCACATCAGTGGTTGTCAGAAAAATGTCACTGTGACTGTAGCTTAGTTTAGTAGTTACAATTGAACCACGTGTCCAAGGTTATTAATTTGTTTAGTATCCTCAATTAAACAAGATTATTTGTTAGGGTTACCTTATTTATTTTTGACATTCTTTTTGTCATTGTAATACAGATAATGAATCAAACTGCTATAATGAAAAATACCAATACTTTTTTTTTCTCAATTGAACACGGATAATCTGTAGAATCAATTAGAGGGATTAAAAAAGCAAATGGATTCAAAATAATCTTTATTCCTGGTAAAATAATTAATAATCATTATAACAAAAATTAATAGCTTGAGTTTATCATAGCAAAAAAGTTATTATTTCACATACATCGTCTATCACACCTACGAACACCTAAAGTCATTGGGAAATTGTTACATATATTTTGATCTTACAGCAAGGTTACCGCAAAGGTATGATTCGTGTACTACAAAGGCATATTTTACCATGTAGGTACCTATTTTGTTCCACACACACGGACATAACCACACATAAAACTTATAGGAACCCAAAATAGTTTATGATAGTAAAACCGAACAGCGAATGCACCTCACACCTGTAATAGTGCTGAAACCGCTAACGACTAACTGAAATGTAAAACAACAGTGAAGAGAATCTATCTCTATCGCACTCGCTTGCCCTCTAGAAGAAAAGAGATGGAGCATGGCAAACATCCCCCACCTCGGGAAATGACCGTTATGCGTATTTCGTGACTTATCACAGCTGTAATATCCTTTAACTCTTGCAATTAAAATGTTTAATTGGAAATTGCAGTACTTCAGCCAGTTTAGTTGTTATTGTAACCTGAAGTGTCTACGATAGAAATACTCATAACGATAGTTACTGATTTACTTTGATAGTTACTCTCGTTAAACATTACTATTAAAATGTTTAATTGAAAGTAGTAGTACTTAAACGAGTTTAATTGTTACAATAATATGCATTTTCTGTGACAAAAGCGAAGTATTAGAATTCAGTTTTATGACTGACTATGAAGCTACATTTCAGAAACAGCATGCAACTTTAATATAGGCTATTAAAAATGTACCAGTTAAATACCTTAACTGGGCTGGTTTTCCCAGTGCTCAAGGAATACCCAAGGTCTCCTTAAAGCTTCCTTTATAAACTACTTTTGGAGTAACATTGTCGCCTCTTTTTTTCTTATAGAGATTCATGTCCTTAATAAAATGAAAACAGGAACATATAAAATTGAAAAATTAATACTCCAACTACAAAACCAGTGAGATTAATTCCAAACCAACGGGTTGCAGCTCCCGACAGTTGCATCCTCTCAAACACGGAACTTAAAAAGAAAATGTGGGGGCAGAACACAATATAGGAATGAAAGAACACAAAACACGGGAGACAGAGTTAGTGTTGCCACATATAACGGGTGCTTAAGTAAGATAAGATTGCGATCTGTGCAAACGATTAAAGCTTCAGGTGGTCTTAAATGTTGAGGTGTCCTTTGTTAATCGTTTCTTAAGTGAAAGTTGGTGCAAATGGGCACGAGAGATGGGCTAGAGTGCGTCGAAAGCCAGTTTCAGGATATACTAGTTCCCTAAGGAAGCACCCAAGCCAATGGTGTAATTCAATGCCGATACAGGTATTTTCCCTCAGAGCAGTTGTTTCTGTTGGTTCACAACTTTCATACCAGTCTGATGGGCTTTACGCAGGTCCACGTGATGAGATCTGAAAGATCGAAACAGCGTTGTCGTGGACTAGGAACATCGTGCTTGATGCCATTCAGGACATGTTCCAAACAAGGATTGTGATATCCTTGAGCTCAGTTTGGGTAGGGTGGAAATCATTTTTTCCAATAGTGTAGTACAATCTCGGTAGGGGTATTTACCCTTGAAGTAGTTGTTTCTGTTGGTTCACTGCTATCGCAGGTAACCACATTATTTAAAAACTGCGGCTTTTGTTGCAATTGGCTTTTCCGCTACTAACAAATTGTGACATCTCTTTTGTAATCTGTGTTGCCGTTAAACTCAAACAAACACAATATTTTATCGCGTGTTCTTTGCTCCACGCTAATTTTTTCAACGGACTCGCAAAACAGTAGCATTTCAATAATTAGTTTCTATAAAAATGAATTTAATGGGCAGCCGTTATATGTATACTTAGTAAAATCCGAATAATCATCAACCGCAGCAATTTCTATAAGCTAAGTGGGATCCAAGTCTATGTCATTTTCAATAAATTAAAAAGAAACAAGTGATTATTCTGGGCGGAAGTTTTAGGATCATTTAGAAGGGTAGTAATGCAATTGATAAACAAATGACCAAAATAAGTTGAAGAACAACACAATGAAGTATTTAAACAATAATTTACTATAGTACTACCTAATTTAACATCAATAAAAGGTTGGAAATGTATCAGGAAAGCGCTCAAAATGACACATCTGGAAATTAAATAAAAGATAATGTCAAGTTGATTGACTCAGTACTTCCCACAAATTACGATGATTATTAGTTTTCCATCGCAAGAAGCTATAATCTGATATTATGCCGCTAAGTCTTTCTTCCATAGGTCAAAAAATAGCCTACTAAGAATCCGTCAAATTTTTCAGTTTTACAATCCCCCCACCTCCTAGCCACCCCAAGAAAATGAGGAACCCTCAAAACGCCTAAAAACAAAGATTGAGCTGTTATTGTGTTTTTACTTTTCCGGTTATTACTGCGTCGCCACTGACACGATTTCTAAAAACCATACGCTTTTTTCGTTCTCGCCACGATGGTAATACACTCTTTATACTGTGGAAATACTGTGTCAATTTCTCTAATAGGCAAGGCAATATTCGGGTGGACCTAAAAACGTGTATTATGCAGCTAGGTCTTTCTTTCATAGTTTTGTTCTATTTTTTTATTAATAGAACAAGTTTTTCAGTTTTACAACTTCCCACATCTCAACCACCCCAATTTCATCCACACCAAAAAAAAGTAGAAAAAAAAGAAACCCTGAAACGCCTAAAAACGAAGTTTGAGCTCTTTTTATATTTTAGGTTTTTTGGTTATTGCAGTGCCACCACTGCACTGACACAATCTTTCAAAACCATACAAGTTTTCCATCCTCGCCATGGTAGTAATACTGTGTCAAAAATTCTTTTCCGACGGACCTAAAAATTGTATTATGCCGCTTTCTTTAACAGGTCAATAGTATTATGAATACAGCAAATCTTTCTTACAACCTTCCTCCCTCCAATGACCTCAGTTTCACCCCTACCCAAAAAAGTAGAAAACGTCCAGGAAACCCTAAAGCAGCTAAAAACGGAGTTTGAGGAGTATTTGAATTTTTTTGCTTATTAATCTGCCGCCATGCATGGATTTCCAAAATTATAGCAGCATTACCTACTACGACCATATCGCTACCCAAATTTCATCACAATCCACGGGTTTACTGACATTACGAGGTTAGAAAAATGCCAACAGATAGACAGACAGACTGACAGACCGACTGATATGAGTGACGTAACTTTTCGTTATGTAGCTGTTATAAAACGTCCAAAATACACTACATATTGGTGTGGGAAGCAGAAAGTGAAACAGTATATCAAAGTCTACTTGAGCGAAAGTACTTCTAAAGATAAGACTTTCATGTACCGCTTTTTGGTACCCCCATACAATTCTACCAAAAAGTTACAGTACCAGTCTTGTTACATCTGAATCTGAATCTGATGTATTTTACTGTCTGTATCTCAAAAACAGCGCATTGTTATGGATATATGAACAACGTAAATCCATATGGTAAATGGATCAATTATATAAACTGCTTTTTATGTTTGATACTACCTTTTTGCCCCCTTGTTTGTTGCCATTTTTACCGAATGCCATGTATAGACCCAAAATAATATCCACTTGACGATATACTATGATTTTGCTCATTCTATTCTGGTTGGTTAATTCCAGTAGATTGGATCCGATTGAACACCATGGCTCGGCGTTATAAGCTTAAACCTTCTCGTGACGCAAATGACCCAACTCCCATTAAAAACTAACAGGCATCGGCGTTGACGTTAGCAACTACTATTACGCATTTTGATGGATGGTAAGTACCCATAAAGCTCCACTAGGTGTTAGAAACTACTACCATAAACGGCAAACGGCAGTTACAGAAGGAATCTATGAAAACCTCGATACGTTACCGTGGCATATTTATAGGGAACATTAGGAATAAACTAATTACCAGAGTCTTTATACCAAACAGGGAGACGTGTGAGTTGCACGTTTTCTCCTCTCTACCTCGACAATTACCTTCTAAGTGCTAATTAACGGGCCAGCGGATTCAAATTGCGCTATGCGGTACTTAATCTCGTACTGTTGCTGTGTGACCTCATCTAAAGCGGTCTTTACGACGGAAGGGTCATTATTTGAAATGAACACGGTTGGGATACGTCACACCAAACGTTATCTTCACCGTTTGACCTCACGATGACCTAGAGTCGGACAATATTAAGTATACAAGGACGTAAAAATAATGGTAGAAGTCTACCGGTGAATAGATACAGTTTATAAAAACTAAAAAACACACGCCTTTAAAGAACATCTAAAAGTTGAAAAAAATTAAAAAGCTTACACCAACAATGAACGAAAAATACTACTATGATTGTAAAAAAAATCTTAGGAGCTTTGTGCAATATTATTGTTGAGTTTTAAAAATTATTTTTAACCTTCTAGTTTGATGTTCCTTAACAGCGTGTTTTTTTAGTCTGTTAAACTACATTTATTTTTAATTTTTTAGTTAACTTTATCATTAAATAGATATTTTTTTAAACTGTGTATATTTCATTAACTTTGCGGTTACAAACTAGCGTTGTCCTGATTGCATCTTCCAGGTCTTGTGTAAAACATTCCCCAATCTACAACAACTCGTTAATTTTTATTTTTTTTTAAATAGCCAGGATTATAAAAACTTTCTTATTCTTTATGTGCCATCCCCATTCTGGAGGTTGGCAATCTTCAAGGCAATTCGAACTTTGGAGACCACCGCTCTAAATAGCTGGTTATTGGAGCAATTATTATACCAATGCCTCAGATTCTCTAGCCACGAATGTCTCCTCCTTCCTACCGTTCTGTCTCCTGCGATTTTTTCTTCTATTATTACTTGAAATAGATGATATTTCTCCCCTCTCATAACGTGTCCCAGGTACCGTAATTTTCTTTTCTTAATGGTTAGCAACACTTCTCTTTGTTTTTCCATTCTTATTAATACTGTTTCGTTTGTAACTTTGTCTACCCATGATATTCTCAGAATTCGACGATATATCCACATTTTAAAACTTTCAAGGCGTTGGCGTTGGGTATCTATTTTTTGCATTGTCCACGTTTTCATCCCATAGTACAATACAGAAAATACGTAGCATCTCACAAGCAGCATTTTCAATTCCAGGCTTAGATCCCGCCTATTGAGCACTTTTTTCATTTTCATGAATGTATTTCTGGCTTTCTCTATGCGTGTTCTTATTTCAACAGAGCAATCGTTATTCTCATTTATACGTATTCCAAGGTAAGTATATTCAACCGCTAGGTCGTGAATATACAGATTTCCAATGTTTTGTGTGATTTTAATATTAGCGTAAGCTTTGTTTCATTTATGTTTAATGAGAGGCCATATGTTTCACTACTTTCCACCACTTCATTTAACAGGGTTTGTAAGTCGTCTAGGGCTTCTGCCAAGAAAACTGTGGCATCAGCATATCGTATATTGTTTATTGGTGTTCCATTGATTTTGATACCGATATTGCGATCTTCTACTTTTTCTAAGGCACTGGTGATTATATCTTCCGAGTATAGATTAAATAGAGTTGGCGAAAGAACGCATCCGTGTCTGACTCCTCTCTTTATTTCAATATCGTTCGATATGTTCTGCTCCATAGAGCAGAACATATCTCTATAGAGCAGAACATATCGAACGATATTGAACTCTTATCTTGGCTTTTTGGTTATAATATAGGGTTGATATTAATCTAACATCTCTGCGGTCTAGTCCCTTATCTTTCAGTAGTTTAATCAGATGATCATGTTGAACCATATCAAATGCCTTATTATAATCGATAAAACACGCATAAATGTCTTGGTTCATATCCAGACATCTTTGTGATATTGGATTAAAAGCGAATAGTGCCTCTCTTGTACCTAGACCATTTCTGAAGCCAAACTGAGTTTCGCTCACATCTTGCTCTAGTTTTTTATACACTCTATTATGTATAATTTTTAATAAGGCCTTCAGGATGTGGCTCATTAGGCTTATTGTGCGGTAAACTGCACAACGTCTAGTCTAAAAACCATAATGTTACAATGCGATGTTTACAAGCGATCACCCAACCAAGTACTAACTGCGTCCGACGCTGCTTAGCTTCGGCGATCGAAGAGAGTCTGCGTTTTCAGCGTGGCTGGACTGTTAGCGCCTAGTCTTCATGTCATTCCGTCGATCATTTTGTACCAAGTCGTTAATTTCTGTAATTTTTGTGGCAGGTTGCAGTTTGTGGTCGACCCGGACGAGGTTCATCTCTAACTGATAATGGATGAACTGATTCGGCGAGTTGACACAAACTGTGAACCATAGAGCTGCCAACTTTATTTTAACTAATCTTTGTGTATTTTTATTGAATCTAAGCTACACATCCTCCAAAACTGTTCATTTTGGTACTCGAAATTCTACTACCACTGTCCAAGTGTAGAGAACTGCGAACACAGAGCAGTCTGTTCTGTTGAGAAATTGTAAATAATTGTTAATAGAAATCCCAACTCAAGCGAAAGATGGTGCCAAAGTTTCGCATCGTCAGTTGTAGGTGGCTATAACACAAAGCCAGCTGGATAGCTATATATAATTTAAGACAACAGATGGCGCTGTGTTGGAATTACTATCACACGCTTAAGAAAATTCAACAACTATCTCTTCAGGAGCATATGAAAAAATAATTAACTGGCGTTAGAGGTATTGTTGATGAATATAGAAAGAGTAGGAAGCCAAAGGAGTGTTACAAGCTCATAAACCCACATACAGGTGAAGCTAATAAAAGCATGTTAAAAAAGACAGGTCGATATTGTGTCCACGAACAAACTTAGCTTTGCATCGCTTTGAAACATAAAAAATCAAGACGTCGCCGAAATAAAACAATACTTCTCAACTTTGGCCAAAAAAAATAGAGGGAAGTTTCTTGAAGGAATATGTCTTCTACAATAAAATGTCAAAACAACAACAATACCACTCTCAGCTAGAACGGGGCTCAATCGTTCCTTTTGGTGATTCGATTCCACGGTATCGATTCCTTTTTCGGAATCGATTCCTTCGATTCGTTCACGAATCCCTATGATGCCGCCCCCATAAATCCTAGACCACGGACTCGCTCCATGCCCATGGTATCGTTTCCTTTTTCGGAATCGATTACTCCAATTCGTTCACCACGTTCACGATTCCATTAGTCCATTACAAGCCAGTGCTGTCATTTCGGTACAATCGTACTGAATCCAGTACGTGTTCAAGTAATTCAATAAAAATGGAAAAATTTTAATTTTCTTATTTTTAGAGCACTCAAATAAAAGCTTGTTTAAAAAAGTTTTTTCTTTTAATTTATTTTTTTCTTTTCAGTTATTAACCTGCAATTTTATTCTCAGCGAACCGTTCGCTTAATACTCATATTATAGGAAAGCGTAAAAAACTTCAAAAGTCCGCCATATTGGATTAAGAGTTTTTTCAGAATATTTTTCTAATTATATTCTCGGCAAGCCCTACATTTCATACCCATATTGCAGAAGCGCCTAAAAAATAGCTATTCCGCCATCTTGAATGGTCGGCCATATTAGATTTAGAATAAAGTCACATTGTATTTCGACATACATTAAAGAAAAGCTTTTAAAATTTCTGCACAAGGTACTTCACAAAGAAAAAGTAATGGAATTGCCAGAAATAACTACACCGCACTACAGCAGCGTCAGGCGTAAGTGCCGTGAATTGTTTTGTTCATCTCGTTCATGATTCCAGTACAGCGCGATCAAATCGGCAACACGATTCACTAGTAAGTTTGGCTAACCGACACCAATATCGACAGTCCGAGTCCGAGTCCGTGCGCGGATTTGTCAATTCCAATTCCAAGCCATCGGAGTCGATTCCTTTGATTCCTATTACGGTATCGTTCCCATGGAACGATTCCTTCGGAATCGACTCACCTCTACTCTCAGCAGCTGCAAAGGAAAAGGGCGAAGCCTTTGCTGAGGGATGAGGTCTCCTCTACCTAATACAGACGGGGCGAAGTTGAGTTGAGGAACAAATACACTGAACTCGTCCAAACGTAGAGCAGTTGAGGAGCCGCTTTAATCAAATAAAACTTCAAGGTGCAACAACCGTAGAAAAATCAAAGAAAGGATTCGAGTTATTTGCAAATTTTGATTTTGTTACTATTTACTATTTACAATAGTATCTCACAAATTTCAGGTGGGAGGCGGTTAGTGCTGCCCTTTATGATTATGGCTGTTTTTGGGGATTTCGGTCAAAATTTAAAACTACATTCTTCCTCACGACGTTGTGGTTTATTATACTTAAACCATCATCTGTTGTATACTTATAACAGATGTCGGTTCATCATCATAGTCACACTGTCTTAACAGACATGGTGTACTCGTAAAATGCGTTACTCATTTGACGAGTTTCTCTTGGGATGTCTTAAAGATCTTTAATGCAGTAGTTTCCCATTTGCTCTCTGCATCCTCCTCTGCATCCTCGTGCCGTTGACTAGATGTATCTACCGGTTCATCCGCCTTTAGGGACAATTTCTCACCCCAACGACAAGAAGGTGTCCTGGCTCTTGTCAACTCGTCCACCCAAAGTTGTTGGTTGGGAAGAGGTTACTGCTTATACCGACAATAGTTCGGTTACTTTTTGTCGCCATTTACGACACGCAGGATATACGATGGGAGATATTCTAACCCGCCCTCACACCAGATGTCGGTTAAATTTCTGTAAATTTGAGAGAGCTCTCTCAACCCGTAGAGGCTGTTTAACAGATACAATGGGCGGGAGCATGAAACATGGCGCCAGCCCCAGCAGGTGTCGGCCGGTCTTGTGAGCAGGAGTCTTGGATTTCACCCGTCGCCACCTTAGCTGCCTGTTTCTTTTTGCCCAACAGTCTGAACACCTTCGAGCTCACTCCACAGTATAGTCTGATACTCCTGTCCTCTAATATATTTCAACTCATTGGATCCACGCTGAGAACAAATCGAACTTCCTGGGAGTCCCGGAAACCAGGCAATATCTCTATAAAAAATGGGAAGCTCAATCTTAAGCCTTGCGCCTTCCCACGCCTATAGGTCTCACCCTCGTGCTTCCAGCCATGCCCGCAAGAACTCCTTCTCGCAGACAAAGATGGCTGTCCCTCTTGACAGGTAGCAGTCCCCGAACTGCGGAAGGGCCGCTGTTTCTGGGAGGCCATCTATTATTACGCTGACCGCCTCCTGCACAGCGAAAACCTGTGCCTCCGTATGTTGAGCCCTTCGATAAGCTTTCTGGAAGGAATACCACTCGAGTCTGAGTTTGAGTGGCACGCGCATAGCTTGTATGCGCCTAAGTCGCGGTGCGGGCCTTCTTTTTCGACGAGGGCCCATCGGGCGTAGCACTAGCCGATATCTGTCGTTTCCTGGTATTACCGGGCCTCTGTAGAGTGACCAGTGCCTCGCCAGATGGCGCCCTAGAGGAACCTGACGGCAGTGGAGCATGAGTTGCCAGAGTGTCCCGGCCTCTTGAGCTCTCCGCCATTCGCTCCATCCTTCTTCTTCTGGCCAGATTCTTTTCTTCTGCGCCATCCTGTAGGTGTAGGGAGCCCACCCCTTCAGCGAGTTCCCTAGATCAATCTCGGTCAGCGTTCTATCGGTGTCGTCCGAAGAGACAACACCCGGATAATAAAGTGGCCAATGCCTCTCCAGATGCCGCCTTAGAGGAACCTGATGGCAGTGGAGGCGACGTTGCCTGAGTGTTCCGGCCTCCTGAGCAATCCGCAATCCGCTGTATCCTTCGTCTTCTGGCCATATTCAGTTCTGCGCCATACCCTGTAGGCGTAGGGATCCCACCCCTTCAGCGCGTTCCCTAGCTGCAATCTCGGTCAGCGTTCTATCGAAGTCGACCGAAGAGAAAAGAGACAACATCCGGAGCATCTGGTGCCCCTGGTGAGGTTCTCGCGGATTTGTTCATATAAGTACGGTACCCCAGAGGCTCCGTTCGCGACGGTACATCCCCCACTGCCGCAGACCGTTTGGTACGGGTCGCATAAAACCTGTGTTGGGACCTTCAGTTGTCCTAGAGGCCATTTGGTACGATTTCCTAGGAACTGGTACTTATGTTAGCTATGCTAGGGTGGACGAGCTAGCAAGACTAGGCTCGTCTGCTCTATACAATGGAGCAGAACCCGCCCTGGGGGTGCCTAAAAGCACAATCAGACACCAGGTCGTAGAATGGATGAAACATCAGCACAAGGAGCAGTGGAACTTGTTGCCGGGATGTGTTCATGGAAAACCATTCATAAAAGCTCCATGCACGAACACAGCTGAAACACTGCTCTTCTCGAGTAGGAATCAGCTCCGAATAACGACGGATCTCCTCACGGGACATTGTGGACTGAAGGAACAGCTGAATAAAATGGGACTCTACAATGGATACCTCAACTGCTGCATCATGTGCTCTGTAAGTGCGAAGCGCTAGATCACAAGAGACAACAGCTCTTTGGGAAGACCAAGCTAGAACCAATGGAGTACAGCGCAACACCAGGACTAGTAGGAAAACTGCATAAACTTATGCAAGGATCTAGATTGCTGGAGTGGATACTGTAAATGAGAGGAGTTATAATATAATAGGCCTTAAGGCTTAAGTATTGACGGGGACAGCATGGTCGGACGGCTCCTGAAAAAAAAAACTAGCTGTGCTGTTGCCCATAGCTAGGGAGCGACTTTCGAGCATCCAGCCCAGATCCACCAGGTTTAGCAGAGAAAGGGCCACTGCGTGTAAGGTGCAAACCAGAGCGGCGCCGCCACCAGATTACAGGAGCTCAAATCACCTGCCACCTCCTGGGCGGTCTTGGGAGTCGCATTGTGACCCTCCTGGAAATAAAGAGAACCCAGAACCCTTTATCTAAAACCTTACCAAGGAGCTCCGCATTTTGGTTATCCCAGTTTGAATAGCTTGGACTTCTAGAACAACAAATGAGGAAGTGCTAACTAGAATAAATACCCGCCCTCAGTTAACAAAAATCATGAAAATAAGGAAGACAGCCTATCTGGGACATCTAATGCGGCACGTGGAATATGAACAGCTCCAACTAATACTTGAGGGCAAAATAGAAGGCCAAAGAGGCATAGGAAGGAAGAAGAAGTCCTAGCTAAGAAACATAAGAGAGTGGACAAACTTGGATGGGAATACTCTAATCCATCAAGCTCAACACATAGAACAATTTGCCATAGTGGTCGCCAACCTCAACGGAGACGGCACCTAGGAGGAGGAGTTTGAATAATTATACACAGAAGCAGCATACTCAGTAAACTGGTGGGAGATATTGACCTTCGCCAGGAGGTGAAGTAGGTGAAGCAGTATACTCAGTAAACTGGTGGAAGATATTGACCTTCACCAGGAGGTCTGATAATTTCTGATAGGTTCGAAAAAAGTGAGCTTTCCAGAACGCCATGAGTGCTTTTTGTATTGATTCCCTAGTGTCGCCAAAAAGATACAAAAGTAGCGTATTTGCCTATTAGCTTCGCCTCAACGTCACTACTACTATGACTATGGATATTTTGAACTGCACGTCCATGACCCGATGTTCTGTCTCATAATTAGTAGTAGATGTATCTCGGCCGAAATATATCTGACGAACGAACGTTCCGGCAGACATATAATTACTTAAAATGGCGATAAATTTAGCGCGACATGGCTGCCGCTGCCGCTGCCGCCGCCGCCGGCTGGTATCTATTTGCCGCCCTTGCGCGGCACGGAACGCTACCGTGATATTTCGGAAACGAGACAGCATTATACGCGGAATGAGGTGGGCACCGGGATGGAGAATCTCGCTGATAGGGGTGACTGGGAGAGAAATATGAATCACTTCGATAGAAACCTTGATACACTGAAAAACGAGTCAAACATTCTCTGCCCGCTATTTAGTCATTCAGTAGAGTGACCGACGTCTATTGATTAAGGTGACTTGGTAAAAGATAATCCAGTTATTCGGGGAGACATAAAACACCCTTAAGCTATTACGAGGATACATCAATATAGTGCTTTAGCTTCTTCAATTTGTTTGATGGTCAGCCTCCCGTAGAGGCTGACCATAGAGAGGATAAGTTAGATTTAAAATGCTGCAAATTGTAGCCGTCGGGAAACAAATTCTTTGGCAGCTCACTCCACAGTGTCGAAGCTCTCCAAAAGAAGGAATGCTGGAGGAGACTGGTTCGGGAAGTAGGGACCTTGACCTAGCAAGGATGACCTAGCAGAGCCTCTCTAGTGTTCGGACGGGCTTCGGTGTTATTATTTGGGAGAGCTCACTCGAACATCTTCCGCAATAGTCTAAGATCCGAATATAAGACGACCTTCACCGAACTGGTTAATGGATGAAAACCATTTTATATTAAATTTAATATGGTAAAAAACATATCGCGAGTGGGTTGGCTGAAAAATTTCAGTCCAGGATATGATTCATTAAATATTGAAAAATTAATTTTTTTTAAACATTTCACTGGTTTGGTTAATAGTATAGTACAGTATAGTATAGTACAGTATAGTATAGTATAGTATAGTATAGGATAGTATAGTTTTGTTGGTGCTAAATACATGTAAATGCTTGCACAAGTCAAGAAAAAGTAAAAAACAATAGTACAGTAACACAAAAGACAAACAGTATAAGTACAGAAAAAACTGAATTGGTTACTCTTATATAAAAGTATGATTCAGCTAGATAGTTCTGTGAAGTCACTATTCAGATACCCATCAAAATTATAAAATGCTTTTTTGATCAAGAACGACTTCATTATTTTTTTAAAATTAGATGCCTCTAGGTTCTTTATGGCCTCTGGAATCCCGTTATAAAAAACTATACCAAAATAGTTTGACCCATTCCTTGTTTTCTGCAGACGGCTATATGGAACCACTAGAGTTTTCTTATTACGTGTATCGTAAGTATGTAAATTATTGTGTGTGGTGTACTGGTTTGATCTATGTTTTACATGTAATATACATTCCAGTATATATATACATGGAATTGTCAAGATTTTCAGGTCAATAAAAGCATTTTTACAACAATCTCTGTAATTTAAACCTGCAATAATCCTAATGCATCGCCGCTGGACTGCAAATATCATCGAAACATGTGGGGAATGACCCCAGTTCAAAATACAATATTGTGAGTTTGACTGAAAATACCCGAAATAAGCCAGCAACATGGACCGCCTCGATGCTATATTGTTAAAATTTCGAATCAAACATGTAATCTTAGACAGCTTCTTGGATAGATTCCTGATATGTGGCTGAAAGTTAAAGCTATTATCTATGAGTACACCCAAAAATTTAACTGGGCTAATTTGGCTAATGTTGTTATGGAGACGAGTGCTAATTACAATACTTTGTGATTTATCCGGGTTCATTGACAGTTTGTTACTAATAGACAAATCACATACCAATCGAAAGTATGAAGCACATGGAATATGCAAACGTTAGGTTGGCTACGTTTTTCCCGTCCCAACTAAAGGGTAGACAGGTATAAACAGGTACATCAATAATAGTAATTTGCACCGGTGTGGTTAATGCATGAACTTATATCAAAATAAAGATAATTTTATTGCAAACACGTCGATATTGGGTTGTATGCAAAAAATCAGTCTGGAATTCCGGTTGTCGAATTTTAAAGATCAAAATATTCCTGCCAGTGAATACGTACGCCAGAGAGGTCCGAGCGAGCTATCCCGTGTATCAACAAAGGACGCAACATAGCAGCTGCGTGTAGCTCGGCCAGTGAATGAAAGAGAGTGCGCATGTCATGTATCCGTGAAATTGAAAAGGATAGCGATATACTCGTAAATAAATTTGCCTCATTCTTTTGAATTGAAAAAGCGTGCTACTACTACTACTACTACTATATTGATTGTTGTTATTTATGAACATTAAATTGATAAAAAATGACTAAAAAGTGTTTTCTATGCAATTCGGACGATGATGTTCTTGATTTTAACGATGAAACGTATAAACACTGTTCGTTGAAATTAAATTTTCGTAAAAAGAAAAATTTTAAATACAGTGGCGTTAAGTTAACCAATGCATCACTCGATTTTGTAGGTTATCCTACCACGTGTCACAAAAAAGTGACTGCATTGGATAAAAAATACAATGAAGAGTTTAATAACTTTCTGGGTGAGGATACGGTAAGTGCATAATAATTTAATAATTTCACCTTCAAAAATATTAATAAATTATTAGTGCTCCAAAATATTACACAGCTTTTACGGGTGTATCGCTATCCTTTTCAATTTCACGGATACATGACACGCGCACTCTCTTTCATTCAATGGCCGAGCTATACGCAGCTGCTATGCTGCGTCCTTTGTTAAAACACGGTCGCTCGGACCTCTCTGGCGCACGTATTCACTGGCAGCAATATTTTGATCTTTAAAATTCGACAACCGGAATTCCAGACTGATTTTTTGCAAACATCCCTATATCGACGTGCTTGCAATAAAATTATTATCTTAATTTTGATATAAGTTTCATGCATTAACCACACCGGTGCAAATTACTGTTATTGATGTACCTGTTTATACCTGCCTACCTTATAGTTGGGACGGGAAAAACGTAGCCAACCTAACGTTTGCATATTCTATGGGCTTCATACTTTCGATTGGTATGTAATTTGTCTATTAACCAAACCAGTGAAATGTTTAAAAAAAACTAATTTTCAAATATTTAATTGATCATATCCTGGACTGAAATTTTTCAGCCAACCCACTCACGATATGTTTTTTAACATATTAAATTTAATATAAAATGGTTTTCATCCATTAACCAGTTCGGTTCGGTGAACGTCGTCTTATATTCGGATCTTCTAGTATAACAGAATCTGTAAAACAGGGATACATCATCCACCCTTCTTCCATGTTCTAGGCTGTGGACGTCCTTTGTGAGGTTAGGCGTATTGATTAGTCCAATTGCTCTCTTCTGAACAGTATCCAGAAGCTTTAGAGGGTACTTCGGAGCGCATCCCCATACATGGGAGTAATACTTCAGCGATGGTTGGATCTGTGCCTTGTAGAGAAGCCAGCAGTTGCTCTGGTGTATACAACTTCCTACAGCGGAACAAAACTCCAAGATTCTGGGATGCCGTTTTAACAATAGTGACGACGTAGTCGTGCCATCAGGGCATGTTGCTGTTGATTTCAGTGCCCACAATTGTTAAGACAACGTTATCCGATTAGATCTTGTGTTTGTTTGGGTAAAACAGCAGCGCAACTGATACATTTGGAGTTATTGAAAGTGCATATCCAGATGTTAGTCTATCACGATGTAGACCATTTGTGTGACATGAGACTTTTGAAAATGATCGTAAATCAGTTGAAGATTAATCCCATCCCGGACGACCACGAACTACGCGAACTGCCACAAAAATTTCAAAAATCGCCGACATGGTACAAAACGATCAACGAATTGACATAAAATGAATTTCTGACAATGTGATTTTCTCTTATGATTCCAATCAAAAAAATATTTAGATTTGGAAGCTTTAGAATATTGAATCTCTTGACAATTTGTCAGCAGTAATGTAATTCAGAGTTTTGAATAATGTGGATACCTATCATGAAAGTTGGTTTTATCATGACGACCCTGAATTAGTTGATGGCTCAAACTACGGACCACAAAAGGCCAAATTTGTTGAAAACGCTGGCAAAGTGATGCACCTGATCTTTTTTTTTACAAATGCGGAATTATTTACAATCGCCTTGTACCTAGAGGACATACAGTAACTGGGCAGTACTTTCAGAACACTTAAAAGAAAGATTAATGCAAAAACACCTCTTCACAGATCAGCATAGGCGTCCACAAGGGGGGTTATGGGGCGCAATAACCTCCTTCCAAGAATAGTTATTGAATAATAGTAATCCACTATTTAATATATTTTATATCTGAATAGTTTATTTGGTTATCGTTTATTTATAGTAGAGGTTATGTAACGATTTGACCTATTGATGAAAGAAGTTTAAGTTTGTAATTTGAATATATAATACCTAAGGTCCTATATTAGTCCTTGAGTTTTGTTCATTAAATTCTACATTAACCAAGAAACATTAACCTCCCCCTTAAGATAAAAATTAGCTCATCAAGAAACGTTTACCCCCTCTCCAAGATACCTTCCTCCTACAAGAAAAAATTATCGACGCCCTGCAGATCAGCGATCTGTCAACAAAGAATTAGAAATCGAAATTATGGGTCACCCCTTCTGCTCTTTGAAACTTGCCCCATTTGACTTCCATCTGTCTCCTGAAAAGAAATAATCCCATCAGAGGTAGAAGATTTGAGTCGGATGTGTTAAAAAGACTAACAATAAATTATTTCTTAGAAGTTTATGACACGCGTATGAAGCGATGGGATAAGTGAACTGAACACTACTCACTATCCAACCTTCTCACGTTAAATAAAGGTAAGATAAGACCTGGCCTGGAATACTGCTCTCTGAGGAGCTGCTGCCTCTACTACCCTGGCTATACTTGATGCAGCCCAGAGAAAGACAATTCTACTAATCGGTGACCCAATCATACACCACCGTCTCCAGCCTATTTCTCAGAGCCATGCGGTTGGTCACCTTTCACCTTTCTACTGGCATTCAAAGGGAATTTGCTCCTCTAAGCTATCCTGTATCATTCCGCCGCTCATCAAGCCTGTTAGATGCACCCGCGGAACTACTGCATCTCATCCTATCAAGAACCGGTACGACTATACCTTAAACTCTAATAGTGTTCAGGGTCTGAAATAAACTAGGAGTAGATGCATTTAGTGAGAGCCTATTCAATTTCCGCGTCAACAGATTTCCCCTAATATACCCTTTCCATGACAGCCGCGGTCCTTTTGTAATAAAGCTTTTATCTCGCGGTCAGCACAGTTATAAAAAAGGAGTACTTTGAAGGACAGTCATTAGAAATTTTTCAATTAATATTTCAATGTTATAGCACCAGTCTTGTTCCAATCATTTGGTTCACAGAAAAATCGGAAAATGAAGGATACCGGCTGGATTCGAACCAGCGTCTCCGGCATTCTAGGCCAGCGCCCTACCAACTGTGCTACGATGCCCCGCACCACAGCCGATATACAGCGCCTATAACCTGGTGTCGACTCCACCGACAGCCACCACTCCCCCGTATACCGTAATAACCGGTACCCTTCATTTTTCCGATTTTTCTGTAAACCAAATGATTGGAATCACCTCCCTCTTGCGGAGTAAGCAAGCACCTTTCATCACCAGTCTTATTATTTCGTAAAACAAGGCAGAACCCAAATTCAAGTGATAGTGGCTACGTAGGTCTAAGTAGATAGTATTTTATCACCGAAACAAGAAGTTTTTCTATTTTTTTAGTTACCAAAAGAATAGTATTAGTTAGTTAGTAGTAGTAGTTAGTTAGTAGTGCAAGTTGACTTAATTTTGAGTTCCATTATGCAAGGAAGCAAATATCTCAATGACCTGGAATGTTAATCTTGCTTTATATTGATCAAAAACCACTCAAGATAACAGAATCGGGATCAACCTATAACATCGTACATTAAATATGAATAATTTCCCAGACCTCCGATCTCCCCCACGGGGTGTTTGGGCGCAAGCCGGGGGTTACGGAGGGGGTGAAATAGGGAGGTTTGGCTGGCTGGTGCCATTACGATGATTGCTATTATCGCGCGAGGCCGTGCTGCCACTGCTGCCAGCAAGGGGTTGGCGGGGGGAGGGGGTGAGGGGTAGCGAACGCTGAAAATGCAATAACTGTCAGTTGTTTTCTCGGCGTGTCCGCCAAGACTAGAAGCCAGGGAGGGACTGGGAGATAAAGTTTATTTGATACTCAGTATTTCAGCACATTGTGCATTTGTGCATTTAAGTTAGTAAATGCGTAACCAAAATGATGCTTGAATAAATTTAGTTCAAAAAAACACACTGAAAAACACGCTTTTGAAGAACATCGAACCAAAGTTAAAAATAATGTTTAAATAAGCTTAAAGGGGGGTGGGTTGGCTCAGTGGTTAGAGTCGAGGGCTCGTAACCGGAAGGTCCCGAGTTTGATTCTCGTTAGAGGCGAAAATTCATTTCTGGTTTATTCAATCAAAACTAAATATCCATAAAAAAATATCAGCGAAAAATCCCCACCTGTGCTTTCACAGTTGGCTTCTAATTAACAGTGCTGTTCCTAGAATGGCACCGGGAAACTGTAACAAAGCCTACACAGAACACGAGGCTAATGACCAGAGCAGCCGATGCCGATGACACATAAGTTAAAAAAATAAGCTTAAAACAATAACGCACGATAAATACCAGCTTGATTGTGAAAAAACCGTCGTTCGCTCATTTACGAATAATACGACACAGATTTGTGTCGTATGTGGGCGATTGCCCACGCTTTATTTACAATCACACTTTTATTTTTCGTGCGAAGCTTATTTTAAAGATAATTTTTCAATTTTTAGTCGGATGCTCTTTGAAAGCGTGTTTTTTAGAATTATTTAAAATACCTATATTTATTTTTGCTTTTCTAATAACAAATAATTGTTATTGATCAATATTCATAGGATCATTATTACCATTACTGCATTACAATCATTAAAACTGTCGACTTCGTCGCTACGCATTCGTGTAATATTAATAGACTATAAGGTGCCTGCGCAATCTCTTATTGGATGGATTTAAAGCCGTCAAAATCATTTTCGCGGCAAAGTTGAGGCGCTCAGTTCTCGGCCCGACCTCTTAATCCAAAGGAGAGTTACAAGCTCACAAATAAACAAACATACAGGTTACTCTAGTAAAAGCGTGTTAAAAACGTTTAATAATCCCAGTAGACAGATGTAAGGGTATTTTGTAGTCGAAAAAGCCGGAAGAAATGTAGCACTGGCTAGATTTGAACTAGTTTGTACTCCGTTATGGTGTCCTAAACCTTTTTGAATTTGGAGGTCTAATTGGACGCATATAACTCGCCACTTGAAGCTTTTCTCAAGTACTTGATCTGATTTTGTTAGTGATAAGTAATGTCACAAAAAAACGGACGTAGCGTTGGCTGGGACAAACTCTAATTATTATTTCTTCGAAAGGGCCGTAACATCAGTTGGCATGATTGCCATCTAGTCCAAGAACTTGATGAAGCTTAACTTATCAGATCATTAAAATCGATGGCATATATAATTATATTCTTCTGCTGTTTTGTAATTTGTACAGTAAAACATGCCTCAAAATCAAACATTTTGGCGATAATACTACTACTTTGTTTAAAAAGAAAACGAGACATAATTTTGAAACATCGATGTACTGTACGCATCTCTCCGGGAGGACAACTAATAGTATGCACTACGGGCCTTATAAGGTATAAGAGAAACAATGACATACCACTTTCCGTCATATAGGAATTCAGATGCCACTTTAGTGATGTACAAGTATTCTGAAAACCCATCGCTAGTCAATCTTGAAGTCAGTGCAGTTACCAGTGATTGTCGTTTTATAACAGCACCTTTTCCAGCTGTAGTTTCTAAAGCGTCAAGTGATAATTCCAAACGGTCAAGTCAATTTTCCAACTCGTCACTTGTTTCAAGTAGTCAGGTGTAATTTATACCTGTCAGTTGTACCAGTTTGAGTCCTCTGATATCATGCCCAACAGACACAATTGCGTCCATCCGACATGCCACCACGGCCGCACCGATTTAAACCCGTTCCCTGTTTTCTATAACAACATGAGTGTAGGAATGGTCCTAGCTGGTTAATCTTGTACAGAGTGACCTAATAAGAATGAACGCCGGCAATATCTCGGTAACCGTAAATCATATAACTTCGAGCAAAAAATATTATTAGGTAAATCGGCTAAGAGAAATCGCTGGAGATTATTTCTAAGTTCCGTAAGTAGCCGCTAGGGGGCGTAACTGTTACGGTCACTCAGAAAAACGGCTTTTTCTCAAAAAATATGCAAAGAAAGGTATATTGTAAATTCTACCGTCTTATTAGGTCACCCTGTACAGTTGATGGTCTTCCAATAACTCTTATGGGACACCATCTGTCTCTATGCTATTATTCTTTTACTCTACCAAGATTTGAAACCCATAAATCATTTCCGGCTGGGTCGTCTGAGACCGCCTGCCGGCTACCTGCCTCAGTCGTGGAACGTCAAGCAAAGGGCGTGGTTCGCACACCAGTAGCGGCGATAGATTCCTCGGTATTTTATAGGCGTAAAATAAAAAACTCTTGATCTCTTCGTTTTGACTGTTGAATATTCACTGTTCGTCATGGGCAATCTTGGGAAGAATAAAATATTGTCAAACCAGACGAAAGAAGTGGTGTATAATCTATACCTATTTATTGTAAATTTAAGGAGTGACCGTGACACCCGTACAAACATGGGAGAAGTAAAAGCGGAGGTTTCCCGAGCTACAGGAGTCTCAGTTGCGAGTATTACTAGAATTGTGCAATTCAAAAAAAATAGACATGGTACAATGGTTAACCAGGAAAAATATACAATTTTCACCATGTATGTTGAAACCAGAATTATACGAGCTGATTAAAGAACATAAGCAGCAGTTTGTGCAATACAAATTTGACATGCTCCTGAGTAGCTATGGGCATACAGTTCTGCGGTTGCCTCCATATCACCCGGATCTAAATCCAATCGAATTGATCTGGGCTACTGTTAAACATAACGTTGCACAAAGAAACGTCACTTTCGATTTGGAGGATGTCAAGAAGATAGCAGCTGTAGTGTAGTGTAGTGTAGTGTGGTGTAGTGAGTGTAGTGTAGTGTAGTGTACTACGCCACTGATAACTGTAGAGTACGGAGACTATCCGGACAACCACCTGACAGATCGATAAGTCAATTAATCTATCGACTGCGTGGTGCGAGTCACGGCTGGATTCAACCCTACATGTAGTGATACTGATAATTTCAGGTAAAAGAATCGCCGTTCATCGTTTATCATTTGATGCCCTTTTATTGGTGACTTAACACGGTTTAGCGGTTATTCAACGAACTTAAATTGATGGAATTATTAAGTTTGTCACATACCATTCTGACATTCTCACCTTACCCAGACTGAGGAAATATTTACAAATAAATATTCTGAGTCGCCCCTGCTTTGCCGGTTAAGGGTGTTCGGTTTTTGTGGCTTTTTTACGTTGCTCGCAAAAAATGTAAACATACTCGTATGTTTCTGACTTGTATAAATACCTATTAGTTTATAGCACCGCATAAAACTGGTAGACACGCCACTGATTTTGACCCGGGCGTGTACTAGGGCAGCCATACTTCTCTTTTTATTGCCCAGCTATTTGCTTATTGGTAGGCAGACGGCCATCGTACCTGTCAAACCGTTTTTTGGCTGAATCTCGGTACAATAAACGGATTTAATACCTTCGGGTACGGTCTTTGTTAATGTACGATGCTTCGGGTAGGCCTACATAGGCCTCTTGTCTGCATGTGAGCCATCTCTCACACTCATTTCATACATACATACATACAATCTCAAAAATAATACAACTAAAATTGTAAAAACACCGTGTGATTATAAGTATCAAAACAAACTTGTTTGACAATTTCAAAAAAATAAAAGCAGATGCAGTAATTGACACAGTTGTAGAAAAAGTTTACATTGAAAAATGGAAACAAAAATACGAGTAGACACCTAAGCTGAAAGCTTGTGTGTGTCATATACTGGATGGAAACAACTAAAAGTGATGGTTATGGAGTATGTATATACACAAGAATAAGACAGAAAAAAAAGTGATGATGAAAGAATTTACAAGAAAGTGATTGATAGGCACAAGAATAATTACAGCACTCAATTAATGATTGAAATAAGCTTATTTAAATTGTATAATATATATTTTTTAATTTCCCTCTTAAATGTATAATTGGTCATTTTTTTATATTCAGCTGGTATATTATTATACAGCTTTATGCCATTAAATTTTATGCATTTCTGGCAAACAGGTTTATTGACTCTGTTGTAAGTATAAGATATGTTAATTCTAGTTCTTGTGTCATACGTGTGACTTGTTGGTATTTGATCATTTTTAGTATGAATGTATTTTAAAGCAGCAAGTATATATAATCCTTTCACATTTAATAAGTTATTTTCAGTATAGATGAATTTGCAACTTGTCCAACATGGTACTTGAAAAATAGTTCTTAAGATAAAATTCTGGGTAGTTTGCAAAATTTTTAAAGCATTAGTGTATGCTGCAGCCCATATACTTATTCCGTACATCAAAATTGATACTACAAATGAGTTATATACCGTTAGCAGACTCTTTTTGCTTAGGATATTTCTAAGAACAAAGAATTTGTAAATAATTCTCCTCAGTTTTGTACTTATGAGCTCGGCATGACTTTGCCATTTTAAATAGCAGTCAACCATAACTCCCAAGTATTTGATAACATCCACTCTCTCGACACTGTCTTCGCTATGGCTAAATTTAGATGTTGGCGATTTAGAGGCATACCTGCTTTAGTTGGTGAAAAAGTTACGTACTTGGTTTTAGAGATATTAAGCTTAAGACGATTGATATCTAACCAGTTTTTAACTTTATTTAGAGATGTGTTCGCATTTTTAAACGCAGCATTCCAGGAGTCTCCACTACATATCAATACAGTATCATCAGCATAAGAAATCATTTGACAGTTAAAATTACATCGTAGTAGCTCATTTATATAAATAAGAAATAGAGTAGGCCCCAAAACTGTACCTTGAGGTACTCCAATTTTAATTTTTTCCTCAAAACTCAGATATGAACCTACTTTAACTTATTGAAATCTTTCAGACAAATAATTTTTAAACAAATTTAGAACTCCACCGCGAACTCCAATGCGTTCCAGTTTCCCCAATAAACTCGTATGAGATACAGTGTCGAAAGCTTTCTGAAGATCTAAAAAAATTGCTACTGTTTTTCTCTCATTTTGAAAATTATCGAAGAGCATATGTATGTATATTCCGCCACGTCGAGCTGTCCACAGTGGTGGCACTAGTCTTCAGTATCTCTTCCTACCCTTTTTCGATAGACGCGAAACAAGCCATATGCCGTTAGAACCTGCAGGTACTCCTGTGCTCGCAGTTCACCCAATCCTCCTACTGATCGCCATATGTAGAAAAGGAGAAATCCCACTTTTGGCGGATTGGTCCCTTTCTGGAAAAACCCGTCAAGGTAATCGAAAGCCTTGAATATTATCTGTTCAGTTTCATAAAATTCGTTGATCATTAGTAATTTAAATTCGATCATAAATACATTCTGCTACCACTGATTACAGGGATGTACAACGTTTTCTTAGGTAACAGCATACATACATGCATGTTACTTTATATATCTACACGAACCTTACTTAACCAATTTTTGCAAGTACGGGCCTGTCTGTTGTTTATACTAATCTGTGAAATGTGATCATGCCCTTTTTTCTTATGAATAACAATGGTGTATTTTCAATACAGAGGACAAAAATTAAAAAAAGAAAAGTGATCAATAAAAAATGTCACACAATTCTAGAGCTGTCAAGATGTTACGTACGCATTAAATTACATTTTTTGTAGTTTCAAACTGTCAGTTGTAATTTACACTTGACAGTTTGAATTTTCAATTGACGCTTCAGAAATGTAATTCGATCCTTTCGAAAGTACCGATGGAATTGGTATAGTATGCTGATGAACCCCTTTGCCCAGTTTGATCGCGTAATGTCGTCATCTTAGTAAGCTATCTCGATGGATAAAAACCAGACTTTTGAGGACCACCTCCTAACTCCGCTGCTGTCTCGTAGTGTCGTCAACGCAGAGCGCAGCTCACAAATATTGCAAGTGGCTGCAGCAGCAGCAAGTTGCTGTACAGCTACAGCTGCTCCGCCAGTGCGGAAAATCGTACATGACAAGCTCATATCCATGGCAACTCCGTCAGATATGAATATTTCATAGAATGCATTTTCATACTTTATTGAATGTGTCACCTCTGATTACGGACAATATACCTGTCCCGCAGACGCCTTTTCGCCCGCTTTCCCGTTGTTCTGTTCTTCTCTTGCTCTCCAGATAACGACTGCATTGCTGCTCCAGTTGGTGAATTGTACGAAGTACCGAGGCGTGATAGAAGGGAAATGTATACATTCTCTCGTTGAATGTCGTTCTAGAATGAGGGCTCACAATCATTTAAGATCACAGTCTAAGGCAATTTAGCGAACTGTACACCAAGGAACCTTATATGCACAACCTGCCACTGTAGATAGTATAGACCAAACTGTAAACAGCGTTTTGACTATCCACTTCACACAAGATAAAGTTATAGAGGCTATCTACAACCTCAAATCAAGTATCAGTAAGTTCCTTACCAAGAAAATGAACAACTCCATGAATAAATCACAACTGTCACATGATTGTGCGTAATCTATCGTAACACCCATCTACAAAAAATGAAATAAACATGACCCCATCAACTAACTGTCAGTGAATCTTACAAGTCTCGTATGTAAAATAGTGGAAAGGATCATAGCTAGGTCACTGCCTTTATGTTAGAAAATAAGCTAATCTCCGGGGTAACCCCTGACAACCAATATGGTTTTTTGCCTAAGAGGTCTGTAACTACTCTCTTCTTTTTTTAACAGCAGTCAATGCTTGGACGAATTGGCATGATTCTGGTCAGCCTGGCCATGCCTTGATTATGAAATAGCGCTTGATGAGATGGCACAAAAAAGACTTTTAAGCAAACTAGAACACTCTGGAATTAGGGTTAACCTGCTAAAATGGATTGATAGTTCTTTAAGTAACCGAAAATATTGTATGAGAATAAATGGCTGTTTATCGCTAAAAACGCCCGTGAATTCTGGTGTCCTCAGGGTTCTGCTCTTGGACCACTGCTTTTCATAATCTACACAAGTGACCTGGCTAAATCAATGACTTTAAACGATACTACAATCCCTTGAAAAACTTTGACAAGATATCTTAACAAAATTCCTCTTTGGTCACGGCAGTGGTTGTTGCCTATAGATAAAGAAAAATACATTCTACATTATATAGGCCAGAATAACCCACAGAAAAAAATGTTTTATGGATGGAGTCCATGCAGCAGTTCATGCTCAGGAGAAACTTGGAATTATAACAATCAGTGACTTGAAGTGGGAAACCCATTAACGAGTAAAGAAGGTTAATAGTCTAGTTTACCTCACAAAAAAATCATTTCACGACCACGCGAAGGAAACGATTTCAAAACTGTACTTATATACAACCTAACCTGGAATCTGCACATGCCATTTGGTATCCCTTTTTTATTAAAGACATTGAACTTCTCTTGTGAGAACATTTTTGGGATTAGTGTCACTCGACAGCCGAGGGGTTACTCTAAAGAGTTGGAGAAATAGAAAAACAGTAAGCTACCCTGAAAAAAATGTATCACTGAAAGAGTAGCGTATATGTGGAACAGCCTTGACGAGCCAACTGTAAGAGCGAATGGTATCAACAAATTCAAGACAAGAGTGAACAAAGAGCTCGAAGAAATCACAATTTTTGTCCACTACGCGTTACACTATCTAGTTAGTTCGTGCCAATTCTTCATACACTGTGAATATGTTGTGATAGCACTAATTAGTTCTTAACTTTAACTAATTTTATTCTGTTTTGTATCCTATTTTATAAGCTTCATCATGTTTAGCTAAAACTTTTTGTAAGAGCCGTCTACAGGAAAATATATCGAACATCTAAAACAAATCTAAACAAATTTTGTTGTAACCATAATAGGCTCTCAAATGACCTGGTGGAAAAAACACCTAGCAGCATAATACACTTTTTTAGGTCCATCCGAACATTGCCCTGCCTGTTACAGAAAACAAGGGCATTTTCTGATGTATACATACATACGGGTATTGTTTTATATCGTTCTGTATTGTGTATCCTGGAAACAATTGAATTGAATTTAACTAAATTTTTGTAGAAATCGTAGCAATCGGCTTAACAACAAGAAAAGAAAAACAGCCCAAACGTCTTCATTTTTAGACGATTCGGAGGTTCCTGACCATATGGGGCAGTTTGTGTATCGAACAATTGTTGTATCCATAAATAATTTGCATTGATCTGCAAAAAATTGACTTTCTTGATCTTGTGCTGTTCAAACCTATCCGATGTTTGCCTTTAAATTCTATATCTGTGAATAATTTGATACATACATATTATAGTCCTTGTGCAGGAACCATTGTTAAAATTTTCAATGAAATTTAGACACCGTATTACTACCGTGGAGGAAATAATAACACTGTATTGTTTCTGGAACTCTTACCAGTGGTGGAGGACAAATCAACAGAAAATAAAACATTTCAAAATCGCCCAAACTGCGTTTTTAGATGTTTCAAAGGTCCCTAATTATTGTCCAGTTTCGACGAGGATGGTGTAAAGATAGACGAACTCGCCATTTTTTCGATATACCTAATCGAGGTTCAATGTACTCCAAGCTAGACCAAATACTGATAAGCCTTCCACATGTACTAACAAAAGACAATAAATATGTTGCTAGCTTTATAAGACATATCGGACCTTACTTTTCTATGTAACATTTATGTGTATATATTTCTTCCACCGATAATAACCAGTTAACAGTGCTGTTCCTAGAGTAGCGCCGGGAAACAGTAACAAAGCTTCACAGAACACGAGGCTAATGAGCATCAAAGCAGTCGATGCCGATGGCACAGAAATAAAAAAATGACCAGATGAGGTTGAGGTGGTTTCTTTTCAAATCAAATAAAAAATGATATCACATTCTTTAATTTAACGGTCTAGGGTATAGCGCGCGAAATTGAGAATCCAAGAAAATACATATTCCCGTGTTAGCATTTCGAAGCTCCTGGTGTTACCTTTAAACTTACAATAATGATTCAAAAATTAAATTGAACAAGAAAGCTTGCGCTACGTCACTCTTGTGGCCAAGTTTTGATATCATTTTTGGCTGTTAAATAACAGACATTTGAAGAATGTATGATTTTGCATTGCGAGTTTTTTGCACACTAAAAAACTTTGGAAAAAATTACTCCTATATGTCATTCACTAAGGTCTTAGCTATCACCTTCTGAAATACTGTGTATGTAGTTTGAAAAACAAGTGAGTTCTGTTCGAAATGGGAATCCGTGTTTTAACATGGCAAATACATAAATATGTATGAACGTGTGTTCCTAGGCCCATTAAGATCATTACAATTTTGCACTATAGAAAGATATGGTATAGTTTAATGAAAGCACACATTCTTCGTCTGAGAATCTATTTCTCAGTTTGCAATATTTCTGCGAATGTTATAAACAATAATTCAAATCAGATCTCATGTGGTGGCGGCCGATGTGGCCCACATGCGTGCCTTCGGCGTGACAGCGAATCGAGGCGCATTGTTAGACGGCAACCGCATCCAGCAGGCTGGGGATAGTTGTTGGGGGTCGAAGGGGTGTGGGGGTGAGTATTCCCATTTATTCCCGCGCTCGCGCGCGCTTTAATTACTTCCAATCTCCTAGCAGTCATTAATCACCACGTCGCGCCGCGCGCGATACGCCGGCACAAGCCGCAAACCGGCAGCCGAAGGGGATGAAAGGGGAGCAGGGGGTGCGTAACGGAATTTTTGGGAGGATGTGGATGACTTACAATGAACCCGGTGCTGGTATGTTACTGCATATATTAAAGACATGAAGCAGCTGATGGCCGTACACACATAAAGCACAGACGCTTTAGTTCAAGTATACCATAACTTCCTATACGCGCAAAGCTATACTAGGTACTCTTAAAGAGAGAATACGATATCTTTGACCATATAAGGGTTAGATTGAGAAAATATCCTCAATGCAAAACTGGGTAATTCTTGAAAGTAAGAATACCAAAATCTTAAATCAAGCATATAGTAATCTTGACCGAAGCATTTCATAATCTTGACTGAAGCATTTCATAATCTTAACTGGAGCATTTCATAAACTTGACGCAAGTAGCTCAATTTTATTCTAAATTTGTTATATTCTTGGATGAGGAATCTAGTAGTATTGAGTTGAGCGTTTGATAACTTTGATGAGATGTTACCAAAGCCACTGTTGTTTCATTGCAAGAAATGTATTGTATTAAAGCAAGCATTCAAACCCTTCTATGGGCATGTAGAAATTTTTCTCGTCTATGTCATTATCTGCAAGACATACACATGTAGAAGCCAATTGAATTTTGGACTTGGAACATGTGTGCAAAGTTTTCAAATATTTGTAAATCAGTCAGTGCCTGTTTAGTGATGGGTACACTGGAAAAATAGTTCTGCAAAATTTCTCACATTTAATATACTTGGTACTTAACTAGGAACACCTGAGTCAGGTATTAGCATCCCCATTTTTTTAATAGCTCATTCATGGTTGGATAGATCCAGTGATAAGGAAGCTGATGGGAACAGGGACGCGACTCAAATGGCGGTGGACCAGCACTTCCGGCAGATTCGATCACTGATGGTTGATGGTGGTATCACGGGTATCACGTGGCAATGGAAATTTATTTAACAGTTTGACTAGATACTATTATGTACTATTATGCAGGATCCAGGATGCAGATATTACGCTACGGCGCTAAAGACGGCGGCGAATGCGACAATCCGAAAACCGATAATGGCGGCGGACGCGGACGGGCAACAGACGTTAAATAAATTATTTACTTGATACAAATATAGGATGTGCTTAAAACAGCATTCATTTTCAAACCAAGATTATCATATTATAAATGAAAGTTCGCATTTGCGAGCTGTCTATATTCTTGATAGAAATAAACGGGACACCGCTGGAAAAAATGATAATCTTGATATAAAATTATGAAATACTTGTTATTAAATTATTATAATCTTGGTTGCAAAGAAAATTATATTTTCTTTCGGAGCATATTTCTTAAAAATAAATATATAAATAAAAAATATATTATTCTTGATACAAATTTTCTATAATTTTCTCATAAAATATTCTTTCTTACAGTGAGAACAGATATTCTTGTTGTAAATATGTATTTACAAGAAGTGTTGAGAATTTCTTTTTATGTGTGTAGGCAAGTGATTTCAAGATTAAACCTCAATTCCAGAAAATGCTACGCAGTGAGGAAAGTTGGAACGTAGCACAAAACATGGTGGCCATAATTATGTTAACCAAAGAAGATCAAGAAAGGTCCAGGAAAGCTAGCGAAAGTAAACAGTAGAAATAACATCCTACAAAAATTATGTGGAACCTCTTGGGGCTCCTTCGCTTCTACGCTCCCTACTTCGGTCTTGAGCCTCTTCTTCTCTGCGGCTGAATTTTGCTCGCCAGTCTGGCTAAACAGCTCACTAGACTGATAGACGCCAAGTTCAACACTTCTATGAGTACTATTACGGGATGCATCAAATCAACCCCAACTTACTGGCTACCAACACTCAGCCAAATACCTCCACCGCCCATCCGTCGAGAAAATGCCCTTCTGAAAGAATATAACAAAACCAAAATAAATTCCTCACTACCAATCAACGAAGATATACACGATCTATCCTTGCGCATAGTACGGTTCAGAAAACCACCAATTACAACAACTCTCTAACCCAAGAGGGTTTAACTCTGCAGTTAAATAGGCAGAAATTTGGCCGACCCAAACATCAGAAGAAGTGAACTGTAATCTAACTGTTGGTCAAGAACGAAGAACCCCTGGTTTTGAGCTCCACCGAAGGGGATGGTCAACCCTAAACAGAATTCGCACGTTGCGTGGAGTGGAGCGATTCGTTGTTTCAATGTAACAAGCGCGAATCACCACGGTGCGACTGTGGAGCGGAACGCCAAACTGTCAGGCATATAGTACAAGAATATAGCCTTGGAGCATATCCAGGCAACAACAAGGACTTCCTCCAAGCCAAACCGTCAGCCGTAGAATAGATTTCCAGGCTCGATATTAACCCATAGCCTAGTTACTACTTAGACCGCAAAAAAAAACACAAAAAGAAAACAAAAAAAATAAAAAACAAGAGAACTGTTTTACTTTTTTATCACTTTTTGTATCTGTACTATATAATGACAAATAAATAAATAAGCTAAAAACTTGAAACAATAGAAGTAAATAAGAGATACATCACAACATAGCCAAAGTTTACGGAATACATATAAGTTGGATCACTCCGCAAAAATATCAAAACGGCCTGCCCCTTGCTCCGTCTCCCCGGTACACCAGTAGCAGTATACCGACGTCAGCCAGGAGATACGGGGCGGTGCAAAGTAGAGGTTGAACGTGTTTAACGCGAAGTATGTACAGCGTCTCAAAAATATCGGATTTTGTTATCTAGGATTTGTTTGCAGGAAATGGATAATACTTTTAGAAGTTTGATTTTATCAATTAAATTTATTAACGGATGGAAAATGACAATCAGATCCATCCTTATTTTGCGGTAAACCTTGAAATGTAAAGTATATAAATACAGGGTGTTTCACGACGATTAAGACAAGCAATATGTCGGAACTGGCAGTAGTTAAGAATTATAATTTTGGGGATGTGAATTAGAGCAGATGTTGTATCTTTTTTTGTCATTGTACTACCCAATGAGGTATTTGTTTTTGGTCACGTGACATTCGATTCAAAATTATAATTGGGACACCCTGTACATTTGTGCCTTTCTGTGTTCCTTCCGATAAAATAATTCCAACAAACTAGCACACTTGGGGTATAAAGTGATTAATTCAAGACCTACAGGTTCTTAAAGGATTGTGTCACGCTAAAAGCGTATAGTGAGACAAAATATTCATTCGGTGGTCTTACCATACCACCCAGGGACATCCTAAATTATGCTTTAGAGCTTAGAAATATTTTTATTGATAACTTTAACAATTTAGTTTCTACAGTAGCAATTGGAATGACACTGAAAAGCAAAATGTCAAAAATAATTTATTCACATCCAAGTAAAGCATTTCCACATGATTATCTTTTAAAATTTTACATACGAGTTCGTGTATACTACGCCATAAATTTTATACGCTGTGGTCTCAAAAATAAGCCAAATAACCAAAACATTAAGGTAAAAATACTACAGCACCTTTGAACCAATTTTTGCTTATCTACAAAATAGCTACAATATGTGAAATCATTTGAGATTCATTAGTAATAGTTTTAATAGGTTTTATTTTTGATATCCATTTATGTAACTTAGTGTATTAGCAAAATAAACATTATATTTGTATTTGTATGTCTAAATCGGCTGTCAATACCTAGTCTTATCTGACCCTCGTATATACGTAAAACCCAGGCGTTAGCAAGTCTCCGCTAAAAGACCCTCGTACTTGGGCAAAAACCAACGCAAAAACTAATTGGCGCGTGCGGCCGCGGCATCGCTTTGATGTGAGATCTTCAAAGTGCCGACGGAGAGTGATCCAACTTATATGTATTCCGTAAACTTTGACATAGCAGTAGTGCTCACATGGTTTCATTGCCTTGAAAGAGCTGGAGGGGGAACAGTTATAGTCCATACGCCCATAACCACCCGCATGAATCGGACACCTCTGCGTACCAGATGTAGTGATATCCAGCTCAGAGTCTTTTGAAGATTTTCTACCACCTTATTAAAAAAAGATTTATGGCTCACTAAGCCTATATTCCACATGCAGCGTTGAAGAAGTTCAGTTACCTCTAAAAAGTAACAATACAAAGAATGGAGGAAAAATCCAAATGCCGAGAACCGCCGCAGTTTTATCTACACCAGAAATCACTGTAAAAACATTCTGGTCTGTAGCTAAGGCTGTTAGTCAGAACTTTTCCTATTCGTCAATATCACGCTTGACCAGACAGGACATTGCTTCTACTCCTGAAGAAAAGCAGACATCTTAGGGAGGCTTTTAGCAGCCAATTCTACTGTAGGCTTCCAAGGAAGTAGACCACCACAATAAACTCGAGAATGACTGAGGTGAAATTTCGACATCGAGATGTGAAAAGCATCCTCCAAAAACTAAACATAAAGAAAGCTAGTGGTCCTGACTAAATCCCAGCCATTGCTCTCGAGTGCTGTGCCGCTGAGCTTGCACACATTCTTTGCAGGCTCTTCAAACTATCGTTTCAGAAAGGCGTGTTTTCCGCTCCGTTGAAGAAGGGCTGCGTATAACCCGTTTCTAAGAAAGGCAAAAAAACTAAACTCACCAATTATAGATCTGTGGCTCTCCTCAACATCATGTCTATGGACATCGCCATTAAACTACAGCTCCTGAACTACCTGGACAACAATATTATCATAAATCGCCAGTATGGCTTCCGTAGGCGTAGGTCTCTAAAGATGACCTCCTGGCCTGCCATTCACTAAACATATATCGAAAGCCTTCGATGAGACAAGGGACAGATTCGACCATCGTTGGAGTATTGCTCCCATCTGTAGAGATGCGCTCCGAAGCACCCTATAAAGCTTCTGGACATGATCCAGGGGAGAGCAGTTAGGCTTATAGGTACGACTAACCTCACAAAGGACCTCCACAGCCTGGAACATCGAGGAAGGGTGGCTGACCTGACCCTGTTTTACAGATTCAGAACGAGGAACACTAGAGAAGCTCTGCGAGCTCGTCCTTACCAGGTCGAGATCCCTACTCCTAGAACCAGTCTCCTCCAGCATTCCTTCTTTTGGAGAGCTTCGACGTTGTGGAATGGGCGCCATAGTCTTTGAGCCTTTGCGTGAGGCTGACCATAAAAAACAGTACGACTGTTTTTCCACATTCCAATCTTCAAATCCTACTGAGACATTCCGGAATCGCGTAGCGCATCGGCAAAAAACAATAAAGTTGGATTTGTGCGATGCTGCCTTCCTCCCGCGCCAGCTTTCTCCGTAATTCCTGCAGTCTCCACGGACCGGCTTGCAATAAAGACGATTCCTTGCTTTCCCCGTCTACGGAGAATGTCACGCGCCCCATCCGACTTACCAGTCGTTCAACCCCAGTTCTTTGCTTTATGAATTTAATATTATCTGCCGGTAGGACCGAAGAAAAGAATTTTAGGATTGGGAAATACTGATGGGGTCTTGAATCTACGTTGGTGTCTATAATAACAACGTTCTTCTTGGTTTTCTTAGGAAGTGAGAGGAAGTGAGACTATTACTTACGGGTTGTTTTTTGGTTATTCCTTCCTCTGGTTGAAATGTGGAATAAAACACAACTTTGCTTTTCCTAGAACGTTTCGTCTAGGTACCTAGACTTCAGCAGCAATTATATTTGTTACAAAAAGTGTTTTTAAAAACAAACAATTTCTGCTCCAATCGCTGGTGTAAGGCATACAATATTTAAAATAATCAAACCGTCTTTCACATAAAACTGGATCACTTTTGGCACCTCTCATGTCAAATATATTTCACTTGTCATCTACCACCTGAACAGTAAATCCTAATATTTCATTTCATTTCATTTTATACGTGATCGCTGTGAAGAAATTACTTCTCGAACTTTTGCCTAAGCTAACCAATAACAATTTGGAAATAATACTATAATATACCTACTAAACGTTTTTATGTATCCCTTATTGTCGAAAAAGCTGGGCCAAAAGTAACCTAAGGACATTGTTGGGGGGGGGGGGGCGGGTGGATTTTAAAACCTTTTGATACAAATATTATTGCTGGTGAGGTCTAGGTACCTAGACGAAACGTCCTAGGAAAAGCAAATTTGTGTTTTATTACACATTTCAACCAGAGGAAGGAATAACCAAGAAACAACCCGTAACTGTAATTACAGCTACACTTTTTCAAACAGTAGTTTCTTAAGGTTCAAATTCCATTTGTAAAGCATCAATTATAGTTTTAAATAGCCAGTTGTAATTTCCAAAGCATCAGTTGCAATTGCAGATGGTCAGATGAATTTTCTATAGCGTCAAACGTTTCAGAGTCAATTGCAATAGTATAAAATAAGCAATTTATTATTAAAAATCCCACATTAATTTTAAAAAGAATCAAACCTGAGTTTTTTAGTAGCCAATTCAGGTCAGGTCATTATATTATATGATATATGCGAATGTGCAAGACTATAGGAGAGATAAGCTCATTTTGGTTTAAACTCAGTTTAAGCTGTAGGATGACGTAAGGAGCTTTATTTAAATTCTTGCAGACCTGCAACCACATGTTGGCTAAACATCAGTCTAGCATCGAAATGAGTATCTAATAGTTTAGCAGTACATGAAAGCTCCAGATTACTTAGCAATGAAAAATCTCTTGGGAGTGAAGGATGCATAGTAAATTTTATTATGACAGTTTTATCTTCGTTGAGAATTAACCACGCTCTAACCTGATCGATTGCTTTTCCAACATTTAGCTGTAGTTCCTGAGTGTAAACCGGAAGCAGTTATATTCATGTCACCTGCAAACATGGTCACGTTCCCTACAGAATACAGCTTAGAAGATCATTCGCATACAATAAGAAAAGTAATGGTCTCAGCACTGACCGCTGTTGTACACCAAGCTCCAGATTAGAGATATTGAATTTAGCTGCAGCAAGTTTAGCTTGAATTTTCTTATTGCTCTTGTAAGTCGTAATCCACTCTAAAGCTACTCCTCTAGTGCCAACTGCTTAAAATTTGCTTTTGAATATAGGCGTATCAACCGAGTCGAACGCTTTTGATAAATCGAACAGTAGACACAACATACTTCCCTGTGTCCAGCTGGCTATAAATAAAGTCAGGGTAGTAACATGAAACAGGGTTAACAGATTTTTCCGCTTGAAGACCATGTTGACATGTTTTCAACATATTGCAAAAGAATACAATTTGTATAAAAAACTTTTCAAGCATTTTAGAAACGATACTAGAAATGAACTCTGTCGATCGATGTCAACCTCACCACAGTCAGCTCTTTTGAAAATTGGAATTACAGTTGGTTGTCAGAGAAGCACGCATCACTTATAGACTTACTCATGTAAGTGCACCTTTACAGTAAAAATACCGATAATGATATGATCCAAATAGATATATTGATAATAATGAAGTGGGTGGTAAAGACATACTGTAAGAGAAATGTGTCCCAATATCATTATGCACGCCCTGTGAAAATGTATTAGCAAATATATTCGAAAGCTGGATCTCATCTACTTTATCTACTACTTTATCATCGATGTTCAAGAACAATACAATAATATTAAAAACCCTCCAAATAGCTGTTGACTTGTTGGGAGAACCTCGGATTATATCAGCATAGTCCTTTTCAGCTTTACAATGTTATTTCTATAGTGAAGTTTTTGTTCAATATATAATTCAACTAAATGAGAGCTCGTAACACGAGCCCTTAACCAAAATAAGTAGTGGAGGTACTGAAATAAAGCCAACCCCACAATTATCTTCAACATAGTGCAAAAGCATTTAACAAAAATCTTTTACATTTGTGACTTGACTGAAAATTGTCGTTCAAGTGATCCATACTCATAAAAAACGTCAAAGGCCCGTAGACACAGTTAGCAGAGCAGTTAGTTGTGAACTCAAGTTCTCTATTTTCTTTAGGTATCTCCTACACCTTGAAAAAATTGAAAGCAAATCAGAAACACTCAGGATAGCAAGGCGATGCTGTTTCCAGAAATTTTGATCATCTTCTAGGAAAAGACTGACACCCACAGTTTCCTATCTCAAAACACACCCCTACGGATCTTATCACAAAGTTTTAATAAAACCCGTTTACAGCCCATTAAAATCTGTCAAGTTCGTTTTCTAAATGGTGGAACTATGCTTTATAAACAAATTAGATGCTGTTTGTTGCCAAGAGCCTTCTAGCCTTTTTACGCCTTTCTATTCGGAATTGAGACTACTGCTTAATCTAAAAAAAAAATTTTCTTTAAAATTTTTGGCCTCAGGGCTTTCCACTATATGATTTTATATATGTAAAATGATGTGAAATATAACGTTCTGGACAGTTTTTATGATTTAAGTGAGATAGAGTATAATATTGTTATTCTTTTGTACTTTTCTTTTAAGTTCCCTACTTACGTACGCTTTCGGAGTAGATATGTTGTCAAATTTTTGTTACTCTGTTTTCTAATAATTGATGAATACTTATTTTTCGCTTCAGATATTCTAGCTCTATTAGGAATCATTTCTAAACCAATGTTCTCTGAACCTTTCGTTCAATACTTTGAGCTGTAGGGTCAGATCCAGTAATTTGAATACACACTCCTGTATGACTAATTGCAACTTCTTCAGCTTAAACAGCCACACAATTTCCACCGTGCATCGTGTAGTTTTTCGCTAGTGCGAAACAATTAGAAAACAATTACTCGCCTCCCATGGCCCAGCCGTGGCATCAATCACACTCCGGCCCCCGCCAGGCCCTTAGGGGCCAGGCACTCGCCATCGCCGGCACAAAAGTTAACATCCAGCGCACCGTCGCCGCCGCGCTTCTCCCTAGCGGTTGGACAATGACATGGTGATGGGTACAGTTAATAGTACAGTCTATCTGGGTCTCCATGATACCATAGTCGCGAATCGTTTGGGTAATTCTAAGATAACTAGTAGTAGTAACTTATTAGTGTGACAATTCCTGATGGGCAGTTATCGTATTAAAATCCAGTAACTTGACAGTGCTGGGTATTAAATTGAAGAATTGTTCTCTATAAAAATTTTTACCATGGCAGTTGTGGTATTGAAATCCAGTAACTTGACAGTGCTGGGTAATATATTGAGGAGTTTTTCTCTATATAAATCTTAGATTACGAATGAGGTAGACAACTCTGGACAAAGCATTTACAACAGAATCAGCTAGCACTTCCCAGGTCATGGAGCTGTCAATATGTTTCCCCAATAATTTTACAGATTTGGCTGATTCCATGTCACGATGGCGTAGGCTGAGAACGATGGACTGGCTTGTGATCGGTTGTTAGCTGCAAACCACTCAGCAAGTTAATATTTACATAATGCGCTTTGATCATATTATAAAATATCGAGATGTTCGTTAATGCTAGAATTTATGATAGCGGTATCATCAGCGTATCAAGCTATTTGGATTGTCGTTGATATACAGGGTGTCCCAGAAGTCAACGTCAAGCCGCAACGGGGTGACAGGATTGGTTGTAACTATCATGAGAAAAATCAGAAAAAAAATCTATCCCATGTAGTTTGAAAATTATGGACATTTAAAAAAACCTAGAAATTTGGTCAAATTATAACAATTTTTCGGTTACTGTGGTTAACTTTTATTATTTTTGTTCATTTAAACTTTGGAATCGTAACCCTAAATGACATTTCTAGAAGAACAGTCAAAAATAATGGCACAATTGCCTCAAGTTTTCTGGAATGAAGACTATTCATTACACTACGAATTTAAAATTTTCAAAGTTTGCTGACTTTGAAAAGCCCTCCTTTAAAAATAAATGTACCAAAGTGCCTTGGCAAGTGCCATTAAAAGTTGGCGCATTTAACCAGGATTGTAAAATGGTACAATACTTGTTAGTTTCATACCAAAAAAAATGAGTAAAAAAATAAAAACCTCAAGTAACCCGATTTTTGCTAACCCATTTCACTTAGGTCAGATGTCCTTTATTGGCACAAGCTTCTGGTAGGTTCTTAATTTTACGGCAAAATGGTGAGAGAGATGGATAATGAACATATTTGCTATGAGTGAGCGAGGCAGATAGTGACGCCACTTTTAGCAAAGTCAACAAAAATAAGTAAAATTAGTAAAAAAATGAAAAATTCTTACCTAGTTTAGTTTAGGTTTATTAGAATAAAGGTTAGGCAATAAATACTCAAATCGTTTACCATTAGCCTCAATACACGCCCTACGAGTGCATCTTCTTGAAAAAGATCTACTTATTAGCCAGGCATATCCTCGAGAGTTGATGTCCTCAACAGCTTGAGAAATTCGTTCACGCAGCTTGGCTACGCTCTCAATGGGCTACGAATAAACTTTTTCTTTGGGAACGCCCCGATAACAAAATTCCAGGGGATTTAAATCTGGAGAACGGGCTGGCCACGAGATAGTGCCTGAACGTCCACCTCCACCTTCCGGATATTTTTGGTCAAGAAAATCTATTATTTGCACTCCGTAATTTGCTGGGCAGCCATCATGTTGATACCTCATGTGGCGACGATCTGTTAAGCAGTCTACAGACGTTGATGCATGCTGCGATTCAGGTATCGACTTCTACGTTTCATAACGCAAGTAGCAGCGTGTGTGGTACTGAATCACGAATTTGGTATCAGTTGCGGCTTGCAGCGATGCAGATTCTGGAATCCTATTATGGACGGTGAGTGATATCGCCGAGCCGGTGACGCTGATGCAGTGATGCAGGTTTACACGTGTATAGTATTGCGTCAATGCAAAGAAATAAGCCCACCCTACTATTCTGGTGTTGCATGAAACGTACATGAAATATCAAGTCGATTCAGGCATCGCAACAGGTTTCGATTTGAGCAGGAACTTATGCAACTGATGCAAGTTTCATGAAACCTTGAGTCGATTGAGGAATCGCAGCTTACATCAACGTCTGTAGGCCGCTTTAATGGTACGTCCTCTAACAAAGTTGGGAAATTTTATCGTAAAAAATGTAGGTAATTCGTGCCATTCAAATTCTCAGGCAGCTCAAAAGGCCCAGCAATTTTTCCGTTTAAAATTCCGGTCAACAGGCTTACTTTAAAGCGATACTGGAATCCGTCTCCTCGCATTAAATGTGCCTGGCTAATAAGTAGATCTTTTTTAAGAAAATTAGGGCGTGTATTGAGGCTGAAGGTACACAGTTTGAACTTTTATTGTAATAAAAAATGTTATTTCCCTATCTGACTTCTAACACAATAAACCTAAACTAAGCTAGGTCAAGATATTTCATTATTTTATCAATTTTACTTGTTTTTGTTGACTTTGCTAAAAGTCAAGCGTCACTATCCGTCTTGCTCACTCATGGCAAACATATCCGCTGTCCACCTCTCTCATCATTTTGCCGTAAAATTAAGAACCTACCAGAAGCTTGTGCGAATAAAGAACATCTGACCTGAGTGAAATGGGTTAGCAAAAATTGGGTTACTTGAGGATTTCCTTTTTTTACTCGTTTTTTTTAGTATGAAACTAACAAGTATTGTACCATTTTACAATCCTGGTTAAATGCGCCAACTTTTAATGGTACTTGCCAAGGCACTTTAGTACATTTTTTTTAAAGGAGGGCCTTTCAAAGTCGGCAAACATTGAAAATTTTAAATTCATAGTTTAATAAATAGTCTTCATTCTAGAAAACTTGGGGCAATTGTGTCATTATTTTTGACTGTGCTTCTAGAAATGTTATTTAGGGTTACGGTTCCAAAGTTTAAATGAGCAAAAATAATAAAAGTTAACCACAATAACCGAAAAATTGTTATAATTTGACCAAATTTCTAGGTTTTTTTTAAATGCCCATAATTATCAAACTGCATGGGATAGATTTTTTTTCTGATTTTTCTCATGGTAGTTACAATCAATCCTGTCACCCCGTTGCGGCTTGACGTTGACTTCTGGGACACCCTGTATAATAAAAAAAGAAATGGTCCCAAAACGGAGACCTGAGAAACCCCGTGAATGACTGATGTGGAGCCACCATAACATAAAAGGTGTTCTTTGTTCGAAAAATAAGGTTCTATAAATTTAATACTGGAGGACCCAATCTGGTGGGCTGCTTCTTTTCAATAAAATACAATGCTGAATACGGTCAAATGCCTTGGATAAGTCACAGAGCCCCGCTTTGATGTATATTCATTTTCGAAGTGTCTTTATAAGGGTCTTGATTGCAAAGGTCGTTGAGCTATGGCTCCTGAAGCCAAATTGTCTGCTGCTCAGTAAACCTTCTGAATCCAGGTAACAGGTTATCTGATGTTTTAATAAAATAAAAATGGAAACCGGATGATAATTCGAAGCTTCATTTATATAGATCTATCCTTAAAATCGGAATGACTTTAGTAATCTTCAAAATTTTCGGAAACGTGCTGATACGTATGCATATATTAAAAAACTTGGTGAGTAGAAAAATTATCAAATTGTTTAACGTTTCAACTATCTTAGCATTAACGTCATATACATCAGTACTTTTAGTTTTTTTTTAAAGATATAGTAGCGGTTCTGACTTCGTTATACGACACCTCTTTGAACGTAAGCTTCTGGTAGCATCTAGCCTATGAATTCAACAAATCATATTTCATTATCATCAAAAATAGTTTTCACGCGAAGTGTCTCAGCGAAACAGGAATACAGACCCAAGGGAGTACTAATAAGCTTTAATCTTCCTCTTTATTTAATATTCATAGGTTAATATTGAATCCACTGTACAATACATTCCTATCTAAAAGTATCTTTATTAGTGTGTAAACGTATATTGTATTTCTCAGAATATTTATTGTTTTATTTTCAGTAAAATAAGTTTATCGATAATGTTTTTTTTATTTCTTATATCGTTGTTTTCTTCTCGATATAATTGTGCCACCTCTAGCTTTAACGCGTCCCTCTAAGGGAGCTCGCTCTACAGGTTGACAATCGCTGCCCTACGTTGATTTAAACCTATATAACTTCCGTTTTTGTATTGTCAAAAGTAAGGAAGGCAGAGGAGCATAATCTACGAATTCTCGTCGACAAACTGCCCTCATAATGACAAAATCTTATACATACAAATTTTGTATATGTAGTTAACAATTAATTGTAAATGGATTATAATAATTATTGCAGTGCTAGTGCAACTTTGTAAATTATTTTCGCAGCACTTAGGTAATTACCTGTTATTTCACTATTTATATTATAAAGGTATCATTGGTCTATAATATAATGTTGTGTTTTGTCCTATTTGCTATGGAATGGGTATTTGCTAATATCTAGCAACAACAGGCGAAGATCTCCGCCACTCCTTTAACGTTGCAGTAAACCTGTATGATTGTCTATACAAACTACATAATATAAAAGTGGTAATATTCTTTTTTAAATCTATAGGGTTCTCATGCTCTCGTCATGTAGTAAGCTTAGTTTTAAGGTGTTTAATAACCAAGATTTGTCCTGATGAGTAAAGTAGTCAGAATAAACGGTCAATAATCCTGGTAGTTGAAGCTACTTAAAAAACAGTTTGCTATAAGTTCTAGCATAGAATTAGTACCCAAATAGAGTAAGTATCGTTATATTCAAGACAAGTTCTTTGAGTAAACTCCAACTCCAAAAACAGGTTTTTATTTATTTTTTCATGGCATTATGGGTTGCTGATAGGTAAGAAAACTGAAAAACACTGGTTTAGTTGAAAATTTGAAATAAAATGAAAACTACACCAGGGTAATGCATTTCATGCTGTCACAGCCTTGTAAATTTTATAGTCGCTGCCAACATGCAATTGTTTCTGATATTTACTTATACCGATAATGGTTAAAGCGCTTAAAATTGACCAAGGAATCCAAATTTCAACATATGGGAGTTCATCTAAAAAGTTAAACTTTTGTACAAACCAAGTTGTATAAACATCAAAATGTATGTGAAAGTTGTAGTTTTGAGGCTTTAAGGACCAAGTGAAAAAATAGGTCACGATATCTTTTAATAGGCCACGATGACAACAAGAGTCTTTGCTATGTTACTATCTGGATATCAAGTTCTCGTGTCTCAAAATGAGATAAGCAAAGAGATCTTGTTTCTGTGATAACTTTGATAAAACCACAGCATCAGGTTCAGTATTGTAGATAAATAAATATCAAATATAATAGGTATGTGTGTCTGAGACATCGTAGCTCCTTAATACAAATAAACCGATTTTCATTTAGTTGTTTTTACAATAAGGCAGAAACCTAACATCAACCGAGATGGTAAATTTGATCACACAAAGAGTGAAAATTAATTGTCAAACATTGCAGGAGTAATAAAAGGTTTAGAAATATATATTTTATTGTTATCGAGTTTGCAACAGAAAAATGTACTTTCTTTTTTCTTTACCAATTAGATAGTGATATAGGCAGTTTGCACATTCCATAGAATAAGCAGTAAGATTTAAGTAAATCATTTCATGTCTCTGCAAATGTGGTACCTATTTTTGAATTTGACAAAATTTTGCCGATTTTGTATGTTCAGCAATTAAGCGGACTGAGCATCACACATATTGTATTTTGATAGGAATGTATTTGAGTATCCATGCTATATGAAAACACGTTTCAGATGTACCGAATCTTTGAGATATTCAGTTAAACATCATTTATAACTTATACTCGGTCCCAGCCTAGACATTGGCGACACAACAGCCTTCCAGCTCACCAATTAACTGCATTTCTTAATAACTTCATCAGAGATCCTTAAAAAAAAGAGGAGCAATAAGACGATTCTAACCAAGCGGCATAAATCTGTCGGAAGGATCAGCTTGGCAGTGGCGTAGTTAGGAAGTCTGAAGAAGGTTTAACACTCCTGTTATAACAGTGAATACATTTGTTTTGATCAAATTATTTAGTTTACTCATGACGATATGTAAGCTTTACAAAAAATGTATTAAGTTCATCCTTTTTTACTGGCCGATATTTAAAACCAAATGTTATCAAGAAGGAAATGCATTGTATGTAATGTACTACCCCAATTGATAGTTGATCTAAAGGTTGTAGTTGTGTATATAATGTGGGAATCGCACATCATATTCATAAATATTTTTTATTATTATTTGCTTAATTAAATGGTTGTGTTACACATTTGCTTATTAAATTGTTCTAAATTTTTTCAATTATTGTAATAGCGTATATGGGTTTTGTTTATTTAAAATTGACATTGACAGAATTCAAAAGGGTTGCTTGAAATTTATTTACGAACTACATACGTTACCAAGAGCATCACCTAAATCATTTGACGCAAATTGCTTGAACATAAAATGCCGCCGTGAATTGAGGTTTTGAATAAAGGAAAAAGTATATTTTTTTTGTGATAAATCGAAAGATCATATATAAGTTTTATAACAAAACCGTTTTTGTTTTCTTTTTTTTCGCAATAATTCAAAAGTTATATCAAAATAAAAATGGGTTTTTGAATCGAGTACCGAAAACACGCCGACGGCTCCCGAACCCGTGTGACGTAATGATGGCGGTTAAGATGCTCCTTTGACCAACGACATCCTACATCGATACTAGATTCTAGATTCCCAGCCAAACGTGAAAATACTTGCTAGTAACTAGTGTATATTTGTTGCAATATAGCCGATGAATGAAGTTTGCAGCTCAGGACGACCTCTACGATCGAAATAAATATCTTTTTGAATGTTTGAAATCAGATTGCAGATTCCAGTAAGTAAGTACCTAATCAAATATGTCTTATTGAAACTATCTGGTGCATGTTCGGCTGGCCCAGTGGTTAGAGTGTTGGCTAATGGATCCGTTGGTCGGGGTTCGAAGCTCAGCCTGTCCAATTTTTTTTTATTTTTTTTTATCAAATAATTCATTCATGTGCTTTTTGCACTTGTTATTTACATTTTTTTCTACGATCAACATAAATATGTTTTTGAAACAAATTCTGTCAGACATATTACTTGCACTGCATAGTGCAAAAACTAAGTACAGGACGCGGTGGACAATTCAAAAAATCAGTTCAATTGGTGTTTGTCCGTCAATATCAACCGCCAATATTTTTTTTAAATGTAATAGTTGGTTAATAAAACAAAATCCATTAATTTTTTTAAGTTTTTAATATAAACATAAAATAAAACTCGTAATCACAACAGTCTTCTGTTTATCACTTGGTATTTTTATTTATTTAACTTTGAGCAACGAAGCTTAATAATTAAATTTTCATAAAAATTTAACAAACAAAAATATATAAACGCAATGCAAACAAACATCCAATTCCAATCCAATTTTTTAATAAATTATTAATATGTACATCCCAACGTAAGTGTGAGTCTAAATATATTCCTAGACACTTTATACTTTTTTCTATGTTCGGGACTAAAAAATATAGTTTTATTTTTGTTTACTTGAAGTGCTAGCTCTTATGTAAAATAATTATACTTATAGTTTATTTATCGTATAAGTATTTATTATCAATAATAATATTGAATAATAAAATAACTATTTTAGGTTTTGGTCAAGAAGATAATTATAACATTGAAACTCATAGAAAAATAAGTTTTGTTTGTTTGCATTGCATTTTTACATTTTTATTTGTTAAATTTTTATGAACATTTAATTATTAAGCTTCATTGCTCAAAGTTAAATAAATAAAGATACCAAGTGATAAACAGAAGACTGTTGTGATTACGAGTTTGACTTACTTTATGTTTATATTAAAAACTTAAAAAACGAATGGACTTTGTTTCATTAATCAACGATTACATTTAAAAAAAATATTGGCGGTTGATATTGACGGACAAACACCATTTGAACTGATTTTTTGAATTGTCCACCGCATCCTGTACTTAGTTTTTGCACTATGCAGTGCAAGTAATATGTCTGATAGAATTTGTTTCAAAAACATATTTATGTTGATCGTAGAAAAAAATGTAAATAACAAGTGCAAAAAGCACATGAATGAATTATTTGATAAAAAAAAATAAAAAAAAATTGGACAGGCTGAGCATTGAACCCAGACCAACGGATCCATTAGCCAACACTCTAACCACTAGGCCAGCCGAACATGCACCAGATAGTTTCAATAAGACATATTTGATTAGGTACTTACTTACTGGAATCTGCAATCTGATTTCAAACATTCAAAAAGATATTTATTTCGATCGTAGAGGTCGTCCTGAGCTGCAAACTTCATTCATCGGCTATATTGCAACAAATATACACTAGTTACTAGCAAGTATTTTCACGTTTGGCTGGGAATCTAGAATCTAGTATCGATGTAGGATGTCGTTGGCCAAAGGAGCATCTTAACCGCCATCATTACGTCACACGGGTTCGGGAGCCGTCGGCGTGTTTTCGGTACTCGATTCAAAAACCCATTTTTATTTTGATATAACTTTTGAATTATTGCGAAAAAACAGAAAACAAAAACAGTTTTATTATAAAACTTATATATGATCTCTCGATTTATGACAAAAAAAAAATTGATTCAAAACCTCAATTGCATGCCTGTAATCTCTTTCAGAAAATTGTTTTTTTTTAAACTACCACCTTATTTATCTACTTTCACAGCGACGCTTTCCTCTTACAGGCAACTTATTGATCTCATTGAGGCGAGGGAGTGCCCTGTTGGGGTTTTTTGTGATCTCAGCCGGGCATTCGACTGCGCAATCGTGAAGAACTATTGAACAGGTTAATTTAATATGGCATTGACAGAGCACTTCTGCAATGGATTAAATCTTATTTGTTTGATAGAGATCAATACGTCTGCCTGAGCTATAAGAAAAAGATGGATCTGCCAGCAACGTTCTATCTGACAGCTTGAAAATTCACCTAGGAGTTCCTCAGGGTTCCATTTTAGGGCCAGTTCTTTTCACGCTTTATGTGAATGAACTGGATGAATCCTTTCGTAACGCTGATTTCACCCTTTATGCGGATGACACATATGTGATTGTGTCTGACAGGAGGGACAACGTGTTAGTGGAAAAATGTGATGTACTCATTAATGATTTGAATCGGTGGTTTATGAACAAACGTTTGTATCTTACCGATAGTAAAACTGTAGCCATCAGATTCCACAACTATCAAAGGAATGTACCACCACTAAGTATAGATCTGGAGAACTCTGTCATAAAGGGTTCTAGCACCGTCAGGTTTTTAGGAATCTTTTTAGACGAATGTCTCCATTTCAAGGATCATTGTAATTTTGTGGTTTCAAAACTGATGACACAGTTATATGCGTTCAAAAATCTTAGGACTGTTTTGAATGAAGGCCAACTATTGAATTTGTACTATGCTTTAGTTGAGTCGCGTTTACGATATGGAATACTCTTCTGGGGCCTCTCTACCAATGCAAATAGAGTATTCATATGCCAGAGGAAAATTGTCCGATGCATAGCAGGGGCACCTAGTACGCAGCCACCCTTTGTGAAATTTAAGACAAGTTCCATATCCCCTGATATATTGGGCCCAAAAGTCTTCAATAAACTCCCAGAACACATAAAAAAAGCTGAAAATATCAAAGTTTTTAAAGTCATTTTAAAAAAGTTTCTTATAGAAAAATGTTTTTATGAAGTGGCAGAATATATAAGTTTTTAAAAAATTGAAATAAATAGCATCTGAAGATTTAAATTTTTATGAATGTGTGTGTATATATTATTATGTATACAATAATTGTATTATTTGTGTGTATATTTGTGCTTGTATATTTTTTATATATTTATTTCTTTTGACAAATCCATATACATATATTTTGTATCAAAGGATGATAATAAAGATGAAGATGAAGATATTCAATAGGATAACCCTGATGTCCATAATCTAAATTTATGTTTCCGTGGTTATTAATCGCCCCCCCACCCTTCACCAAACTGCTTATTTTAGTAGATCTTTCTCTCATAATATGTAACAGTTGGCTTGAGTTAGTCTTTTGAAGTTTTCGTTTTCAACGAATCATTTTTGAAATCCCTTCAGTCTTTTTTGCGACATGGATAATTGGTTTTTTTTGAATTATTGTATTTTTTGTCCACACATATTGTGTTGCAAATAAATACTATTCTCAATAGCGTAGCCTCAATAATCGCTGTACACATTATGATTTATTCTGGACCGATATGTATCAGGCTTATTATAGAAAAGAACATTTCTCTTAAAAAATGAAACTAGCAGCTTTCCACCAAATTTTGGTTCAAAAACCTTTTGTCGACATTTTACCGTTTTCAAAAGAAGACCAAATTGGGGTAGTATAGAGGCAAAACTTACAAAATATTTTGAAAGTTAACTGTACGTGCGGACTTTTCCTACATTTTTCTCATTTTGAATATTGAAACTTTAGGATTAGTGTTATAATTTATTATACTATGTGTAATTATATTTTCAAATGTCTACATATTTTCTGCATTCTTAGGGTAAGACTGGATGAAAAAAAAAAGAACGCTCGTTCTATTCCCACTGTTCTAAGTCTTTTGATGCAAATAAATACAGAACTTTCTTCAGGCACTTTATCTAAGTTCATGATGATTATCAGCATCATGAAGCCTGCAATAATAGTTCTATTCAAGTTGTTCTTATTTTTGCTTATTTGAATTGTTCTGAAGCTAAAAACTAATCATCGGGTAAACCAAATCATATATATCATCGTCTTTATTCTAGCTCTAACCACATTTACACAAACCCAATACGACAATGCACTCCTTTTTGGCAAAGGTCCTCTGAACCGCCTTGATTTTGCGGATAGAAAAAAGAAAGTAAAGTTAGTTATCTAAACGATGGTGTTCAAGGGGATCCTATAATAGAGCTTCAAGTTATCGGGTATTTTAGCATATAAATACCGGTATCACAGATCATTTTAAAAAACAGGAATACACCGAAAGTACTGAGTCAATCAACTTGACTCTGTTTTTTTTGACCTTGCTTCGAATATTGTTGTGTACATGATCAGTAGACTGGAAAAGATAATTCCATTTTCTGAATTTTAAACCCTACGCCCCTGTCCGTCTCCAGCAGCGGTAATCATTAATACCGAAAAATTTAATTGGAAAACAGTACGTCAGATACCCGTATAGAGTTAAGGCCTCAATTATTTTAATTGAATAATTCGTCGAACATAGTTTACCGGTTAAATGAACCATGTAGGAAAGCGCGATTGGATGCCACAATTTTAAAATTGGACGTACTTGGCGAAATGGTAATTGGCTCATAAAAATTACACGATATTTTCTTGAGATCGGACCATTATGCAAACGTGTGATATATATATATATATACAAATATACAGCTGTTACGTCGCCAGTGATACTTGATCCGTAAGTATAAATTATTAATCGAACCGAGGCGCAACAAACACTAAAGGTGGTTTGTGTCCAAAGGATTGCTAATGCTTATGTACTTTCACCTGCTGAATACAATGATCACCATAAAAATGACCAGCTTACTTAGTCACACAATCCCGTCTTTAGAGGTTTCAATTCCAGTTTAAAAGTAATTCCAGCTGAGAAGTGCAATACTCGTAACTGAAATCCGACCACAGACAAAAAAGGGATGTGGTTCATGAAATACAGCAAGATTAAAGACAATAATAAATGAACCCATTTGCTACGGCTGTTTTCTGGCGCTCATGTATTCAAAACGTATTCGTCTGTGTTTCAAATACAAATTCATTCTGGCGTTGAAACGATGACGTCATAGTAACATAATTTCAAAATGTATTCAAAACGATTCAAAACCAACCGAACGTTAGTTTCAAACCAACAACCAACCTAAAATTATCGCTTCACACATAAAAATAATTTCTTAGATGGAGCACAGATTCTTTAATTCAAGTATACCATAAGTTCCTATACGCGCAAAGTTATGCTAATCTTAAAGGGAGAATATGATATCTTTGACCATATAAGGGTTAGACTGAGAAAGTACCTTCATTGCAAAACTGGGAAATTCTTGATAGTAAGAATAGCAAAATCTTAAATCAAGCATATGGTAATCTGGACTGAAGCATTTGATAATCCTAACTGGGAGCATTTCATAAACTTGACGCAAGTAGCTCAACTTTATTCTAATATTGTGATATTCTTGGATGAGGAATATAATAGTATTAATTTGAGCATTCAAACTCTTCTATGAGCATGTAGAAATTTTTCTGGAGAAATAGTTCTGCAAAATTTCTTAAATCACATTTAATATACTTAGTACTTATCTAGGAACACCTGAGTCAGGTCTTCGCATCCCAATGTTTTTAATAACTCATTCATGGTTGGATAGATCCAGTGATAAGGAAGCTGATGCGAACTGGGACGCGACTCAAATGGCGGTGGACCAACACTACCGGCAGATTCGATGACTGATGGTTGACGGTGGTATCACGGATATCACGTGGCAATGGCAATTTATTTAACATTCTTACTAGATACTATTATGTGCTATTAAGCAGGATCCAGGTATTACGCTACGGTGCTAAAGACGACGGCGAATGTGACAATCCGAAAACCGATAATGGCGCGGCGGCGCGGACGCGTACGGGCAACAGGCTGTTGAGTAGAGAGGGTGGAGAGGTTAGGGTTGACCCGTGACACGCTGCGCGTCTGCGCACTCCGACGTTGGTAGACGTCAAATAAATGATTTACTTGATACAAATATAGGGTGTGCTTGTAAAACAGCGTTCATTTTCAAACCAAGATTATCATATTATAAATGAAGGTTCGCATTTGCAAGCTGTCTATATTCTTGATAAAAATAAACTGGGCACCGCTGGGAAAAATGATAATCTTGATATAAAATTATGATATATTTGTTATCAAATTATTATAGCCTTGGTTGCAAAGAAAATTATATTTTCTTTCGGAGCATATTTCTTTAAAATAAGTATATAAATCAAGAATATATTATTCTTGATACAAATTTTCTATAATTTTCTCATCAAATACTCTTCCTTAGAGTGAGAACCGATATTCTTGTTGTGAGTATGTATTTACAAGAATATCACAATTCTTGACTTGAGAATTTCTTTTTATGTGTGTTGTAATTGTAATGTTGTCATGTCATCGTAATGTCTTGCAATTTCACAAATTTCGAATGAACCAGCACGACAGCGAAATACTATAGAACAAGATATGATGGAAGTGCAGTCGGGGTAGTTCTTGATTATTGTCAATTTGGAAACATACAATTCTTTGCAGGGTAGGTAAATTTCCTACTTCTGTCACAAAAATACATCGAAAATAGATAGGTTACTTGTTTGAAGTTTGGCGCCGTTTATGAGGTGTTTTCATAGTTCAGAAGTTTTCAGTAATACGATTTTCAGAAACTATACAATGATAAGAACAAACAAAAAAGAGCTAAAAGGTGGACAGTTTCTATGCGTATAGATACCGTATACTTTAAAATCCTATGAATTGCATCAAGTCAAATCAACTGATCAAAAAGTATAAAACAAAAAAAATATAATTTGCTTATACATAATACATATTTTGAATTTGGCGAGTATGACATTAGTTCTGTTTGACGGCTCCTAGACAAAAAAAAAACGCCCGCTTACCCTAAATAAATAAGAAACGAAAAACCTGTAACCTATACCGTATTTTAATTTTAAAATTAGCCTCCGCCATATAGTCATAAAAGCCGCGTCATTCTTTCCACAATAATTGGCAGCGTACGGCTCACCGTCCCCAGGGAGCTGAACACAGGATCCGATCCGACTAATTAGGGGAGAGTTTCGTTGGTTCTCTGCAGCAGCAGCAGCAGCAGCGGGCGTCAGAGTATGAAATCCTAAGCTTCGACGCCCGCCGCGACGTCGGCCGACGCGACGCCGGGCGTCAGATTACGCGTCGGCGTCGGCCAATTACGAAGTGCGTGCCGCCGCCGCCGCCGCCAGCGCGCCGCCGCTGACGCCCGGCTTGATTGACGCTTTGCACTCGACTCGTCAATAATAAATAACTCCGGGGGATCCCAGGACGGCTCGCAGAATACGCCGGCCGTCCGTCGCTTGTTTTTCCTCCCTGGTGGTTTATTTATGAAGGATTACGGCTAAGGAGGGACGAGTTGGCCGGGATGGAGTTTTCCTGATACTGTTAATTGACATCTGATACGATTCATATACAGTATATGTAGGAAAATAGAACATTTTACTAATTCTCAGATTTGAGAGAGAGTTGAAACTCCAGAAGTCTAATCAGCCGAGCGATAAGGCTGAACAACACAGTAATCATTTCATTAGAAATTACCTTAAATACTCATAAGAACAAATTTGATTTCCTCGTGTAGTATTGATTATTATATTTTCTACCACTCATTTTCTTCCTTGTGACATCGGCATCGACCGCTTTGGTCATTAGCCTCGTTCTGTGTAGCCTTTGTTGCTGTGTCCCGGCGCAACTCTACAACCATAAATAAATATCCGCCTCTAACGAGAATCGAACCTGGAACCTTCCGGTCACGAGCCCTCGATTCTAACCGCTGCGCTGAGCCAACCCACCCCCCCTCTGCCTCTCAATTATAATAAGAAAAAGTGCAATCAAGTTGATTGACTCGGTACTTCTCACACATTATGGTGATACCATTTTATTAATTTCCTATCGTTTGAAGCTACAGTCTGTGTCCCCTTGCAACCAAATCATCGCCCATCCGCACGCAAAAAACATCCAACACAAAAACTCTGGTAAATAGTTTCTTGTGTCTCGCTCCATAGATACTAGGACGCTACAGTTTTTATTCTGTATCCTTCAGCTGAACGATGCGAAACGATCCGGTGCCTTCGAACCGTCTAAAAACGGAGAATGAGCTGTTTTTATATTTTTAGTTTTTTGATTATTGTTGCGCCGCCACTGACACGATCTTTCAGAAACTGGCGCGTTTTCCATTCTCGCCGCGACAGTAAATTCTGTGTTGAAATTTCATTAAAATCAATTCAATAATTTTCGCTTTACGCAATATTCGTAGAACGAAATTAAGCAACACTCGTATATGTATACATCACAAAATTCTAAGCCACATGGTTTCTGTAAGAGGCATTTCTTTCATAGGTCAATGGACTATGAGTACGACAAATTTTTCAGTTTTACAACCACCCATCTCCCCAACCGCCCTAATTTCACCCCCACCCAAAAAAAAGTAGAAAATGATCAAACGCTTAAAATGCCTAAAGACAAAGTTTGAGCTGTTTTTATATTTTAGTTTTTTTATTATTGCTGCGCCGCTACTGACACGATTTTTCCAAAACATAGCGTCTTCCGTCCTCGCCGCGGTAGTAATACTGTGCCAAAATTTCATTAAAATCAATTCAATAATTTTCGCGTTACGCAATATAGAACGACATAAAACAATACTCGTATGTATACAAGTTCTAAGTCCCTTGGTTTTTACTTCCCACACCGATAGGTTGCAAGGGATCTTAGACTAAAGCTTCATGCTATGGGAAAATAATAAACTGGTATCAGCGTAATGTGTGGGAAGTACTGAGTCAATCAACTTGACTTCATTTTTATAATGAGCAAGGCAATGTTCGGATGGACCTAAAGAAGTGTATTATACCGCTAGGTTTTTCATTCGTAAGTCAATGGACAGCCCATTTTGAATACAACAAATTTCTCAGTTTTACAACCTTCCACCTCCCAACCACCCCAAGTGATTGGAAGCTCCTAAAACTCCTAAAAACGAAGTTTTAGCAATATTTAATTTTTCACTCCGCCGCCAATGCACCGGTTTTCAAAATTTTAGCAGCATTACCTACTAGGATCCCACAGCATATCGGTACCCAAATTTCATCGCAATCCATGCATCGGTTACTGAGGTTACGAGGGTGAAAAAACGCGACAGACAGAAAGACATACCGACGGAAATGAGTGACGTGGATTTTCGTTATGTAGGGATCATAAAACGTCCAAAAAGCGTATTATCTCAAAATCGACAATTTTCGCGATCACAATACTCCCCTCGCCTATCGGTGTGGAAAGTAAAATGAATGAAAATGTCAACGGCGCGGTTTCAAATCGTACCCTTACTATACTACTTGACTATAGTAACAACTTTGCTTTTCAGCTTTACCTTATCATTATAGTGTATTTGAAGCATTAATCCTTTTCAACATGCACCGTTTCCCGCAAGCCCTGCAATCAACGTAGGGCAATCAAGAGTCAGCGTTACAAACCCATTACGCGGGCCGTGAGATCGGATCCCCTGGCTCCCCCGGGACCCAAACACGCTCCCACTAATTGCCATTAGACCGATCATAAAGTCAAAAGGGTTCGTTATTTCTATTACTGCGCCCGGAAAAATCGCCTTACCTCTAGGGATGATACCACCGGCATTGCTACTGAGAGATTTATATCGGGGAGAGTTGCTGCTGCTTGGGCGACTGATTAATGTCTTATAGAGATAATGGTTATTGCTTTCGGGATACCAACGCTCGTTGCTTCTACTTTTGATAATTTGTTGGTATATAATATGTGCGTTCTAACTAGCATCAGTGAAACTCCAGCTCAAAGAATATAGAGACTTGATTCTTGAACGTAGTCATGGGAAAGTATTCGTCAAAGCCTCAAAGCTCATTCCAGAAAACAACTGAAGGACTGCTCTCTTTGAATAGGAATCAGCTGCGAACAAGCTGCGAATAACAACTGGTCTGCTTACACGACATAGTGGCCAGGGACCCTATTCTCCATTTTCCTTATAAAGGCGGGTTCTCACGATTCAGTTTCGCAGAATCAGTTTGATTGATTCAGTGATACTGAACATGAGAACACCTTTTCATTAAAATTGATCAGTGGGTTTGTACGGTGGTTTGTACTTTCAGTCAAACTGAAAGCCAGTCCTACTTTTCATTCATTCTGACTGAATCAGTTTTGAAAAATGAATACAAACGTCAAACTGACGTGCGAGAATCTTTTCCGTCATCAGGAGAGTCATCAGTTTCAGCACTTCAAGGTTATGAAAACGCCGTTTTCATGAATGCTGAATCAGTTAAAATGATTCATTAAAACTCAACAGTGAGAACAAACGTCGCTTTCATTAATGCTGAAACAGTCAAACTGATTCAGTGAAACTGATCACTCAGAACCCACCTTCTGTAATATTAATTTATTCTTGAAAAGATTTCTAAAAGCGTCGGGCGCTCGATTTACAAATAATGTGGCATAAAGCTCCCATGCTTTTTTTCACAATCATACTAGTATTTTTGGTTCATTATTATTTAAGCTTATTTTAAAAATTACTTTTAAATTCTTAGTTCCATGTTCTTTAAAAGCGAGTTTTTTAGCTTTCTTAACCTGTACCTAATTTTAATTTTTTAGTTGACGGGCTTATTGCTAGAACGTGATAAGCCACAGAACTGGCATTTCAAGATATTCAACAAAGAAGTTTTGAAAAAATATATAAAGGAACTGTCTAACAATAATACCCCCAGAATATTTTAAGTAAGTACCTACTATATTATCCTGAAGGTCATCAGAATCTGTAGGAAAATAAGCTTTGAGATACGTGAATATAGTTAAAAAGTAGATATTTCATCAAAAATATGTGGCTTGTTACATTATTACACCCTGTAGTTGTGTTTTCATCCTGAAAACAAATAAGCAATAACGTGACAAGCTACCAAAAAGTCAAAACTGTAGTTTTGACCTATAACATGAAATGCCACAAAAAATGGAAAAACCATTAATTTCGGTTGATTCCTGTTCACTATTTAGATTAGAATCTTTGTCTGGCATACTATTGTCACCACATTCACTTTTTTCACAATCAAAGTCCATATTTTCATGCAAAAAAATAATAGCATCATACGTAGGTCTTTTGCCGGCCGCCATTTTTCTGTGGCTTGTGACGTTCTAAGCTAAAATGAAATGTTCCGAACGATATTGTAATAAGATGTTTTTAGCAATTGTGGCTCCATCTTTCGGAATTCTTCCAAAATATTTTACATGTGGCTTGTAACGGTATTTTAGAAATCGGAAATAAATATTGAAAACATAATTTCGCGGAATAGGTGGCTTGTCACGTTTTAGCAATAAGCCCTTCAGTTAAATTTACCATTAAAGCGTAGTTTTTTTTGTTTTTGTAAACCGTATTTATTGATCAATGTTCTTAATAATCATTACCATTACTGCAAAAACGGTAATTAAAACTGCCGACTTTTTGGATTAAATTTTACAAAAATATCAACTCCCAAACAGTTGGATGTCACGCCTCGTAATATTAACGAAAAGTGGCGCCAAAGTTCCGCACCGCCAGATGTAGGTGGCTATGCACGAAGCGAATTTGACACATGACACGTTACAGTTTAAGACAACAGACGGCGCAGTGTTGCAGTTGCGTTCACACAACTGACAAAATTTATATTTCTAGGAGCATGGCAAAGCATATTTATCTGAGGTAGGCAGCTATGCCAACCTAATGGATTTTTCGTTAGATGTAACGAATTTTTGTGAATAGAAATGGAATAACACTAGTGGGCCAACTCATGGAGCCAACTTAACTTGCTTTTAATTCATAGGATATCACAAGCTCACCCACCCACCCACATACAAGTGAATCTAACAAAAGTGTCTCAAAAACGAGGGAACTGAATGGTCCCCAAGAAAATCAAATTGGGATGGAAACTAACCTAAATATTGCATCTTGAAAAACTACATTTCATACGTATTCTTTATGGCTCTTGTAATTTTCTTCGACTATAATCAAGTCTATTGAAGGCAAAGGAAGATTTGAATGATACTGTATTGTGGCTACTAAGCATAATATGGTTCAAGCCAGGGCCGCCACAAGGGAGGGGGCAACCGGGTACTGATGTCCCGGGCCCGGGCCCCGTAGGGGCCCGGTCCGGGCCTGAATCTTAATAAACGCTGTCGTATGGGCGACTGTTTTTTAACAATGTATGCTATGTTATTCAACTAAACGCAGATCATAATTTACTGATTCATTTGTTATGCTAATAATGCAATTCTTTTTTGGGTAACTTTACTACAAATAACTATAATGAATTATGAATAAACTGTAATGAAGCAATATCATTTTTGTAGCAATTATTTTGTGTTCCGGTTTTTCACTTAATACTTATTCTATATTCTTTCCAGTGCTGTTTCAATCAAACCCTTCTGCCATGTTATTCACAGAGACTCTCTTTTCAAATCAGTCTACAAAATTTCAACTTGAACATGATTGAATGTGTCGATTATAAAATTTAGGCAATCATTATTTTCTGTCAGTTACTCTTAAGAAATGAGTGATTATGAATTTCTCTGAATACGGCTTCTATTTGCAATTCGTACTATTCGAAGACGAAAAAGTAATAAAATCCCATAACTAATAATTACTTAACGTACGTGAATACTAGTGTTTCCAATTTTCAGTTACAGTTTCTTAAATTTATTTCAGGAAGGATACAAAACAGTTCAGTAAAAATTTAGACATTTCAATCACTGAAACTTGAAAACAAGTAGAAAAATGAATTTTTGTGTGGAGAGAGGAAATCAATAGTTTTTCAACATGGTATTAGCATAACCGCATCTCGTTGCCAGTTCGAATGTCACGGCCTCATCACTTGAGACGGCTATGGTATTGGGGGCCCGTGGCCAGAATCTGGTCCTGGGCCCAACCTTGCGATGTGGCGGCCCTGGTTCAAGCAGAAGAAGATAAGACGATTGGGAGAGAAGTTTTGCCACAAAGTGACCCTTTCTGGACATCAGGATGTCGGATCACAAGTTTGTGCAGCTTTTCTGCAAGGACAAGCACGGTTGTTTGATTTACCTTTCAAATTTTATATTTATACACATATACATATATTTATCGATGTATCTGATTTTCTCTTTATAGAATTAATTGGTGTAGTGAGATGAACATAACTTTAAACACCTTCACTACCCTATATACAGGGTGTCCCACGACGATTAAGACAAGCAATATATCGGAACCGGGCAGTAGTAGAGAATTATAATTTTGAGGGTTTAAATTTCTTATTACTGTGCCACCCAATGAGTTATTTGTTTTTGATCACGTGAGGTCCGATTCAACATTTTTAATGGGACACCCTTTATATTTGTGTATTCCACCCGAAAAAACAATTCCAACAAACTAGCACACTTGGTGTCTAAAGTGATTAATTCAAGAGCTACAGGTACTTAAAGGATGGTACCACTACCATTGATTATAACATGTACCCCTACATTTGGATTAATTTGGTGGTGTTTCATAATGGTAGTGGTACAGTCTTTTAAGTACATGTAGCTCTTGAATTAATTACTTTAGACCCCAAGTGTGCTAGTTTGTTGGAATTGTTTTATCGGGCGGAACACAAAAATTCACAAATATATAGGGTGTGCCATTAAATTTTTTGGGTCGGACGTCACGTGATCAAAAACAAATACCGCATTGGGTGACACAATAATAAGAAAAGATACTATTTTTGCTCTAATTTACACCCCCAAAATTGTAATTCGCTACACTACCCAGTTCCGATATATTGCTTGTCTTACTTGTCGTGGGACACCCTGTATGTTTACTCTTATCTAAGCATACATTCCAGTCTTGACGAAATAAATTCGACTAAGACGTTTTATTATTTTGACTAATTTGTGTGATGCAATTTTTCTAATGTATGTAGATCATAGAAAAAGCCGAAACCTGCTGGTATGGATGATGAAATAAAATCAAGTACACATTTGATATATGGGTTATTCTAGAATAGTTAAGTTGTTGACAATACTTAAAAAAGTGTAAGTAGGTCAGTCCATGAGCTGTATATTTTTCAGACATTCTAATCTTCATTACAGCAGATTTTCAAAAATTAGAATCACGTTACAGATAAACCCGAAAAAAAAGTTTTTCAATTTCATCGTGGTACAGACGCACCTCAAACAATACGTTTTCAAAGCTTTTTAATCAAACATGATCACAATAGTGACTACAGTACAATGAATAGTTAGATTAAAATTCAACCACATGATAACCAGTAAGCTGGCCCTTTTCAAAGGTTCCCATTCCCACGCGCCAAATACGACCTCTGTCTAATTGTTAGGTGACGTTTAGAGCACGCGCTGAGGCAAACAAGTCAATCGAACGGTCCCGATCTAAGCCTCCGGAACACATTATTATCATGTTTGTAATTATGCGTCTGTTCAGGACGCCCACAGCCCTGAGGTTTATTATTCCCCGGATTAGCCTGAAGGATAGGGAGAGTTGGGTGGGAACTATGGGAGATTAGTCCATCTAGCCAGTTGGAACTGCCCATCTTTATTCTGTGTATATAGGATGTGATCTAGGGAACGTTTAGATTTAAAAGATAACAACAACTTTTGAACTTTGACGCCAGTAAGCGGAGGACGTACTATTGAATTTGAATTCGAAACAATAGGTTTTCTGGAAGCTTTATCCCATCCGCTCCACGATAAAAGTAAGACAACCAATCAGATTAGATAAAAAAGGGTTCGACTGAGAGAGTGTGTGTAGGATATCTTACGCAGCTCGACGAAATGACGACAAACTTACTGCCTGAGGCTAAGTTTTGGTTCATTTGTAACAAATATTTAAGCGATTTTATTGGAATTTTAAAAACCAAAACATAATTATGCACCTACCTAGATCAACATCTCATAATAACACTAAAGAGAAAAAAAGGGATATAGTACCAAAGAAGTAAAGTCTTGATACAACTTTTACCTCAGTTTTGTAGCCTTTCAAATAGACACTGAAAGCTAATGTGCAGTTGTCTGGTTCTGCTGTGGCTGGAAATGATTTCAAAATGTCTAAAGACTTTTGCCCCTGCAGTAGCAATTAATAGAAGAGGAAGGAGAAGAAAATATATTTTCTAAGACTATAAAGCACCTTCGCCCTTGCAACAGTAGTAACTCACGTGAAAATTTCATCAAATTTTATTCACAACTTCTGTAGTTGGCAAAGATGACATTTGAAAATTTCGGGACCAGAACTTACATCCTTGACTGTGTAGTCGTTGGCTTCTCTCTAACTAGTAAAATATATTCTTGGTGAAATAATACCTGTAGATTTATCCTGGACCAAGGTCAGGAGATCTTCATAACCTTATGAAAATTATCTTAGTGTCGCCGGAGAAGCTAAAAAAACGAAATACGTAAAAATGCTCAAACCCCCTTTTGTAGCGTCTTAGCGGTTTACGATCTAATTTTTTTAATACGTCATGGAACTTAGGTCAAGTTGAGAGAATTCTAAAACATTCTAACAGATGAGGTTAACGTAGGCGCAGTGGTAGTATTAGTAGTAGCGGTTATAGTGTATATATAGTGTATAGGATAGCAGTATTTGCGAAAATATTTGATGAATTCGCAAATATAGGTATTACAAAATTGCCTTTCCCCTTGTCGGTTGGCATCGTCGGCATAAATATTCAACTTATTTGAGTCCTTTTCGCATTATTTGTCCTATTTGAGCAAATAAGACAAATAACCCAAATATGTCTTCCACACATCGTCGTTTATCGGAAAACAAAACAAATACTCGAATATGATACGCCAAGTGAAGTACCGGCATTAAAGTGTATATCTGGGAATCCCCAGCTTATCGATCAAATAATAAGGGATACATGTATGTCGTTGCTATATAGTCGTACCAGGACTTTTCATGGTATCATATCTTCCATCAGTCAGCTGGCATCTTAGGGCTGCCATTGTATAGCCACTCAGGACGATGGTGGCTCACCTAGTTCAACCCATGGTATATGAATGATGTCATCTCCAATAATATCTAAGAGCTGGATAAGGGCACAAGAGAAACAGCGGATTCCTGTGAGCATCGGTGAACACATCATGTCCATCCACAATCATATATAAAAGGATACCCTCCAATAACTAACTTCTTGGCCTCTGGTAGAAAGTTTGACGAAATACCCCTCCTGCTTCTTCTATAGAAAGCTTTCAACATATTGATTACAATTGTTTCAGAAACTGAATTGTTTTGCTCCACATGTAGGCGACGCGACTTAGGAAAGGATGAAAATTTCTATACCTTTTCCAGCTGTAGCTTCTAAAGCGTCAAGTGATAATTCAAAACGGCCCGTTTTGAATTACACTTGATGCTTTAGAAACTGCAGGTGGAAACGGTGTAGATTTCTTGAAAAACTACGTTTTGGTGCTTCTGTGACTGAAGAGATGTAGACGGACAAGTAACTCTCCGCAGGACTAGTAGTTTTTCCGGTGGTTGGTCCTTAGAGCAATGTCACCGACATCACCCAATCACCGAATATCACCCCTCAGCCATCATCGCCTGCTTCCCTCTTCCTGCCAAACCTTCCCGGTATTTTAACAAAGGTCAGTATGTCGGCTCAGCCAGGGAGGCAGCCCAGGGAAACTGAATCTCCCCTCTTTCCCACTCCTCGATACTGGGAATGGTCAGAGTGAAAGATTTACCCAACTCTGATAGATGGTTTGCTTCGACAACTCTGTAGGCAGATATCTCTCTCGCTTATCAATACTTTTACATACTTCCTCAACCAGAGTATGGAGAGCCGTATCCATTGGTTTGCCGTTCCTATAAGTATGTTGATTTCAGTCTGCTTGAAACCTTTTCTTCAAGATACTCACCATCCTTTTCAATGTCTTCATTAAGAAGTATGTCTGACTAATAGGCCTAAAAGATGTGGCAGCTGTGTTCGACATGTAGACGATGTAGGAAACAACATGAACTTCTAGATTTCTTGAAAAAACTACGTTTTGGTACTTACGTGTCTGAAGAGATCTAGACAGAGATAAGGACCTCTCCACCGGACTTTTTCCGGTGGTTGGCCCTTAGAGCGACGTGTAACAAAAAGACGGAGACAAAGAAAGCGGTAGTGGGTGAATGGGAGGCGTGTCCCCGCCTTCACAACGGTCGCCGTTGGCGTTGCACTTAGATATTCATAATTGATATTGTCGTTATTTATAGCGGGTTGTGATACCGCTGCTGCGATAGCCACAGAACAGCAGCGCCAGCCCTGGCCGGCCTGGTATGATATACGCGCGGATCTCATTTACATCAAACAACGACCAACCGTGGCTGCGGAGTAGCGTTCTTCACGGGTCCTTCAAATAAACGTACATCCTTGATGGTATTTTAATTTTATTGCATCAACCCAGCTCTGTCAGATCATTCTGGAGATTTAGTGAGGTCTAAATGTACTACTCAAAGTAGCGCAAAAAAGTATTTCAAAACCTTGTTTCGCAAATTCAATGGGCATGGATGTGCAATATGAATATATTGAGGCTTGCAAGATTTTCATAGCGTCCGTCATATGGTACCTCGATATTAGTTGTCCAATGAAGACCATAACTAGGACTATATCTCAGTCTGATAATGATCACAAAGGCAGGGATCAGATAGATTATGACATACTGAGTTTAGAGGATGTGAAACATTTATATTGGCTGCAGACTAACTACCACTAATGCATTCCGAGCTTCTGATGAACTGTAGACAAGCTACTTGTTTTCAGGAACTCTTCAAGCCAGGAAAAAGTCAGTAAGTGGTAATAATCATACCAAGGTGAACTGTGGACATTCAGGCTTAAGTCGCACATTTATGGATCCGTCTGATCCAGTTTCCAGTTTTACAGATGTAATACTGTTGGATAAAATCCTAAACTATAGCTTCCTCGATAATCTGTTTGGATATTTAGCCAACTTCCTCTCCAGTTCTAAAACTTCTGCCGAGGTATATAGTTTTCCCCTTTATGTATCACAGAGGTCAGTGTTAGCGCCCGTATAGTTTGTAGTATATGGCAATAATCTAGCCTTTACAGTTTTGCTGATGATATAACTTATCATAGGGGCAATGCCGGTAGAATATGAGGCATGAAGTGCTTGTTGCCATGTAGATAATTACACAAAGCTGTAATAAGGCTAATGGTGGTCTACGGAGCCATGGCTTGGGATTACCTGTGGAACCAGCTTTATAGAGTATTGATTTCAGTTGAAACTCAGAAGAATATGTACTGCTATGATTGGACAGTGTCACCTAAGATTCGATGTGTGAACTATTCTCAAGAGCATTTGACTCTTCTGTATTTGAAAATTATAGGAGATTAAAAAAAAGACCTAGCTGTGGAGGGACCCATCGAACAAGCAGAATAATCTGTAATTTAGTTCCTAAAAGTAACATTAGCGAGGCTACCCAAACATTACAAAACCATCGTCATCAACCTGCAACAACAATGAATTGTTCCACTAAAGGTAAGTACAAACCAACAACAAAGTGTTACCAACCAACTATTGGAAATATGTTAGCAACATATTTATTGGACACAACAACTTGTATCCGGATGCATGTGGTCCACAATATTATTGTCCAAGTCTTATACGAGCATGATGGTATTTCGTGTCATTTTTAAATCAAATTAATGTTCCTTACTACCGTAGTAAACTAGTTTCTAGACCTGAATTACATAAAGCTAACATAAGAAGTGTTGACTTCACCTTGTTACCGAAAAAGGCCCTTCAAGCGTTCTTTTACATATAATGCAGTATCCATTTATAATGTTAAAAAATCGACTAAAACATACATTAAATACTGCTTAAAACATTTTAAAAATATTGCTTTTGTGTTCAGAAATGTAATTTTTTGATGAATTTATATTTAAGTTTGTATATTTTATTTCATTTATAGTTTTTATGAGTTTAAGTGGAGTAGCAGTAGCTAGACTTCGCCCCAGTGACCATAGCTAGCAGACTTACAGTGTAGTCCGGCGAAGTTTCCGAGCAACCCCTGATATTTGGTCCGCTTTTCCTCCTCCATAGAGACGATGTTCACCACGGCAGGTGCCGAAATATCTATAACATTACCTTCTACTGTTGCAAGCTCGAGCGTGGAGAACGAGTAGTTCCAGTAAATTTCTATATCCCTGGAGCCTACGGCAGCACCGGTGTCTCATCGATACCATATGACCAAATGATAGTATAGCACCCGTAGAGCCGCGTTCTGCCGATAGATGTGAGCCGTTTCAATGTACAACTCGACAAGAATAGCTAGAGACGTGAGAAATATGAAATAAGGAACGCCCCTCGATGCGTAGTGGACAGCGACCAAATTTGCCATTTGCATCAGTTATTTCGTAGCAGAACGGGCAAAATCACGTATGGTGAATGGCTGATATGAGTTTTATAGAAAATGCATGTTTAATAAGTCTGACACTAAGTCGGCAGATTATCACAGCGAAATAAATTATAACAACTATAAGAAAATGGCTTCAAGAAAAACTTATTCCAAATTTACCAGCAAACAGTGTATTGGTTATAGATAACGCGCCTTATCATAATGTTGAAGTGAACAAATGTCCTACTGTGGCGACCAGGAAAAATAATATGGAAGAGTGGTTAAGAAATAGACAAAATTATGACTGAAGCAGGTCATTCTGTTTTACGACTTCCGTACCACCCCAACTTAAATTTAATTGAATTAGTATGGACATCCCTAAAGCAAAATTTGGCAGAAAAAACGTGGATTTCGATTTTAAACCTTAGAAAAACATTGTGATGAGTTTTTTTTCACATTTTCACAAGAAGCTTGGAAAAAACTGTAAATATGCAATATACGAGCGCTATTTTACGGAAAAAGAACCATTTTTGGATGTGATTGTGGAGAATCTAATAATAAACTTGCAGGAAGATAGTGACAGTGATGATGCAGAGTTTATAGAAAATCTAATTTCAGATACGGAAAGTGATTCAGAGTAAAAGTGAACTTTCAGAACTGTGGATATTTTATGGTTACCTAATAATAATTATTTATTATCTGTCATCAAAATTGAGGACCTGTCTTAACAAAGCAAATCTTTTCTTAAGTTTAACTGTTTACTTAGAGTGTACGCGCGTACACTGTGTTTCTATTTCTTTTCCGCCGAATGCGTTCTCACTCTTTCGTGTGCGCAACCGACGAGATTCTCAACTCTCTTCCTATATTTGTCGAGTTGTACGTCTGGCATGAGGACAAGAGATGCTTATATAAGCATCTCTGGTGTCTGTCGGCAGGTTCTTCAACGTGTTAAGAGTACATCTACACCTACAACCCTATTACTGTATACTAAGGTGAAACACCACCTTGGCAAGCCATTATAAAACCCTCAGTATCCGACTTTAGCCCATTAGACGTTAGGAAAGAGAAGGTCAACTGCTTAGACAAGCCATGCTCCTCTAGATGTTTGTAGAAGGTTCCATGGAGTGACTTACGTCTATGAAAGGAAGTCGACTTTGGCAGCTTTAATGTGGGATTTTAATTATGCGAGAGCAAGTTCCGTAATGGACTGCTGACACCTCCGCGTGAAGTGAAGTGTGAGGTGACTACAACGTCAGAAAAGTAATCTTATGGTAAATGTGGAATTTATTGGAATAGGGAGACAAGCACAAGTATTGTAAATTACCAAGGTTGAGAATTATCCTATACTAGCTGACCCGACAGACGCTGTCCTGTCTTAGCTATGAATATTGAAATTGAACTTAAATCTGCAATAAATAATAATTACCTATCTGAAGAGCATAGCGATAATTGAAATACTTTTGATACCCAACATGTTTTGTTTCGTTTTCGGGCCCATAAATAAATAGTGATTATTTTGTCAACACGGAACAGGCCTCATGACCATGTGGAAAACATGCATTATCAAGATTGATTCCACAAACGTTCAACGACTGGCCCTGCTATTTAGTTATCGTCATACAAATGCAAGCCGCACAGAAAATTGCAACCGCTTAAAGTCGAATGGCATGTTGTTTAAAATCATAGGGATGCGTGGAATCAAGACGTCTTCACTTTTGTTTTCCCCTGTATTTTTAATCAATTCTACGTTTTTTCTCTGAACGTATTTCTGACCCAAATTCAAGTAGAAAAGTTCATTTAAACATGCGAAAATATAGAATGTATGCCACTGACCTTAAAAAAAAATAAATATTGTTTTTCAGACGAAACAGATGAAAATCCAATTTTTTGTCTTTTGATGTCTCTTCGTATCCCACTTTGTTTTGAAGGAAAAAAATGAAAACCACTTCATATCCCGTTGAAAAAGTGGGGCTATGAAATACGAAGAGACATGAAAAGAAAAGGTATTTCTATCTGTTTAATCTGAAAAATAGCATTTAATTTTTTCAAAGTTAGTGGCGTACATCTTTTTGTTAATATTCTCGTGGGACTGCCTCTCTACCCCCGACACGCCAAAGGAAAGGATAATTATCTTCTAGTCAGTGGTGACTTAGATTCTTAATGCAGTGAAAGACTACAGATTAAAAAAACGGCTCATTAATGTTTAAGTCATTGATAAAAAACCAATTTTATTTCAAATCTTTGACACCCTGTATCTTGAAATCCAGAACTTTCAAGACTCACATTATTATGGACATTCAGATAGGAACATGAAGCCTTAATATGCTTAATTTTCAAGATACAAAGTTTCCTATTATTTTTGTTTTTTTTCCATTATCCCGCAATAAAATGGCACAACGTATCTAAAATTACGTATCGGGAATTCAACCACAGTGAATTGAATAGAGGGCGCCACCTACGGCACATCGAACTCTTTTAAATTAACAAATTTTTTTCTGTTTTGGAGCATCAACCTGAATATTAAAAACATCGTTTTCTCAATATGCGTTACGAAAAAAAAAAAGGTATACCTACTTTGTTTAAGTCTCTAGAGGTAACCGTTTTCGAGATGACATTTATTAGAATATCCAAGGCAACCCAATTACTTGTAAAATGTGTCAAAAGAATTATCGGTTTTTTGAAACGAATTAATATTAGGTAGATCAAAAAACATGTTTCAAATACATCTAATTTTTACAATAGGTGGTGTTGAAATTTGAAAATACTTCGTAAATGAGATTTAAAAGTATGAGCTTGAGCCTAATATTTATTCGTGTGGAAATTCTTTCGATCGCAATTTACAATTCAGTCGCATTGGAACTTTCAATGAAGATTATGTCGAAAACATTTACCTCTAGAGACTCAAACAAATCATACATTTTTCATGTGAAACATATCGAGGATTTTGTTGATACATTGATGCAGCAAACCGGAAAAAGATTTTGGTAATTTAAATCCGTTCAATGTTCCTTGGGTGGCGCCCTCTATTCATGATAGCAAAACTATGGCTGAATTTGGATTTGCGCCTTAAAAAACCCTCCAATACGTAATTTTATATCGTTTTGCCATTTTATTGCGAAAGAATTGAGGAAAAGTGAAAATAAAAGAAAACATTTTGACACCTGTATCTTGAAATTAAGCATTGTAAAGCTTCATGTTCCTATCTCAACGTTCATAGAAACGTGAGGTCTATCACCTGTCAAGCGTTATCGGTCGATTATACGGACACCCGCTATGAGCTTTTTTTATTTGAATTTGAGTCATATATGCCCTTTAAATTACGGTCTATTAATAATTAACACCCTGTATACGCATTTGTCATTATTTCTGCGACGCACACTTGATGGGCACGAAATTTCCAGATCATTAAACATCTAAAAGCTAACCGGTATTTTTTACAGCAACGTCATACATGACAACAATAACACCCTTCGTAGTTGTCAAGTTTTCTCGGATTTTTTCAAATTTTCTAATGTTCCGTATAATTTTCCTTAGATTTCTTCCGTAAGAACCTTCTACGAAGTAATGGCAAACTTATAAAAAAAAAGATGGATGAAATTGGTAAAGCCGTTCTCACGTGATGCCGTGACCAAGGGAAAAAGGGACTCATTTTTATATATAGAGATTAGACTTATAAATGTGCGTGTTCAAAGGATTTTCGTCCTGCCTAGCCGCACTGTAACACATTGTAAAGCCAATTTCAGGTGGATCCATTGTGAGAAGGCATGTGGCGCCCGCGCGGCTTTCCGAATGTCTCCAACAGAAAGTGATTTACGGTTCGGCAGCCGAGCTGGCAGTCTCCATCCCCGTTCCCGTTCCCGTTCTCGATCCCGCCGGCTGCAAATAAATAACAATAAATCCTTTAGGATGAGCCGCGTAACGGCATCACGTCGCGGTCATAATCCGCACACGGAATGGAAGTGCAGGCGCATGCTTTCCTTCCACTTCCCGCCCGGATTGCTCCGGACGGCCGCCGACGTCCACGGAACAATGGACTGTCCGCCGCTCCGGGTAATCGCAGGACGAGGCGGCTCGCAAACAACCGCGCCACGATGCATGGCAGATAAAGACGTTGTGGAGCGTCACCGCATCCACTCGTATACACAATGTTATACAGGTCAGTGGTATATTACGCTCTGGCCCAATAAACGTATTGGGGTAATGCCCGAAAGAAATACGCAAAGTTAGTTCTGAGCAAGGAATATTTCCCAAAACCGAAAAATTAATTTTATACGGCTATTGAGCATCACCAAATAGGCAAAATAGTTTTGGCAACTTGAAATGCTCAGGTCTAGCTCTGTACATTTTTTGAACGACCAGCACAAATTATTATTTTTTTTATTTAAGTGCAATAAAATAAATATAAAATTATAAATGTTATTCAAACTTATTCTTCTTCCATGGACTTGGTTTTTTCATATTTATCTTGAGACCCAGCCTTTAGCTTTCCTTATTAACGCGACTTAGTCGATGTAGTGTAAGGCTTTCGCGGCCATCGATGAAGTTGTGATTCTTGGGTTTTTAGGTTGGTAGCCCCGCCGCCTTGGGATATGGCAGTGCTGAGTGTCAACACCGTACGTTAACAAAGACAATGTGTCACTCTAAGCTCCGCCCCCTTTGTGGTCTTTCCAGCCACCTTCCAGATGTGCACTCGAATACTACGCAAGCTGGCGGATTCTGGCGCCCGGCGATCTCGAGCAGTAGCCGCACGCTAACAACTGTGGTTTACAGGGTCAGCCCGCCTAATACCACCTAACACGCGACACGGTGCACAGGATACAATCGGTCGTACCTACCGGGGTGCCTAAATAAGTAGTGTTTGTGTGTTATTGAGCGTTTTTCGCGTATTTTACAAAAAAATGCCGGTGACATGCTCTGTATATGGCCCCACTGTTTTTTTTATATTTGTGCCTACTTATTCCCACTGATTTTTAAAATATCTGTTTTTAATACTTTAATTTTATTATTGACTTGATTCTTAAGTTTTTTAAATTTATTTTCCAAATTCGTATTTCCCGGTTCTTTAACTTTTTGTTTATAAATTTTGACTCGGTTTTCAATCATTTCAAGAATTTCTTGATATATCTAGTCGTTATTTTCACGTATCTTATACGTCTTTTTGAATTCCGAATCTTTTTTAAAAGAAGTAATTAAGTCAATTAGTTCCTGAAATGATTGAACTTCTGTAGTTTGAATATTCTTTTCAAATTTTGAGATTAACTTTTTATGATCTATTCTGTTTACTTCTTTTCTATATTTTGTCGCAAGTACTTTTATGTTTACACCTAAGGTTATTGACAACAAATTATGAATGATCAGACTGTTACTGTTTCTTTACTACTTGAATCGTACGTTTCATATTACTACATTTATCTGACAAAATATGATCTATAATACTCCTTGAGCTATTTGCCACCCCAGTAGCTGCATCTGCAGTTATTGTGTTGAATGGTTTATTGAATAATAAATTATACTCTATCTATACTATAGAATTCATTTCTATTGACCCCCGTATAAGTAAAGTGAACGTCGACCGTTGACGTCGACAATATCCCACAGTTGGATTCCCTGTAAGAAACGAGACCGCACGAAGGGAACCCCTCTCATATCGAGGCGGCTCGCATTTGTGAGACTCACATCAAAGTCGGCACGGCGAGTGACCCTACTTGTCTTTGTTAATGTACGGTGGTGTCAAGGACCTGAAGACCCTCATAACAAATCAGTGGCATTTTCTGCACAAACCCTCACACCATACATTGATAATCTTTAGCTGATAACCTACATTCCGAGCTTCGGCTTTAATAGAAATATCCAGGGGCAAGACCCCGAGGACAACTTCTAGGGTAACTGGAGAGCTGCGTTAAAAGCTTCACTACAAGGGCTTTTTAGGCTTTCAACTGTGGCTATATCTCTGTCGCCGTCGTTTGGTTCACCTTTGTCGACCAGACTAGTACACCATACGTGATTTGAGGTCTTATAATTGCCTTGCACAGCCATATTGTGCAATGTATGGTTCTAAATCCCATGAGCAGCCCAAAAGTTTTCTCAAAACCATCAGCGCCCATTCGGCCTTGTGCAGACTGCTATCAAGGTCTGCGTTCTATGTCACCTTGGATTCTAATATCAAGCCTAGGTATTTGGCTGTATTTGAGATTCCCAGCTGTGCTGTCCACAGTTTCTGTCTGGAAAGAGAGCCTAGGTTATTTTTCCTGGTGAATTGAACGACTACTATTTTAGAGGAATTGATGTTCAGTCCATCGCTATGACACCAGTCGTTTGTGCGTTGCAGGCTGACTTCCATGACGTCGCCCATAGGGGTATTTTTATATTAAGAGTTCGAACAAAATTATTTTTCAATCTCAATTTGTCTGGAACAATGGAATTAATTGTAATTTGATCAAAAATTGAACTTATATATTACAAAAACTAAAGTAATAGAAAGCGTATATTTTGTAAAGCTACAAAACATTTACAAAAAAACATAGGGGCTGCGTCTGTGACCAGTCGTCCTTTACTTCTTCTGCAATGTCTTCATTGTAAGATAAACAAGACTGCAGGCAAAAGCAACGCAACAGTTTATTACAGAAGTGGTTTAGTAGTTTTTCTGGGAGTAGGTTTTACGCCAGTAATTACCGTACCGAGCTAAGTGATGATATATAATCAGCTCTACAGGCCTTGTAGGCCTAAGGCTTAGTTGGAGATTTTTCTCCACTCATTCCCGTTCAATGCTTTGTTTTTCCAATTTCTGATATTCAGATTCTCTAAGTCTTCCTACAGTGCCGTCAGCCATTTCCTCCTGGGTCTTCCTCTTCTTATCTTACCTGTCACACTTCCCCTAAGCATTTTCTTTGCTGCTCTCGAATCTGGCATTCTTTCTAGGTGTCCTAACCATCTAATTCTTTGTGCTTTTATGACCGATGTTATAGAATGGCTATCATATAATTCCATCACCTGCTCATTTGTTCTTCTGGTCCACATTTCGCCTATTTTTTGCCCTCCATATATTCCCCGCAAGATATATCTTTCCCAAATTTCTAATTTCTGTTCTTCTGACTTATTTAATGTCCATACCTCACATCCATAAAGAGTGACCGGTCTAATAATTGTTCTGTACAATCTCTCCTTTGCTCTTCTAGACACCATTTTTGACTTCAATATTTTCCTGAGCGATCCTGCGCTTCTGCTTCCTTTGTTTATCCTACTATTAATTTCTCTCGTCTTTTCATTTCTGTTGTAGATATTGACTCCCAGGTAATTGACATTTTCTATTGCCTCAAATTTATATGTTTTTTCCTTTGTGCAGTTCTTTATGACTAAATCCTCGTCTTTTTCCCCATTACCGCTCCTCATGATCATGTATATCCAGATTGCAAGACACTCTGCTGAAGTTCCGAGCCTCAGCGGCCTCCTCGACTTGTATTTCTGTCACTGCTACTACCTACACCAACATAAAAATATACTTTTTGGTTTTGTCATACATACAGCTATTTAGAAATATCATTAAGAAGTTTGGACGAAGTTGTAAACGTTTTTAGTGTGGCCAATGGCAGAGAACTAAGTTTGTAATATAAGATACATACTAAAGCCAGGGCTCATTCAGAAGAGTATCAAAAGCATTTAAGTTTCGATAAACGGACACTGTTTCTAATGCAAGTATATACTACTATTAGAATTGATGAAGTATTTATTTATTTATTTAATGCTTTATTGCCCGACAGAATATACATTCCAATTACAGGACAATTACTTACAATAAGAAAAGGTTTGAACTAAAAATAATTTATGTTCAGGTTAATGTGCGATATAATGACGCAAATGAACTCCTTATTTCCTTAAGACTAGAAAAGTTGATGTCACATTGATCAGCAATCATGTTGAAGTTTGAGCACATACTATATAAAGGGGAATTAATTAATAAATTTGTCTTAGCAGTAATTATGAGGAAAGTGATGTTTTGTCTTGATGGTCTTGTAGGAATGCGAAAATTTAGTTGATACATTAAATTTGGCGAGTCTATCACATTATTTACTAATTTATGTAGAAAGGTCAGAGCACTATTGATTCTCCTTAATTCTAATGGTTCTACTTCAAATCTCGCTAGTAAAGCTAAATGGTCACAACCGCGCATTGGATAGACTCCATCTGTTTTGAAAGACAAATATTTCAGAAATTTGCGTTGAATATTCTCAATCTAATGGGTATGAGTTTGATAGTAAGGGTTCCATATCACTGAAGCGTATTCGAGCTTTGAGCGAACCATAGAAAAACACAGGGATTTCAGTGCAGTTCATACGTTAAAGAAGTATTTGCAGTACCTAACCATGAAGCCATAACATCTGATGGCAGAGAGTGCTGTATTTTGGATATGAGATGTGAAATTTAGTTTGGAATCAAACAATACGCCCAGGTCTTTTACTTCACCAACTATCTCTAGGGCAGTAAGCTGTAAACGATATTGAAAATCTATGAATGTACTTTTCACGCGAATGTACAAACTTTACATTTTGAAATATTCATGAACAGTTTATTGACTTCGCACCATTCATTGATCCTGTTGAGGTCACTTTGCAAGGCCTGACAATCTTGCAAACTTCTAATATTCGCAAAAATTTTCAAATCGTCTGCAAAAAGAAGATGCGACGAAGTTAAGCTCCCTGACAGATCGTTGATGAAGAGCAAAAAGAGCAATGGCCCTAAATTCGCCCCTTGAGGTACACCGGACCTAGCAATGAACTGCGGCGAATTAAACCCATTGAGAGAGACATATTGAACTCTAGAATCAAGGTATGAACTGAACAATTTAACCACATTATCATTAAAGCCATACTATTGCAGTTTAGCAATTATTACCGAGTGATCAATTTTGTCAAACGCTTTGGAGAAGTCGGTATAAATGACGTCAAGCTGTCCTCTGTCATCCAAAGCCTCTGATATGGTTTGAGTTATTTCAATCAAATTCGTAATGGTTGAAGGGCCTTTCATCCATGTTGTGAATTTAAAATAAGTTGACTAGTTTGGAAGTAAATAATATGATACAATGACATTTCGAAAACTTTAGAAAAATTGTTTAAAATTGATATACTCCTATAGTTTTGAATCTGAGATGGATCTCCAGATTTAAGAATTGGGCATATTTTTGCTACTTTCGTTTTGTCTGGGAATACACCAGTCTTTAAAGCAAAGTTGAATATCCTTGCTAGAGGTTTAGCGAACACAAACGCTCCATCTCTAACTAGAAAGCTGGGAATCATATCGCTTCCAGAGGTTTGCTTATTAGGAAGTTTGCGCAGTGACTTTAAAATTACCTCCTCGCTGAGTGCTCCTATTTGTACATACCTGCTTCAGAAGTGTCCATATTAATTGAATGATTGGTAAAGGATTTTTAAAAATATCTATAAACTTCGCAATATTATTACGAAAGCAGTGATACTGAACACCAGCAGATGGAAAATGCTACATGACTAACTTTCGATTGAAACTGCCGGCAAGAATGTGCAGCTACGGAGCGAAAAAAAGTCGCTCTTGATCTGGCGTTTACCCCGATATCTCTGGTGCAAATCATGTTTGCAATAAGAGCCAATCTGCAAAATAGCCCATAACGAGGCTCTGTAGAAAAGGAGAAAGTACTCTCTCTAGGAGCAATCACTTGCGATGCACTCTGAAGATTAATTCTGAAGATCCGCCCTAGTGTAGTCTAATGGTTTAAAACGTCGACCTGAACAGTTGAAGATTCGGGTTCGATATCTGCCCACACCAATGCCAATTTGGTTACTTAATTTCTATTTTGTGGAGAAACAAGGGACTAGAAATTGCTACATGTTTGCCTTTTTGAAGGATATTGATCCCAAGAAAGTAGCGCATCATCGCATAAATCGAGAGCAATTACGCGTTTGGGCAGAGTGACACATTCATTACATTTCTGGTGCCTAAATTAAGAAATTAATTTGATCCGCGAGAGCGGGCAATTCATTAGCGCTGCGAGTGAGTTTTTCTGAGCAGCGCTGAGCTCGGTCTGGTTTCATTAATGCCTCTAGTCGCGACACATTCCGCCATCAGCGAACGCACCAATTTTCTGGATAATTTACGGCGCATCGCCGACGTCCGCTGAAAGATATAAATAGAGCCCAATTATCGAGGAAGACTTCTTATGGGGATACAGATTTACATACGTTTAAATTAGGCTCAATGCTATTACAGCCCTAGCGGCTGCCTGTATCCATTATAGTTCGCACGTCAATGAGTGCTGTAAGTTTTATAATCATAAAAGAATACTCATAAAAGTGAATTCTTGGACGAAGAACATATACTTTCATTCAAGTATAGCATATCTTCCTATGTGCAGAGTTGCAGATATCTTAAACCAGGAATGTGACATTTTTGATAGTATAGGGTTATATTGAGTAAATATTTTCAATTCAAAATAACAATTCTGAAACCTTACATCAAGTATATGATAATCTTACACAATACAAAACAATGAATATATCACCTATAAGAATACTAGATACTGTCTGAAACATTTCATAATCTTGGCGAAAGCACCTTAAGATTTTGGTCTTCTGAAAGAATTATCTAAGGGTATCTGTATAGTTATGCAATATTTTTCAAAATTCATGTCGAAAGATACCGATTACCACAGAATATAAAAAATATACAGGGTGTCCCAGGACGATTAAGACAAGCAATATATCGGAACTGGGCATTAGTAGCGAATTATAAATTTGGGGGTGTAAATTAGAGCAAATATAGTATCTTCTCTTATTATTGTGTCACACAACAAGGTATTTATTTATGGTCACGTGACGTCCGATTCAAAATTTTTAATGGGACACCCTGCATATTTGTGACTTTTTGTGTTCCTCCCGATAAAACAATTCCAACAAAGTAGCACACTTGTGGTCTAAAGTGATTAATTCAAGAGCTACAGGTACTTCTAGTCATCTATAACAACAACAAAGCGTCCTCTACCTGTTGGACTCGATAGTATAAGTAAACACTCTAAATTCGTGATACTATTGAACTTGGACCTCATATAGTATAAATCAAGAAAAGCGGTTTTCGTGGTGAGCATAACAGTATAAGTTGACTTATACTTCTTAGCGTTCTGAACAGATGTTAAAATACCTTCTGCAAAGCAGTACAAGTCGACTTATACTTCTTGGCTCCGTGAATAAAATTTCGTAATATTTTGGTAGAAACATTGACTTATACTATATATACTCTTTTACACGCGGGAATTGAAAACAAACTGTGGTGGGGCGTTCAGCTAGCTTCGTATTTTGAGGTTATGTATATTATTGCTTACAAGTGGTTCCAGGTGAATCTGAACTTCTCTGACCTTTACAAGAATTCTTTAGTTCTCAGAAAAAAAGATTCATCGAGCAATACTTTCAAATGGCATGACGCTCGGTGGTTCAGATTTACTAAGGAGCCGGGTAAAATATTTTTTAAGAAATCTCTTGATGAAAAAGAACAATTTGAAGAACTTCCATTTGCCGGAAGAGGAAAAAGCACAACTCTTCAACCACAAAAGTGTTATACCTCCAAACTACCAATATCAGAAGAAAAAAAGTCTAACTTAATTGACTTATTGCCTTTGATATCTGAACCTTTCAGACAGTTTTACCTCGACCTACGAACATCAACAGCTGCAGAGGACATTTATTCAGATGTTGTTGAATTTGATGAAGATCAACCGTGAAAATTCATCTTTTCCTATTGACTTGTTATTTGGGTGTTCTAGTTATTTTTCACTATTTTTAACAATGTAGAAGTAGTTATCTTTTATTTTCCTAGTAATAAGCTGTAATAACAGCTTTTGAGTTTTGATATAAAACAAGCCTTCAATTACGAATAAAGTGGTTTTTGACTTTTTTAGTTAATTATAGTCCTCTTTCATTTTTTTTTAAATAGTACAAGTCAGCAAATGTGAGTGTTTCTAGAAGTATAAGTAGGTATTTCTCTGTGTTCAGTCGCACATTTTTACCGCTCATAATAGTATAAGTCAATTTTTTTTAAGATTTTTTTCAGTATGATATGTATGAGTATCAACATTGAATAAAAAATAATCACACACATCGAGTATTTTCCTTACCGCATTCAAGAAATAAGCCAAATAATCTCTAATTATGTGAGCGTGAAAATAAAATAGCGATTTTCTCCACTTGCTGTTTTTTTGACTTATACTCCTTTGCCCACGCACCATAGTTATATTCCCTTCACAACACTTAAATAATTATATTGCATATCACCTACTTGGTGCTCACATACGAACATCTGTATGATGTCCCCGCAACCTCAACACCGCAGTAATATTTTCATAAGGCTAACACACAAACATAGGTAAAATTATGAATGACGACTAACAAATGACTATGAGGCCTGTGGCGTCCTGTTATCGTGCATGAACTGATATCATATCCTCAATAGAGGTACTCCATAATTCTCAAGCTGTATGTATTCTTGATCGGACTAATAGGAGCTTATTTGGAAAAAATGATATCCTTACTAAAACTTTCTGAAATACCTGGTCGAAGAGTATTGAAATTTTAGTTGTGAAGAAAATTATATTCTTAGTCAGAGCATATTCCTTTAGAATGGGTATTGAAGTCAAAAATATATTTTTCTTGATTCAAATTAATCATAATTCCCTCACCATTTAAAACGTGTTGCTAACTTCATTGGTTAAGTGTAAGAGTAGTGCTAACTAAATTTCGCTAATGAAGTTTTCTATAGCTTTTGTTAGCAAAATAAAGACGATTATTATGAAGAAAATGTTCTCAGAGCGAGAACAGCAGTTCTTGTCGCTGGTACGTATATCTTTACAAGATTACCATAATTGTTGAACTGAGAATTTCTTTTTATGCGTGATGGGTCAATCAATGCTGTAAGTTTTATAATCTTGAAAATTTTGAATATGAGGTATCCAGTCCCATTCAGAGAGACTTCAGTTTAATAAAGATGTTGAAATAACTATTGGGTGGCAAACTGATGGTAAGATCCATCTCATTGTACAGACTGCACTACCTTAACAAAGAAATCACCACTCTCTTTCATCCTCAGTGATTTTATAAGGGGGAAAATACTTGGTTCTCCCTGCAGATTAATCTGATTTCTGGTAGCTTACCTACAGGAATGTATCAGAGCATGATGAGTCTTGTACTTTAGTATTGATATTTTTTTCATATTAAGGGTTATCTAGACCTAGTGCCGTATTCCTTCCGTCAGCCAGGTTTTCCATTTTTGGCGACCTTCCCAGTCTCCCATCCGTTTTTTTGTCATGACATCGTCGACTTCATTTTTTCAGAAACTTCTAGGTCTTCCCCTTCTTAGTGTTCCTCTGGGGCTCCATTTTGCAACCTTGTTTATCCATGTGTTTTCTGCTCTACGTACGTGGCCGTACCATGTTAATCTTCTTTCTTCTATATATTGTAGAGCGTCTTTTTCCACCTTCATGCTCCTACTGATCTCTTCGTTTGTTATTTTATCTTTTGTTATACAATGTAATATTTATTTAAAACTATTCAACAACAGTACTTCAAAATGCTCTAAAGTCGAGGAGCAAAATCGTGAGAGTAAGGGGGCGAACCATAATTTCTACCAGTAATTCTGCAATTTGGAAGAAATCACAAAAAACTAGTAGCAGTATAATCTTGCTGCAAGCCAAAAGCAAAAGGCAGCTTCAAACAACGAATTCGAATGAATTCGTTGGCTCCAAACATTACTGACATTCATTCACTGAGCTGTTCAGAAGTGCCTGATTGTTGCATGAAACCGTCGCGTTGGCTTGTACTATTTTGTCAGATGCAGTATTATGTAAAAGCCCGAAGTCTTGATGATGCGGCTATTTTTGCCTTCAAGGGCCCTCGAAGTACATTAGAATAGTGACTGCCGAGTGCCCAGCCTAGTAACTGTATATCTTCTAGATACACTCCGATCGTACATAAATCCTCATTTATGAAAAAAATCACTTTTCCAGCACTTTTGGCACTTATGGCTATTATTGTTCTATGAAAAAAATTCAACAAAATGTTTCGTTTTTGAATAGAATATGGACTCGTGTGCTGTGTATTTCGGTGTCACTGATTTCAATCCCACATACGGTTCAAGTTTGGGTGCGTTTGAAGAAACGTTTGGGATTCTGCCCGAAAAAATTGATGATTGCGTTACGCTTGTTCGTTACATTTTATATATCACAATTCAAGTTTAAAGTCCCATATCTGTGAAATCTTCGAATTACAAGCCCGGCTCCGATCGTCATAGATACCTATCTCGGTGCTATAATATAATTATCAGTTAAACAAAATAAAAAAATATATTCCTCCTATCCTTTTTCTATTTTGTACGATACCCTTCATAAACTCAATCCCAGCTGTTATACAACCACAACATTATCACTCTCTTTCAGGTCGTCTCTAACCCCGGGGTGTGCGTCATTGTGATGAGTCTGATTGACGCGCTAACCCTCGAGCACCCTTCAGCTCCAGTTTGTATACCTAATCGAACACAATGCCTCTCCATAGTGCGGGGCTGCAGATCGTGGGAGATACACCAACCGACTCACAAAAGTGCCAAGGGCGATGTGGCGAAAAATCGGTTCGTTTTGTTTTCTTTTGTCGGTAATGTGTTTGTTTATGCTTGTCTTTTGGCCTTCATGCTGCTGAAGAGGGTAGCTTTTCATTGATTTTTCGAGATCTACATTACTACTTATACAAAGTTTTTCTGATATAAAAAAATTCCCGCCTTCTCCGCCATAACAATTTCACTCTTTTTACCTGAGTACACCGTCTATAATAAATAATGAAATGTTACTGAACAGTTCTGCATGATATGACACTTTGATGTACGATGACACTTCTTAATTCAATGAGCAATATTGAAAATTATTTTCCGAAATTGTAGAACAGAATAGAATAGGTTTATTCGACTGCACTGTGCAATAATTTATATTAGTGGCGTGTCAGTGCAGTTCGAAATATATATTATTAATTTAGTATAAATATAATATGTTTAAGCACACAATAGTTATTTTACAGATTTTATACTTACGACTCTGGAAAGGGAAGGAAAGCTTTATTTGTGTCGTTGAATTTACTATAATGTAGATTTCTGACTGCATCTGGTAACAGATTGTATAGGTATGATGAGTGGAAAATACTTTAGGAGAAGACAAAAACAAAAAAGTCATAGGGTCCGATTTTAATCTGTTTCAGAGATAAATCGATTTTTAGAGAGCTTCATTAAGCAGACCTCCAAACGAAAACCCTAATAAAACAAAATGTTATTGTCGGATTTTGGAATCTTTTGTATTATTTCTTAGTAAGTACGCTATCACGTCACCATAGGCTAAAAGAAACACTTCGCGAGAGAGTGTCACAATCAGCATGTGTTGAAAAGTGACTTCGAGAAACGTTAAAAAAATTAAATTATATTAAAAAATCGCCAAATAATTAACCGTGCACTTCACTGTAAAGACATGCCCTCTTTCTAGTTGTCCATTGGTAACACAAACTTGTTATAAATGTGAACACAGACAATAAGATTCCATTTACACTCTAAAAGCATAATGAATCTCCGAGAGTACAAAGCTTCAACAGAGGGTTTGGCAAAACTTGTCATCGGATTTCTAATTTTTGTTATGGATACTTGAATAATGTATTCTTACATCATCATTAGTCATAAAAAGTGATCGGTTAACCAAAACTTCGATATAGTAGTCAGCATAATAACATACAGCTCTCCAATACTGAACCCTGTCGCACTCCACTCGCCATAACTAGCATCATCCTCAAAACAAACACACTGTGTTCTGAAGCCTAAGTACTAATGGAATATTTGAGTAGTTTTGAAAGCAAAAGTTAGTGAGAGACACAGTCAAAAGCCTTGCTAAGGTCACAGATGTTTGGCCCACCTGGTCACCACTCTAAAGACCGTCGACTAAATCTTTGAGCACTTTAGCTACTGCGACGATCCCGAAATCCAAACTGTGATTCATGTAATATTTATTTTTGTATGTATTGACCACGCACTGAATCAGACTTTTTTGATTATAATTTCAAATACTTTGCCGAAAAGAGGGACTGTGGAGATCGGACGATAGTTTTCTAGAAAATATGTGTCACCTTAGTTGAACATAGGTACATTCAGGCAATTGGAAAACACTCCACATGCAATGCTGGCATTAAATCGGCGTTTTAGTAGCTTAATTAGTACCGAGCTGATCTGTTTAAGAAGTTTACTACTAAGATCCTAAATATCCGAACTATTTGATGTTTTTAAGAACTCAACAGCTTCTATTATACCGTTTTCATTTTTGTTTGAAACGACCATTTCTAATTGACATCCTCAGTATTAAGAATACGCCAGTGATGGTCGTACCGACGTTTGACCATCACCAAAGATTTAGCAAACGTTTAGGTCTCCACCGAAGTAACTTGCTAAAGTAGCCATACCTTTGTGTTGGCCTTGTATCATAAAAAATGCTACTAATGAACTGAATAGAACCCTATAGTATTAATATAATTATATTATCAAGTTATTGATTCCCAGATTGTATGGTTGCTATAGTTTAGTGGAACGTATCAAAGCATCACAAGATCACAGCCTTGGAAGCAGAAAAAGAGCAGAGAATGCTACCAGCGTCAAAGTGTTTATAAAGCAATGTCCTTTCTAAGTAGCAGGTGACCTGGAACTAACTAACTAAAACCAGCCTTACTAACTTAGTCTAACTTCAAGGGCTTTTCAAGATGTTCAGAGAAACAAAATGGAAGTGTTGAGCCTTATAAAGTATTTTTTTGTTAGGAAAACTACTGCCGTTGAAAAATTATTTCTGTAGAACTTCAAATCTGGGCCTAAAGCTTGATTTATGCGATTTCAAGTTATGGTCAGTATCATGTCTAATGGCCTTGTTAGTTAATCCATCCATTAATCTAATTTCACAATTAACCCAATGTCAATTTTAGGGTACCTCACAACGCTTCTGCGTCAGTTTACTAAAAGGCAGTTAAAATAGGTAAAGTTGTGCACACCGAGGATTCCATTCCATGTCCTGCGAAACCTAGATTAGCTGATTTTTACCTTTCAAAAGTAAGCTCAAGGATATCACAATCCTTTGTCCTGAATAGTAACAGGCATGATCTCCCTAGTCCATGACAATGCTGTTTCGATATTTCTCATTTTTTCCCAAAGAAATCACTCGAGTCAATAGTCTAATCCAATTTATTGTAATGTATACAATCAACATGTGAAATATTGTAAAAGCCTCATACATGGCCTAGCCCTTAGAGGTGGCGATATTTACATAATATATTGAATTGTAATGCTGTATGGGTATTTGCCCACGGAGTAGTTGTTTCGGTTGGTTCACTGCTTTCGTGTCAGCCTGATACCGTGTTTTACCCAGGTCCAGTTCATCATCGTCATAGTCACAAAGTCTTAACAGACATGTCGTGGGCTCGTAAAATGCATTAAGTCGGAGCTAGAGTATTGCCGACACGAATATTATCAATAGTGTTGAAAACTGTAGGTCGCCATCGTTCACGATTTACTGTCAGTTCAGTGGCGCTCTTGATACTCATATCCAGCAACTGTTTCGTTATATCCACCCAGCGTATAGGGGAACGGCCAGGGCGCCGCCCACTCGGAACGTGACCCTGAACTACAAGTTTCTCCATATTATCGCTCCTGTGAATATGTCCGAAGAATGTAAGCATTTTCGTCGACACAATGGAGGATAGTCTCTTTGGATTACCGAGCTCATCCTGTATGGAAACATTAGTTCGATGAGCGGTATAAGGAGCTCTCAGCATTCTCCTCCACGTCCACATTTCAAAAGAATCTATGCGAGCTCCATCTGCCTTTTTAACAGTCCAAGTTTCCGAGGCATACAAAAATATGGAGAACAGAAGAGACTGAACCAGCGATAGTTTGGTAGCTTTAGTGATGTTATGGTCACGTCATACCATATTTTATAAGCTTTGTCATGGCAACACGTGCCTGTTGAATGCACCGTCGAATCTCATTTTCACAGCTACCCGAATTGTCGATCAAAGAACCGAAGTACACAAAACTTTGAACTACTTCACAACTGCCTATCGACTTTATTTCTCGATGATTATCATGCTCTCTATCTACGATCATAACCTTGGTCTTGTTGTAGTTAATACCCCGACCATATGCTACACTGTGTTGTTCTAAGATGTTTAATAGAGCTACTCGTTCTTCCTGAGAAGCGGCAATAAGGGTTGTATCGTCAACAAATCTTAAGTTGGATATTTTCCTTCCGCCAATAATCCAGCTCATGAGATCCGAAAAATCGAAATAGCGCTGCGGTGAACTAGGGACATTGTACCTGATGCGATTCAGGATCCAAACACGGACTCCGATAACCTTGAGCTCACTTTAGATAAGGTAGAAGTAATTTTCTTCATGTTTCTCCAAAAGAAGCGCACGCGAAGAAATAGTGTTATTCAAGCTAGATCTTAGTTGATGATACTAAGAAGCAGACGGAAAATGCAAGATTAACTTGACTGGCGTTTATAAAATTTCAACTGACTAATCAGGGATTGTGAGAATCATTCTCTTACTAAGGGCCGGTTTCAAAATCATTCACTAATTTGCGAACTAGCTAATCCATCGATCAAGTTAATTCTCCAATTAACACAATTTTAATTTGAAAGCATTTCATAATGCATTTGGAACTGTTAATTTGTTAACAAGTGATTAGAGTGAATATAAATGTGGTTGGTACATCTGGGAGGATTGTCCATCAGGGAACAATGGTGAAATTCTTAGTTTTATGTATGTTCGTTCACGTCAACGTCATACGGATGACGTGTTTAATCGTACTGTGGTATGACTTTTGACTAAAACTCATATTATTATATATTGACACAGTTTGAGTGTTGATTTAGTGTTTTTTTGATTTAATCAATTTGGTGTCAAGATATCCCGAAATAGTGCATTTGTTTAGGAATGTAATGAACTGTGAGATGAACTTTAGGAAGAAAAAGGAGCTGTTGCTTGTCCGTACAGTGGCAAAATTCAAGCAAGTGGTAGAGTGTAAAATCACTAATAAGGAGAACAATCAGGAGAAAGTAATAGTATTTATATGGAGGCTTAAGGAAAAATAGTTTAGTCGCATGTAATTCGGTTGTTTAAGAATTCAAGACAAAATAACTAATCCGCGTTACAAACCAGCATCTGCGTTGTGCCAAAATTCAAATGTCAGATGGACACTGAAATAGGTTATGTAATATTAAATTCCACAGTTATAATCACTAATTGACTGAAAAGTTCCGATTAACTTATCTGACAATTAAAACAACTTAGTTGCCCAATTAAAGGTTATGAAATCTATTCGACTGTTAAAAGCCTGATTAACTTCAATTAGAGAATTAAGAATTATTATGAAACCGGCCCTAAAGGTTGATTGAATATAATCGGAGAATTAAGTTTGATTATGAAACAGGTCCCTATATGTTGTCAATTAACCACTAAACAGACCGAAACTGAGCAGTTATCAAACTATAAGTCACGATTATGAAATCCATTCGACTACTAAAAGTCGGATTAAATATAATTGGAGAACTAATTGCGAGTATGCTCAGATTTTTCGCTCAATAGTGTACGTGCTACTCTGGCACTATCGAGAGTGTAAGGTGTAAGTCCCTGCCAAGTTCTACCTCATATCAATAAATCGTGAACGCATTCCTCGATAATTGACTCTCTATTTATACTTGCACCTTGTTTACTCTCTTCGCCGGCCCACAGTCGTACGACGAGATGTGTCGGAAATTACATGGGAAATTTGTGTTCAGCGCCCAGCGCCTGTCTTTAATCTTGTGTGCTTTAATGAGCTGTCACTGGAACATTTTGATGCAGGGGAAAGGATGTGTATCGAAAACATCGACATGCTGGTGCCCGATGTGTACTAACTGAATAATATGATACTGAGGGACTGTCTCAACGCTTAGTTTTCAGCAAAAGGGTGGACACCGTAAAGTGTCGATCGGGTGAATATGAATGCGTAGGGAAATGTGGGTATCTAGTGTTGTAAAGGGTCCCAAAGATGTCGTTCTTTTTTGGCAGTTTTACCCGCGCGGGTAAGACGGTACGATTAAACACGAACGACGACCATATCTACACACTACTCGTTTTTTCGTTCAGTTTCTCTGAGATCCTAGTGCCATAATCCGCATCGAATTCGTTATGGATTATACACTTCCTGGTTTTGAGCTCCACCAAAAGGAATGGCCAAACCTAAACAGAATTCGTACGTCGTATGGAGTGTGCGCTGATTCATTCGAATCCGCACGATGTGACTTTGGAGCGGAACGAAAAACTGTCAGGCATATAGTGCAAGAATGCGGCCTTAGAGCATATCCCGGCAACAAGGACTTCCTCCAAGCCAAACCATCAGCCGTAGAATGGATTTCCAGTCTATCATTTAGATCGCAAAATAAAACAAAAAAAATAAAATAAAGAGAAGATAAAAACAAAAAAGCTGTTTTACATTTTTTCATGACTTTTCAGTGTACTATAACCATATACGCTAAATAAATCATAAATAATGGACAAGGGTAAGGTCCCTTGGCAGTTAGTTGTCTAAGCATTAAAAAAAGAGATTAGAACGAAAGTTGCAATAGTATTACGGTAAGACAAGGCATAGCATTTCCCTTACCTAGGTTTTGGCAGCGTGGCGGCGTCTAGCAGGACAATCCTGGAGAGTGGTTGGGGTCGGAGTTAGGGGGCCCCCTGATGCACTCTATTGGTCTTCTAGATTGAGGACACTGTTGACTTGGATATTAGCGGCGGCTAGAGCGAAATAGTTCTTAGTGGAATGGAATATTAAGGAATATTCGATGCTTCCCTAAACGCGGCGTGATTTGCTCTCTTACACTGCTAAAAAAATAGCCAAGCAGTGGCGTAACATGCGGCAGAGGTAAAAGAGCCTTGACAAAATAAAAAACAAAAAAAGTAAAATAACTACAAGGCTACAACAATTAGAGACTCTCTAAATTTGGCGTATTTACTAAAACCCTCTGGTAGTCCACTAAACATACTATGTGCAGTTCATCTAATGATACAGATATAGAATGGCCCCCTCTACATCACGGGCACCATGCTATAGTTGAGTACCTGCCGCATATAGTTGAATCTGTGAGTCCAAGAACAGTACAGGTCCAAAAACTGGCATGACTTAAGGTGGCCCAAACGTTTAAAATACTAAGATCCATCGGTTGCGCTTAAAAAAATTTACAAATTATAAGAATAACCCCATTATACGCATCATTTGTCTACGGCGCTGCGATGAAAAACGTTACAAGTCTACGGCGTTGCGGATGAAAAACATTACAAGTCCCAGGACATGTACTGATTTTAACGTCATTGGTCAACTCATTGTTGGCTGTCAGCGCCACGGTTCGCGATGTCGTTAATAATCATAAAACAATTTTTACATCCTTAGCACCCTCTATTGACGTTGTCATAACCTTATCATACGCTAAAACTAAAAAAATACAAAAAAAAACTGTAAAAAGACGACTGAGTCCAAGAAGAGTACAAGGGCATCAACTTTTTTTTTAATAGCTTGGAGGAGGGTGATACTTTTGGATCTATTATGTTGGATTTTCATTGGTCTAAGAAATTACAACAACTTTTATATGATGGCGAACACAGTAACTTTACTCGTTTTAGAGTTAATATGTTTTTTTCATTTATCTCAAAACTATGTTTTTGGACTTGTACTGTTCTTGGACTCACCGATTCAGTTAGAGGAGCTGCTTCATGTCAGAGGTCTTTAAAGCAACTGGAAACCTTAATATGACTATTGGTGAAAAAATATGAACCCAGGAAATCAGGTTATTACAAAATCTGATGCTATGGTATGTTAGCGCAATAATTTAGCTATGCCATAAGTGAGATATAAGGCTTGATGAGAAAGCTGTTGCAAAAAAAGTTAGAAGCCACATTGGAGTTCGAATTATTTTAGTCTTTTAGTTCTAGATCCCTAGGCCACAGTACGGTTTCCCAAGGGCATCACAGTTAAAATGTTTGCGGAAGATTCTTACCCTTTGCCGCAGCGTTGGGTCACTTAGTAGCGAATTTGTGTAAATATGTCATCTTTTCTCAAAGAGGGGGATACGTTGCGCCTTAAGGCGGAATTGCTTGACAGAGCCTTTACGCCAGTCATTTCCGCGAGGAGTTTGAGACCCTCTAACTTCTGTATACTCACAAGATCTCTTGGTCATTGGTTACCTCTACAGATGTGAAACTACGTTTGTAGGGGATAAATGATATAAATGATAATTCTGGGCGTCTGACCTGATCGACACAGAAGCAGGTAATAATAATTGTCATCATTAATCGAATAAAGAATATTGAATTAGGCACCAAATAACTCTTTAAACATCATATGCATAGGTAGGTGAAGTAATATACTGTGAAATTATACGAAATAACATAAATAATCTCAAGGGTCATCGCTATTAGGGGTCAACTCGCGAAATACCTCGCCAAGAGGTCCAAATAACTAGGGCGAAGAATGATTATGATAACTAAGAGGCCTACTCACTAAGATACTAGGGGTCAACTCTCAAAATATCTACCCCTTTGAACTAGCACGAAGGGTCAACTCGCAACGTACTTCGAGAACATGTTGTCTGTTTTCATATCGCAGACATTCCAGCATTGAATTATCAAACCATTAATGGTATAGATGTGTGCATGAAGGTTTGTTAATTGCCTAGTAAACAAGTTCTCAAATAAATTAATAAAGTAAATCAATATATCAATAAATTGTGAGATAAACTCATCTAGGCTATTGCATTTTGTAATTGTAACACAACCACACAACACTTATTTACTGAACGTGATACAACCCTGTATTTAGTATTCAGAGTGAAATTTCAACTAGAAAGGTCATAATTTCGAGCAAGTATAAAACATACAGTATACGCAACTTTGGACCTTATTTTCAATGTGAAGAACAGCCTAAATTACTGTGAAGCTGATTAGACTATTTAGAAAATAATAGTTGTCGAATAATGGGTTGTATTTCCACTTTCCTCTATTATATTCGCCTTTACGGCTACTCTTGGATAACAGTATTTTCAAATTATAAAATTATGTCACCCTGACACAAGACAAAAGTTACTCATACAGTATCCTAGATGCTGTGACATGAAGTTAGCTAGATACTGAACACCCCTCGTAAGCTGGCCCATCACTCTGTCCATCACCCCTCCTCACCATACTACCACCGGCCGGCACCACGTGTAATGAATATAATAACAACACGACGCGACGTCGGCAATAATTGCCAATTCAGGGGCCGCGCACCCCTGCCTCCCCTGGTCGAAACAAAAAAGAGCAGCGTATGCATAGATGGGGTCCACTCGGTTCACACGTACTTCGGCAGGGGTGTCGGCCTGTCAAATGGGGTGAACATAAAGCATCATCGGTGATCGAGGCAGTGTTGTCAAATTGCGTGTGATGTGCGTTCCATAAAGCCACAGCATAAAGAGTAAACATAAAATAAAGCCAATGGATACAAATTAGTAGATATTGGAAAAAATTGGACTGATGTTTAAAACGGAATCATTACTGAACATGAAAACGTTTCAACAGGTGAATTGATTGGTTATAATAAATAGAGTAGCACTCCCTTCATTGTACGCCAGTTTCTTGGACTTGGTTGAATTTCTTTAACAATATAAATTTACTAGCATTATAAAGCAAACATTGCGCAAATTGAGCCACAAATTGAAAAAAAAATAGAACAACCAAAATTGTCAGTGAGGGAAGAATGTGAAAAACGTTATGTTGCAGTTAACGGGATACATGACGAACTCCACAAGAATGATGTTTTGATGCTGTGATGGCCCACCAGAAGAAGGTAACACCGACCATGAGGGATACGGAACTATATGGATTGGGCGAGTGTGTAGGAGAACCGCTGGTGGAACTGTCAGGCAATGAGGAGTGTCAAAATTTAATGTATTATTTATCAGCCAATACCCTTATACAAGTTCTACTTTCAAGGGTGGCATTAGTTTGTACCAGTTTGTACGACTAAATAAATAAAAAATATAATTTCTAGACTGTACGTCTTGCTAGTAACGACAACCATGATGAAAAATACTCTAGGATGAACCATGGAACAAAAATAGGCACAACACAGTTTGACATTTCTAGATTTACAACTATGGAATGATAACAAATATTACAAAATCCACAACGTACAGACTCAAAAATGGAAGTTTTGGCTGTTGATATTTTACCACCTGTTTTGTGCATCACAGAGCTCTAACCTATAGCGATGATGCAGTTGTCGACATTTACAGTTCTGACAGATGTCAGAATTAATGCTTCAGATCATGGCCGACTCTACACTAGGCCGGAGCCTTAGATGTGGCAACGTGGCTTAGCTGTCAAATAGTGGCCCTATAGTTTCAGAATAATTATTACATTTTATATCTATTAGAGTTCATCTCGGTTAATAAATTAAGAAAAGTACTTTCTAGAACTACTACTACTAATACCACTTACATCTGATGTCTGTTTCATCACAGTCAGACACTACAAAATAAAAATAAACGCAACCTGTTTCCTGCCGCCACTTCCATTTCCACTTAAATGAACACTCAATTTACTTTGTAAATTATCACTTGAGCTAGAAAAATTCACTATTAGGTCACTGTGAAGCCATTCTTGCTGGTCTTGATTTCCCTTTCACTATCAAATGCTTTCGTAGGTATGCCCCAGGCCATGCCCAGATGAGTTCTATTAACCCGTAACCGGTGACGTCCCATTCTTGTTACACTCATGGTGACGTGGAGTTTTGGAGACTCCTCCCGTATCATTGCATATATTATCAATCCCATACATTATTATCAGGATCTGAGTATGTTTCTCTCAAATTCTAAGCTATTCCGTTGAACTTGACGCCAAAATACTTAGATAATCTTCATAACGATCCATCTCTATTGTAAAGTCAGGATCAGTATCATCAATGTCGCTATTATCAGAGTCATAGCTGTTATACCCACTCCAAAAAGGTCTCTTCAAAGTTAGGATGTGTTGCTCGAATACTCCGTGACGTACTTGGATGAGTAGCCATTAAAGAGTTCTAAAGCACACAAGAAAAGCCCTGACCACATGGTATACATATGTATAAACTGCAGTCGCAATAATGGTGACGTGGAGTCTGCTAGACTCCGACACGTGGTTTACACGAGGTTTACACAACAATGGCTTCCTGTTAGCTGACGTCACAAGCGATGCTGCCTCGGACGGTGATTGTAGAAAGCTACCTGACGTTGCGTTCGTCAAGGTCATCTGGTTTTGAAATTATAGCTATGTTCAACTTCGAAGGAGTCTCCCAGACTCCACGTCACCGGTTACGGGTTAACTGTATTTTTCTGTGATATTTGGGAGGTCCAGAAAACATTATAGCTACCATATTGTGTTTTAAAATAGGTCTTATCCTTTGAAATGTTTGTCAATTGTTGTCCTTATCCTTATAAATATAACCAGGCCTTCCGAGGAATACCTTTCACCCACTTCTGTTTATGTCCCTTATCGGACGCACAATTGCTAGTGCTGGTACTACACACTTTGCAGGCATCTTTTTATCTTTATAGTTTCATTTGTGCAGGTAAATAAGTAGAAACCCATTCAAAATCACCTTGCAACGTTCTTTTTAATCTGGAATAAGGTTATGTTGGGCCATGGTTTGGTAGTCCTCTACTCATGCCTGTACTGCGCTGCAACCTGGTACTACACGCTTTGCAGGCATCTTTTTATCTTTATAGTTTCGTTTGTTCAGGTAAGTAAGTAGAAACTCATTAAAAATCACCTCGCAACGTTCTTTTTAATCTGGAATAAGGTGATGTTGGGCCATGGCTTGGTAGTCCTCTACTGGGCTGCAACCTGGTACTACACGCTTCGCAGGCATCTTGTTATCTTTATAGTTTCGTTTGAGCAGGTAAATAATTAGAAACAAATTAATAATCACCTTCCAACCATATTTTCTGCACCTGGAAGAATACACATGACATAACAACAAATGAAAACACGGCCTGATCTCCAACGTTGCCATATTTCAATGCTCCGGCCTAGTGAGTAGAGACGGCCATGTTCAGATGAAACCTGACTGTTGACAGACCTGACCGTTATGCGTCGAACGCTGAACGATTTCTTGTACACAAAATTGTCCTTAAGCACATTTCGTGCTCTTTACAAAACGGAATTTGAACAACCAAATTGCATCCATAAAAATCGTGACCAAAAACTAGGACGACCTCTTGAACAATTAGACTTTCCCAAAAGCGTATAGATATCACTGATCGTTTATTGTTCATTTCTTGCTTTTGCGTAGGTAAGATAGGTGATGCGATGCCCGCCAGTCTTAAGTTTTCTTCTCGCAGAAATGTCATCGAGTTCAAACCGGTGAATTAACAGGGACTGCTATATGGACAAATCTGAATTAGTTTAAAATTCCTTCTTTATTCCCACTTGTATTAGCTTTCACCTCAATCTACTCAATGAATATAAGCGACGCAACTACCTAGAAGCAGCAACCTCGATAAAAGTTATACGCTAGTATATGGTATAAACACAGCACAGTAAACAACCAGCACAATAACTCAAGTTGGCGGAAATTACACGCGCATCCCCACTTTTGGATGATTTTTTGTATGGATGGTAACGGTACTTCGATACTTGTACTTCTGCACTAATATCGACTATTTTTATCTTAGATACTTTATAAGCGATTCCAGGCTGGTATCGATACTTTTGTAGGTGTATCGGTATCGAAAATAATTATATAATTCTTGAGGGGTGTAATCAATTGCACAAAATTCTCTGTAGGAATCAAACGCACCTATGAGGCTAAAAAATATCGAGTTGGTACCCAAGGTCAAATTTTGTGGGAACCATTTTTATATAGGAAATCCTCAGAGATATTATACTGGTTGTTTACTATGCTGTGGTATAAACGTATGGAGGCATCTACAGTATATTCAATCCCAAGATAGTCTTCAAATAAACGGTCGCATGCAACATTCGCGTGGTTACTGTCCACTAACGTCTGCAAACGCGCCAGCTATAGTCCAGTGCAATTATAAAATTTTATATGACTATTTAAAAGAGTTGCCCTACGAGCCCATTGCAACTCAAAAGTAGCCAGTTGCCAGTTTGAAATGATCATTAGGCAATGAACACTTAACATTGCATATTTGGATGTACTTTCCAGTAGCCTTGGAGATTTTCGCTTGCCAGATTATAACACACAATTTACACATAATGTACTGTACTATTACGGACCCCACCGACACGAGCCGATCACGTACGCGGGCTTGTTTTCATTTGGTCTAGCTTGGCTGTGAATGCAGTATAGATTAATCAGTTTCGACCATCTATAGGCTGAACACTACTATGCCTAAGTTGTTATTCAATAATCCACTCCAACAATGTTCACTATTTTCTTTAAAAACCGCACTACCAAGATCTTTTTGCAACAGCATACTCTCCTAGCTTCTGGCTCATGGCCTTTGAAGTTACGATTTGCTAACATAGGTTTTGTATAGTACTTGTACTGGTTGCCTGGTTTGATAGACTCATCGTTAGTCACACTAGAGTTAATTTGGTCATTAGCCTTGAATGTGCTAAGCCTCCTGACCTCAGTAACTCCAGTTCTAGGTAAGCCTTACCTGATGATACGTCAACTAGATTTCGTCTCATTTTAACGAAAAATATGTACTCATAAGTAGAAAACCTAAGTGGAAAAACGTTACTCTACCATACAGATATTCTATCGACGATAAACCTTATCTAAATTAAATAGATAAGCAGAGGTCGCTTACTGTACATTTACACCAAAAATACATCATGTTCTGCCATCTATGGCGTTGTTACCCCGGAAGCAATATCCATTAAGTCGATGAAACATTAATCAGATGTCTAACAAATAAGGAGTCTACCCAATAAATCTTGGAGTGTGTCCCTGTGGAGCTAAGGTGCGGGTTGCTCTGCAAATTTCGGAGGGAGATTCGGTCCAACAGTGACGTGCTACGATCTCTATGTTATACAGGTCGATACAGGTAGAGCTTGTACTATAATTTTGACAAGGAAGCTGTTTCAAGCAATCGCGAGTTACCTTTCCGTTCTGCTATAGTTAAGAAAACTGTTTATGTAGATTGTGTAATTGTGCATGCCTAAACCGTCAATTCTATTGTCTTACTTTTGCTGACCAAAATTCAAGTTCGTGTAAACATGCTTCCTAAAGAGGCTGGGTGTCAAAGCCTGGAAAAGGACTGGCCTTAAAAATATTAAATCTTATTTTTCAAATTAAATAGATAAAAACAAAACCTTTTTGTTTCTTGATGCCCCTTTGCATCTCTCTTTGTTTTCCAGGAAAAAATAAATACGACTTCATAGCCGTCGAAAAAGTGAGGCTATTAATTCCCCGAAACGTCAAAACACAAAAATCTATGTTTTTGTCTGTTTAGTCTGAAAAACAACATTTAATATTGTTTATATATAATATACAGGGTGGGCCAATAGTGCGTGGGCGGAGGATTGTGGGCTTACTAAAAAATATTTCAAAAATCTGTCACTTGATCATGGTAGGGACCCTTGAGGGCTATAACGTAAAAATATTTTCACTTAATTTTTGACGTTTATACAGGGTGATTCATATCAAACTTACATTTTTTTAAATGGAACCCCCTATATATTATTGCATATTTGGATTCCTTGGTCAATTTTAGTGTGACTTTATGTATCACACATGGAACTTTAAACGAACCGTTTAGGCGCAAATCACCATTTTTGGTATAAGTAGGTATCAGAAAAAAATTGAATATCGCAGCGATTATAAAACCTAGAAGGCCGTGACTCTGCGGTACAACTAAGCATGAAAAGCGTCACCTTAGGTCAGACGGCTAAAATTGAATTCTTTTTTTGCTTGGAGAAATCAGTAGATTAATTAAGGAAACTTCAATCACAGATAACTTGATTTTTTCAAATGGCAATGCCTATTTTGGTTTAAAAAATCGAATGTAATATTTCATTACCTTTCTAACGATATAGCATACTCGATACCAATCTTTTTTAGTTTTCATTTTATTTCAAATTTTCAGTCAAATCGGTGTTTTTCAATTTTCCTGCATGCAAGGAACCTAGCAGGCCATGAAAAATAAACAAAAGCTCGTTAATATGGAAGGAACCAACTAACTTAGTAGAAAGATGCAAACTAACTAGAGCAACGGGGCAAGATTATGAAAATTTCTTACAACATATTAGCTCTAACCAGAAACAATAGCGGTAACAAGAACGCTCATTTTTCACAGCCTACTAGCTATTAGTCAATTTCCAACGTCAGTAAAAAAATATTTAATCAAAGGAAAACTACTAGTGATTGTTGCTGGCAGTATAATATCTATGTCTTCTGAATACATTTCCACATTTAATGCTATAAAAAAGTAGCCATTTCCGCAAGTCAAAACTAATGATACCTCTGACTGGAACCCTTCAAGTTCTTCAGTAGGTACTTCTACTTATTAGCAAAATCGCGGAAAATGAAACTTGAATTGCAGTCTGTTTGAATTGTAAAACATAGTTTAGTTTGCAGAAAACTACATGAAATAAACACAATTACAACATAGCGTAATTAAAAAATTCTAGCAATTATTTCAATAGATGTTCAGAATGCTCCAGTTAGAGATTTCACTTTTGACTTAACTAAACGGAAGTGACTAATCTTTTTATCCCATTAGATATGAAATTCTAAACATGTCAGACTGTAAGCAAAAATCGCTGGTAGTTTTCTTTTGTTTCAAACTTTTTAATCGTTTTGGAAAGTTGTCAAGCTCTAGTAGACCTCGATAGCTAGTAGGCTGTGAAAAACAAATACTTCTGTCATAGCCCAGCTACTCATTTACATTAGATATCTTGGGGCTGTTGTATCCGCTTAGAGCTAATATGTTGCGAGGAATTTTCATAATCTTGCCTCGTTGCTCCAGTTAGTTTGCATCTTTCTACTAAGTTAGTTGGTTTCTTCCATATTAGCGAGCTTCTGTTTATTTTTCATGGCCTGCTACGTTTCTTGCACGCAGGAAAATTGAAAAACACCGATTTGACTGAAAATTTGAAATAAAATGAAAACCAAAAAAGATTGATATCGAGAATGCTATATCGTTAGAAAAGTGATCAAATTTTACATTCGATTTTTTAAACCAAAATAGGCATTGCCATTTGAAAAAATCAAGTTATCTGTGATTGAAGTTTAATTAATCTACTGATTTCTCCAAGTACAAAAAGAATTCAATTTTAGCCGTCTGACCCAAGGTGACGCATTTCATGCTTAGTTGTACCGCAAAGTCACGGCCTTCTAAGTTTCATAATCGCTGCGATATTCAATTTTTTTCTGATACCTACTTATACCAAAAGTGGTGATTTGCGCCTAAACGGTTCGTTTAAAGTTCCATGTGTGATACATAAAGTCACACTAAAATTGACCAAGGAATCCAAATATGCAATAATATATAGGGGGTTCCATTTAAAAAAATGTAAGTTTGATATGAATCACCCTGTATAAACGTCAAAATTTGAGTGAAAATATTTTTACGTCATAGCCCTCAAGGGTCCCTACTATGTTCAAGTGACGGATTTCTGAAATATTTTTTAGTAAGCCCACAATCCTCCGCCCACGCACTATTGGCCCACCCTGTATATAATATATTTTTTTGCTAATAGTATTCGTGGGACTGCCATCCAAGACGCCACTGTAAATGATAGACAGTGCGTCTTATTGCAGTGAACAACAGCAGCAGATGCCCACAATCATTCCATAAAGCTTCCGGGATTTATCCTGGGACACGGTGTATAGAGAGGAATCTTGCCTGAGGCAAGTAAAAAGTAATGACAAATAGGGGTCCTGCGTATGCCAAAATATCCAACAAGTCAGCTAAAACTGCTTCTTGAGCTGACAAAAGTGTCTGAAAAGTCGACTGCCTCTCTCTAATGCATTGTAAAAACTGAAAGATTGAACTGTACAGTTCATTTCACGTAAGAAGATTACAGTGAGGTCACTCAATTGATGACGTACCGGCGCCAACAAGATGGCGATGACATTGCTTACAGTCAGACGTACGAACGTAACCATTGTTTTTTCAATTCAAATTTGAACAATAGTATAATGCAAAACATAATTTCCTTTAACGAGGGTTGCTCTATATCTCCGTCAATCCACCAGTACGCAGACAGCTGTTTCACGCTTATCAGCGATCATCAGTGCGCCATAGGTCGATTGACGAAAATAGAGAGCATCAGATTTTTCATGTCTACCAGACATGTGAAGCATGTGGAAGCAGGCGACAGAAAGGTTCTGCTGGTGCGCCATCCGGTACCCGAAGGTAACGGCAAACCAAAGAAAATCGCTGCTAAACAGCAGCAGACTTCTTGGTGGAACGCCCCGGCGCGTCCGTTTGTCCACCAGAGAGCGCGATTTTTATATGCTGCTGCATATAAAAGTCGATATACGAGGGTAGCCCTATATCTCCGTCAATCCACCAGTACGCAGATAGCTGTTTCACGCTTATTGGCGATCATCAGTGCGCCATAGGTCGATTGACGGAAATAGAGAGCATCAGATTTTTCATGTCTACCAGACATGTGAAGCATGTGAGAACAGGCGACAGAAAGGTTCTACCTTTCTCCACAATATATGTTTTCGGCAACATTCTACAACCACACAAGATAGAAAACAAACCGCACAAGATAACTCGTACACAAACGATTATCAAACGAGGTACCGAAAATCAAACTAATCCACGATACTGCATGGCAGCCTACCAGTTGATTATGCGTACACAGCGTACCTAGGCAGCTATGACATCACTGTTATCTTCTTACGTGAAATCGGCTGTACGTGTGTGAGCTTCTCAGTGTACAGTCCTAACTATACACCTTTAGCTGTATAGTTCAGTCTGCCAGTTAGAACTGAGCATCTGTGGCCAGCCTCATGACACTACCACATTTATTACTTTATTTGAATTGGCATAAGTATTTATGACCAATATAGAATAAACAGGGTGTCCCACGAAGATTAAGGCAAGCAATATATCGGAACTGAGCAGTAGCAGCTAATTATAATTTTGAGTATGTGAATTAGAGCAAATGTAGTATCTTTTCTTATTATTGTGTCACCCAATGAGGTATCTGTTTTTCGCCACATGACGTCCGATTCAAAATGTTTAATGGGACACCCTGTATATTTGTAACTTTTTGTGTTCCTCTCGATAAAACAATTCCAAAAAAGTAGCACACTTGGAGTCTAAAGTGATTAATTCAAGAGCTACAGGTACTTAAAAGACTGTACCACTACCATTATGAAACACTACCAAAATAATAAATTGTTATATAATCAATGGTAGCGTACCATCCTTTAAGTACCTGTAGCTCTTGATTTAATCACTTTAGACCCCAAGTGTTCGAGTTTGTTAGAATTGTTTTATCGGGAGGAACACCAAAAGGTCACAAATATACAGGGTGTCCCATTAAAAATTCTGAATCGGACGTTACGTGATCAAAAACAAATACCTCTTTGGGTGACACAATAATAAGAAAAGATACTATTTTTGCTCTAATTTACACCCCCAAAATTATAATTCGCTACTTCTGCCCAGTTCCGTTATATTGCTTGTCTTAGTCGTCTTGCATATATGGTATATAATCTGTATAGGAAATGTAAATGGTGCATGTGTTTCTTTTTGAGGATGCACCATAGTAAAGGTTCGCTGTTCGCATGCCTTGTGCACAGACCTACTCATAAACAGGGAAGGAGAGCATTCTCAAAGGCGCAAATGGAGGAAACCCGAAATTACTACACATTCTGCATCAACGAGTTATTTGGAATCCTTAGCCCACTTGATAGAAATATATCCATCAATCGATATTATATAAAACACCTTCCTATAAAATGGCAAACTGTCGAATTTCAGAAGGTGGAATCACCTTAACCACCTTGTCGACCATTCCTCTCCGGCCGTCTTTTTCTCTTTTTGGACGCACCGCGGCAACCAATCAGTTGTTGGTCCGTATAACGAGCCCCATAAAACGGCGCGCTTACCAACTGAAAAACGTGTCGGCGTTCAGTTGTTAGTGGTAACCGTTTATACCAGAACATGCCTATGGCCGGGTAACATTAAATCAGCCCGGTCGACCAGTCAGTCGGCTTGCTCTTCCACCGATTCAGTCAGAGGGCACCAAATGCGGGAGTAGACGGACAACTGTGCCATATGGTGTGACATCGCATCGAAACGGCTTAGGTCATTATTACACCTTCGGAAACTTCACGATAATGTTATACCTTTCGAACAGGAATGTTTGCTATGCGACATACCGCAAGGAGAGGCGGAACTGGTTGCTTTAAACTGAACGATGGTATAGCTAAGATGTTGAAGCTATGCCTCCGAGTAACTAGACGTAATAGTATGAATCTAGCTGCAAAGTAAAATCCAGAAGTATCCTCGTAAACATCAAAAGATCCTCATAAACATCAAATTAATACAAAATTAACTGAGTAAAAGGCCGCTTTCAAAAAGGGCTGCCGATCAAAATACTGGGTCTCGAACCTGTTTGTGTCTTACTCTGTACATTTATGACAAAAAAAGGTATTTAGAGCTACATGGGATTATGCTTGCTGAACAGCTCCTCAGCTCTCAGCTACGCTAGTAATAGTAGTAATAGTGATAGGGAGGCGATGGCAGGCAAGTAGGCCACCTTTGGCCATTTTACCAACTCCACTCATAAATAATTGAGTAAAAGGCCACTGTCTGTACAAAGGCAATATCATAGCGAACCGGCTTTCAAAAAGGATTGCCCAAAATCCAGGGTCTCGAGTCTCTTTGTGTCTTGTTCTCTAGGTCTATGACAACAAAAAGCATTTAGAGCCACATGGGATAATACTTGCTGAACAGCTTGCTACCTTAGTAGTAGTAATAGTGATGGGGAGGCGATGCCAGGCAAGTAGGCTACATTCGACCATTTTGGCCAACCCCACGGAATCAACACCGAAAACACTAGAAGCTTGTAAAGCTCCTTGTCAAACCTACCAGCGACCTGTTGGCGAAAATCAGTATGTCCGACCATTTCGCTGAATATAGATACTTCTCACCGAACTCGTCTTGCCGAACATCTGAACTCTGAGATTGTGATATACAGCTGCCCAGGAAGGGAAACGCTATTTCATCCTCCTCCCATAAGCTAGAGCAGATGGGGTCCCCTACCGAGTTCATAAGTGGCAAATGTCTATTCAGCCGGCAATGGCATGTGAGAACCCGCACCAAAAGGTTGAGAGTCTCTTGCCAGGGCCCGCTAAGAACCTTTTAGCTTGCCGGCAGTCATCTCTCTCTCTCTACCAGGCCTTCGCTAGTTTCTTGTAAGCCCAGTCCTCCAGGACAACATTGACCTGGCGCCTGATAACATCAAGCAACGCACATCGGTTCGGGGTCGATCCAGGCACTGCCTCCTAGCTAGTAGGTCTGCTTTCTCGTTTGCTCCTTGCGCCGTGTCCGGGGATCCACAACAGGGTCACCTTCTTGCACCTTATTAGTTTCTGAAGGGTATCAGAACAATCTTACGCCCAAATCCGGACTAAACTCATCCATCTTGATAACCGGCACGCGAGCAAATTGAATAGAATTCGACCAGACTGGGTATTGCCTTAGATTTGACTTTGTCTTATAAAAAATTCGTAGAGAAGACTAGAGCAAAAGTGAACATGCGGAACGGTGTTATTCGCAAGGTGGTTAACTCCCAATAGGGGGCCCACACTGGATTATTGCGGACGACATGTTTGCCATGTGCTTTACCCCAGCCTAATACGCAAGCCCAGATCGACTCATGCTAACAAACTTGACCCTACCATGAACGACACCTATAGGATAATCACGGGCTAAAACCTACCAACCTAGACCAGCTATACATGTTAGCGGGAATAGCCCCCTCAACTCAGGCGAGAAGTCTCATGTACGGTCAGAACGAACTAGATTAGATAAAAGACACCTTCTATATGGGCACAAGCCCCTGCATCGAGAGTTAAATCCAGGAAGGATTTTATTATGTCCACAAACCCACTGACAGACGCCAAGTCAGTAACCAAAGAAGTACTGTGGAAGCAACGGCTAACATAGAACCACATACCAACTTGGAATTCAACTAAAAGCCGCCCTGGTGGATCACAACTGGAATGGATGACCTGGAAAAGTCTCAACAGGATTAGATGCCATATGGGCAGGTCTGGGGATAACCTAAATGAGATGGGGATACGCTGAGAATGATTTTTATGCCTGCGGGGCGAACCAGACGATGGAACATCTCCTATCTGGCCTATCCTTGGAAAACCCTTGCACAATCCAGGACCTATGGGAAGCGAACGACACGGCCGTGCGGTATGCCAGACACTAGAAACAGAGATGAGCAAATACAGACAATCATTTGTCACTTGTGACGTGATCGTCACATATTCCTCCAGTAGTTACTAATTAACTAATACTAATATAAATAATAATAAAAACAAAAAAATAAAATTGATACAGCAAGACTGTAAAGAGTGTCTGAGATACACTTGAGTTAACTGGTTAGTTTTATATAATTTTTATTTAAATTACTTCGATGATACAGCCAAAGAAATTCTCCATTTTTGAATAATAATTTTGAATATCAGAATCTGCACAGATAGTAGACAAGCGCTACTGCCTCAGTCTGTCAGCATTAGATTGCCATGAGGCACTCATGAAGTCTCTAACTAGCTAGGCAAAAGGACAGCCGAGACCAAAATCCTGGGGTCTGAGCCTCTTCGTGTCTTGATATTCGAAGCTACGACAATACTGTTAAGAAAGCGAACCTGCAAAGCTTGTAAGGTCGCGTGACTACTCAAGTACTACTAATAAAGACTCCCTAGCTATTTTAGTAAGGAGGTAACAAAATACTACCTGTCCATGCCCAGACTGCCCAGGCAACAACTTGCCCCACATTGCTTCTTATTCTCAGGAAGTACCTCTACAATATGACGTTAAGTGATAATCATTTGTGCAGGGAAGGTGAACAGGAAGTTGGGCACCTACTTTGTGATTGCCCAGTTTATTTAGTTATTCATTTATTTATTAGCACACTGGGATGTAACAGAACAAAAATTCCAGAAAAACATCCGCTGTTTACTATAGTAGTAAGTAAGAATATGGTCTGGGTGATCATATCACCTCACTGCTCTAAAATATAAATAAGGAAAATACGAAAATATCAAACTACAACACTAAAAACTAACTAACTAAATTAGAAAATTAGATACAACATGCCTGTTTCCATACTTTATCACTTACATAAGTTGTACTTCCTTACTACGAGCAAGTCAACATATCTCTTATCAAAGTCCACAGATTTTACAGTATAACGTGAATAATATTACTCAACTCACCGTGAACAAATAGAAGAATCGTCGAGTGACTTCCCTAGATGATATTTCATTCACCACCCTCAAATATTTGGAATAGACCATTAAAATCCGAACAAAGTGACAGCTCAATGGCATTAACGAATTAGATCATCAATATAGAGTGTTATCTCTTCAAGTGCTAAGTATTGCAAAGTGCATATACAGATCACCGGGACTGATTACCTGGAGGGTTTTGATGAACTAGAGCTTCTGAAGGAAAAAAAAATCTGATCTGGTAAAAATTATACGAAACCAGAATGAAATGCTGAAAGAAAAAAATGATTACATAACGCGACTTATTACTGAAAATGAGAGACTACAAGAACATTACAACTTAATTGTTACCAACATAGATGAAAAGGATACCATTATGGATAGCTTGCAGCGGATTGAATACGGAATAAAGGATATTGAAGACATGAAATCTAACATCATTGTGGTAAAGGACAGGATTGAACAACTCCAGTCCTTAAGGAATGACCATCCCATACAAAATCCCAATAACCACCAATTGCAGCTACCCAAACGGAAAATCTCAGGAACTGACAATACTACGGTTCATAATACTCAACACCATTCTGCTACTAATCATATGGGCAAAGATGATGAAGCAGTTCACGTAACTTACTCAAGGGTACTAAAACAAGGGGGTGAGAAAGTCACAGAAACCAATAAAGACATGAACACTGAGTCTCCTGATACCTCACAAAGCAACTTCACCTTGGTAAAACGAAGTCGGAAACAAAATTTTTCAATTGGTACGGCTACTGATAACATTACTTTTGAAGGATCAGCAAAAACCAGCTCAAAAAGAATTTGGCTATTCCTAAAAAGGGTCAAGGATAATGTAAGTGAACATACAATATCAACCTACTTACTAAAAAAATTGAAGAATCCTGACGACATCCATGTTAAACAAGTAAAAACATTTTACCACAGTAGAGATAATAATTGCTTTTTAATAGGTGTGAATCCCGAAAATTCCGAGTTAATTTATGACAAAAGTTTTTGGCCCAATGGAATTATATTTGAACGCTTCAATTTTGTAAGAGGCAATAAATTCCTTGATAATCCTCGTTTTAAAAAAGCACCAGAAGAAAATCAAACTACTCCTACCCAAAATGTAGACAATTCCCAGACTTCGTCGACTACGGATTTTTTAATGAAGAACCATTAACCCAAAATTTTGCTGTTCAAGGAATCTCTACACAGAATGGCCATCAGTTGTCATCACTTCTCCTAAACATTCAGTCGTTAAGAAATAAGACCGATGAGTTATACGTGTTTTTAGGTGAAACAAATTTTCCATCTATTTTGTTACTCACGGAACATTGGCTGTTCCCTGTATTGTATATGTAAAAGATTACATCATAATTAGTAAATATTGCAGAAATCAACCTACTCATGGAGGTTCAATGATCCTAATTAATAATAATTGTTTAAGTTGGCTAGACATCAAAGAAGTTACAAAGTATTCAAATTATAATGAAGAAATTAATTTTGAATGTTGTATAGCTCACATAAAATATACAAACACTTACATAATCTGCATATACAGATCACCATTAGGGGATTTTAAAACATTTCTTAATAATTTGGAAGCTATTTTATCAGATCTACCAGTTAACAGTGATGTTTTGCTATCTGGTGATTTTAATATTAACTATAATGATACTAATTATGATGTACTCTCATTCAAACAACTTCTAGTATGCTTTAATTTAGAAATGCTTGTCGAAAATGATACCCATTTAATGCAATATTCTTCTACCAAAATTGACTATTTGTGTACAAACTTTGATATTATTTCTTGCTCTGTGATTTCTGCTGGACTATCTGATCACCAAGCTGTTATTGCGATACTGGATAACTTCATCAATCATAAGCGAAATAAATATAAGTTCGGCAGACTATTTAGTAGTCACAACTATAAGCGGTTTCATACCAAGTGTTGTAAAATAAACTGGAACAATTGTTTCCTTTCATCAAATCCATTCCTAGCATATTATCACAAACTTGTACAGACTTTTCAGGGCAGTTTTCCTTATCAAAGAATCAAAATCAAGAAAGTGAAACCATGGATCACCAAAGGAATCAAAATTTCTTCCAAAAATTGGAGATGTTTGCACTACATTAAAAAATTCATTAAAAACAGAGAATTTCACGAATACTGTTTGTCTTACCATAAAATATACAAAAAGCTTTTAGTGGCCGCTAAAAAAATGTATTACAAGCATAAAATCAACAGAGCTGGAAATAAGACAGAGGAAGCTTGGAAAGTCGTGAATGAAATCAGAGGCAAACCGTTTGCCTCTGATAACATGCCGACAATTCATCCAAACGTCTTTAATGAATATTACTGTTCTGTAGCACAAAAACTAAAAAATACTGTACAAAGTACTGATGACCCATTAATTAATCTTCATGATTTTTACATAGAGCATAAGCTAATATTTGAACCAACGGATATTCATGAACTAAAACTTGTCCTAGAATCCATAAAAAACAAAAAATCATCTGGGATTGATGAAATCTCCTTGAATGTCATACTAACTCTTACATATGAAGCACTGGTTGTACTCACTAAATTAATAAATTTTTCGTTTGAATCAGGAACATATCCTGAATTCCTAAAAACGTCAATAGTCATCCCTGTCTATAAAGGAGGAACAAATGATGAACCTTCGAATTTCAGGCCTATAAGTATAATTACAATTTTAGCAAAAATCATTGAAAAAGTTGTTCAGATTAGGTTGAAAAATTTTTTGAAAAACAATAACATCATAAGTCCCTTTCAGTTTGGATTTCAAAAACAAAAAAATACTTCAGATGCCATTTTTTCTCTACTTTATAAACTATACTGTACTTTAAACAAAAATCAAATTTCAGTAGCTTTGTCCTGTGACTTTTCTAAAGCATTTGATTGTGTCAATCATGATATCTTGATCAAAAAATTAGATAAATATGGTTGTTCTAAAATAGCGCTAAAATGGTTTACCTCTTATTTGGGTAATCGTTCTCAAATTTTTAAATTGCCCAAAAATGTAACTTCAGAAAAATTGAACATACGGGATGGAGTACCATAGGGATCTGTGTTAGGTCCCATCTTGTTTTTGGTATACATAAATAACCTAATGACATTAGAAATAAGTGGTCAATTTACTGTATTTGCAGATGACACTACAATACTCTGGCATGATAGTGACATACACGATTTAAAAAGAAAAATTGAAAATGATATAATTGTAACCAAAAGATGGTGTGACAGCAATTTTTTATTTTTTAATATCTCGAAAACCAAATTCATGACTTTCAAATGCTTACTTGACGTGATTTACTTAGACAACGAACAATTACATCAAACATACAGCATGAAGTTCTTAGGTCTAACTATTGATCAAAAATTGAATTTTATATCTCATATTGATAATTTAATTAATGAGTTAGCTAAAGTAACTTACATACTAAGAACAGTTAGAGAAACTCTTGGAAGAAACACCACCAAAAATTGTTATTTTGCATTATTCCAAAGTAGGTTGAGTTACGGCATCCCATTTTGGGGTGTCTGTTCTCATACCTACTTAAATAAATTGTTAGTCTTACAGAAGCGAGCAGTTAGATGCATCGCCAAGAGTAGACCTAGAACTTCATGCAAGCCACTATTTTTGGAATACAAAATTATGACCGCAATTGCACTATTTATTTTGGAAACGGCTACATTGGTATTCAAAAATAAAACAAAATTTGGGACCATAAATATAGAATATAATATAAGACAAAAGAATGATTTCAAATTAATCACCCCCAAATCAGCACTGGTTAAGGATTCAATTATTTACAAAGGATTGAAGATTTATAATAAACTTCCTAATTCTTTTAAAATTCAAAAAGATTTAAAAGTTTTTCGTAAAAAACTTAAAAATGTCCGATTTCAAAAACCTTATTACACACTAGATGAGTTCTATGACGAGTTTTAGTGAATATTCCACATTTTGTTGTTACAGCTTTGTCAATAAGAAACTTGTAATTTCTTGGACAATAAAGTATATTTATCTATCTATCTATCTATGCAAAGAGTCCTTTTGAACTTATTGAAATCGGTAAAAAATACGTTTAAGCTTGTGGCTGCATCATTGAAAGTCTTTTGAGTCCTGACTACTGGAGAATTAGTTCTGCAAAAAGGAATTCTAAAAAAATTAAGATTGTCCGAAGTTTCTATCAGGTACGTTAATGTTCATTTTGGATAATAACTAGGGACAGTCATAATTATTGAATACTTTGAATGTCCTTTAGTGCCATAATACCATCGCCATCGCCATTGGTTTATAGTAAAGAGATATTATGGCCCTTGCATTTCGGAATTCTCGACAGGTCCTACAAATATATCCCAACATTTTATTTGATTCGCGAATTAAACCTTCAATATGAGGCTGAAAAGTCACCTTCGCATCTAAGATGATACCTAGGTCCTTGACTGTGTCTGATTGTTTTAATGGAGTATTTTTAAAATGGTAGCTGTATTCAATAAAGAATTTATTGCGAGAGAATCTGACGAATCATAGCCTGTCTTACCAATGCAAGAATCCATTTTGGGGGACCACTGGTCTTCCGTCGCCAGATTCAGGGGAATCTCTCTGAGCTGCATCACCACCTTTTTCACTAGGCTGGGATGGGTGAACACTCAGGAGGATCGGCACAGGTTACCTTAAAATGGTCCTTCTTTGAGGCAGATATAGAAGTCAGTAAAGTTTCCACGTGGCCAAAGCTTACTATACCTGTATTTCCTTCCCTGTGATATCCTGGCGTACTAAGACTTAATTTGTAAAATAATTTAACGCACATTGATCTTAGAACAAAACATGCACTACCGAAAAGGTCTGGGTTGACAAGCACCACACTATCCTCAATCGGTACGATATGAAGGACATTTGAAGGACAAATAAAAAGAAGTACAAGGACAACTTCTACGAATATAACTTTCGTAGAAGAAACATTAATTTCAACTACCAATCTCCATCGGCTTAATCACGAATGCAAATTTGGGTAATAAAAATACTGCTGAGGATTATTAATTGCTTCTGGAGTCCACCGCTTCCATCGGCGTAACTATCAATTAATGTACTGTAGGTTGAGGATACAAAGACAGATACAAAAAGCTAAATACAGTGGATCAATTTGAACTGCCAGAGAATGCACTACTTTACATTTTTTATTAATTCTGGAATAGGAACAAAATCAAAGACATTAATGTAAATCGTACATCTTAAACATGTACAAATATTTGAATCGCATATACAATGCATTTGATATTGACAGAAATGAATATAATCGTGGGAACTAAAAACTGAAGATGATTATAGTATTTATACAATAAAAACTTAAAACGTTTAAATAAGGAAACTGAACTTAAGTAATTCAACATACTAGCTTGCATGGCAATACTTTTATACTTTTTTGAATAATTGCTTTGAACGAAATGATAAAGACATTTGCATCGATAATTGATACAGAGAAACACTGATAATTGTGTCCAAAGATCAAAAAGGTAGGAATCAAAATTTTGAATTCCACTCATCATTAACCTTATATTAAAATTTTGAATGACAATGATGCCAAAGTAGCACCTCTCTCTGCTTAAATCTCCACACGTTTTGGTTACCTTTACAGCCTTTGCTTGACAAAAATTATATTTGGTGTAACAGTTGCACTGAGTCCCGGAAGATATTTTCTTACCTTTTTATTACTTTATATCTGTAATATAGCCACTTGGTGCAAATCTGTAAAAGCATCTGTCAGAAAAGGTCTATGATGCATCAAATATTAAAACATTTACCACATCTCTTTAAAGTTAATGATCAAATGACAAAAAGCAATTGTTCTTTTATTAAAAGGACAGGAACCAAAATACATAGAGTAAAATTTTAATTAAAAACCGCAATGGTTCCAGAACTTATTAAAACTTGATTAAAACAAAATTTCAAAGGCTAGGGCACAACTAAACTTCATCTACCTAACTTCTTAACGTATTTTTTTCGTGGCTGTATGTATTGGATTAGGAACATGCTTTCAAAAACGAGGGAAAGCATCTGTTAAAGAAATCTTGGCACAAAGAACTCCAACAAAAAAATAGCATGAAACGTCCTACTTGCACTGACAGTTACTGTTGTCTGTAATTTTTTTTACAGTTGAGGATGCTTCAATGCAATTTGGGTAATCTTTGACGTCTAACCAAGCGCCGTCAGCTGATTAATTTGGATTGCCAAAGTCTAAAAACTTTGGATCCATATGATTTTTCTGACAGTTGAAGATGTTAAGTGTCAAAATTGTAAGTTTAAATATTTGCCAGTTTGGCTCATTATTATGCGTCATTTGGATTTATTATTTTCATTCCTAAAATACTTCAATGACGAAAATTACAAAGAGGATCCCTAGTTTTTCTACAGCCGAAAAGCAGAGTCTCAGATGATACCCTTAAAACACACTAATACCATCGAAGACAGAAAAAAAGTTTCTAAGTATGCCCATAGCACAGCATAGTAAACAACCAGCACAATATCTCAGGTTGGCGGCAATTACACGCGCGTCCCTACTTTTGGATGAGTTTTTTGTAAGGATGCTAACGATACTTCGATACTTGTACTTCTGCACTAATATCGAGTATTTTTATCTTTACTTTTTGAACGATTCCAAGCTGGTATCGCTACTTTTGTAGCGCTATCGGTATCGAAAATAAATATATAATTATTGAGGGGTGTAATCATTTGCACAAAATTCTCTGTACGAACCAAGCGCGCCTATTTGGCTAAAAAATATCGAGTTGGTACCGGTATCGAAATTTTCTTTTTCGCATCTCTACCCAAACTCCCCAGCCGTAAAATCATCCATAAATCATCCCAAGGTCAAATTTTGTGGGAAGCGTTTTTATATAGGAAGTCCTCAGAGATATTGAGCTGGTTGTTTACGATGCGGTGCCCATAGCATGAGTTGGGTTGGATGAAGCTGTACACGGTTTATCCTACTTTAGTTTAAGAATAAACTATGTTGACTTCGATTTATCAGCTATTATTTTGAATTCAATGTTTTCCGTGAAGCTAAGAACTGTAGGTTTTGTAAGTAGAAATCATCGAAAAAATGAAAAACTGTCCAGTGTAAATAGTGACTCTTGTATATATGGATATGTACCCTGCAAGGAAAATCTAAGTCGACTATATTCGAGAATAACAAAACTGACTAGATGCGGTAGCATAATTTCCATACAGTATGCGTATGCGTCAATTATGCTGTTTTTCAGTCAGTTGTTTAAAGTCAGGTGGTAGCCGAGAGTATTTGTTAATCTCGCGTGTCTGAAATCGTTTCATATGGCAAGCTCCCGTACAACAAACCTCAGCAGCAAATATGCTGTTTCATGGTCAAACGAGTCCATTCAAGGTCATCGCAAATGGTGCCTACGAGATCAAAGGAAGCCGTCGGCTGTCGCTTCTCATTAGTTTTGCTATTCTCGGATTATATCAAGATATCTAGGTCATCATCAATGAATATTCCACCTTCTAACTTCACCGTATTCCCAAATTAATGAACAGATGTCAAAAAAGCTGCTAAAAACCAAAACACTTGAAAACACGGTGACAATTAAGTTGGACCTCATTTGGAGATGCACGCTCCCTTTACCGATTTGATCTGAAGCTAGAACCTAATTTTTCTTGCGGTGGATAGTAAACAATAATTTAATCCAGGTTTGCTTTAGCGAAATTAACTTATTGTGCATATGGATATTAAACAGAAAAATTTCAGACGATGTTCAGAGATGCTAAATTCAACATCCAGAATGTCGTAATCAGGCGAAGATAGCGCTCTGCCATGTACCGATTTCTTTGTCGGCTGGTTCCGACCCCTTGCTCTGAAAAAGCAACACGACCAAAACGCCTATGACCGCCAGATTCTTAACTGTCTTTTTGGGCTTCACCGGCAATAATCTGGTAATTACCGATGTACCCCGGGTATTTTAATATTCATCGAAAATGAAATACGTTGGACGTGTTTAAGGCGATAGTCCATTAAATCTGCATAAAGACGAGTAATTGCTTACGGCCGAGGAACGTATACACACACAAAACACCGAAAAAGTTATTAACGGACCATGGCCGAAATCGCTATCATGTTGTTGTTAACGATTCCAGGAGTTATGTGACCAAGACACGGACATTCAAATTGGATGGCTACTTGCAAAACGTAAATTGATCGAATTTGAAGAGAAATCAGATTGGAATCTGACTTCTGTTCACCGATATAATTAATTTAACTGCAATCGTGCGATTACCTTAATTTTAAAAAATCGTCTGGTTGTATCTCTGTTCCGTATTGCTTCCCTGGTCTATCTATAAAAAACGCATATGCTGTAAAACAAACTTCGTTATCATTTCGGCTCCATTTGTGTTTTGATTAAAGCACCAAAAATTGACAAAAAAACAATTTTGTGACATTGTTTGACAGGAACTCAGCCCACAAAGAGTGAGCGAGTGCCAGTAATACCCATTATGTTCTTAAGATCCTGTACCTCATTTGATTTGTGATTCAACAACGAAATACAAAAAAATCTGGAGAACTTATAGCTCTTCGATTGGGAGAGGGCTGACTCAACTTGTCCTTGAAGTATATCTAACCTCATACTGAATTACTCAGTCACAATTAACTGATGAACTAGAAATGCCTATATAAAGTTGATTCACAATCACGCACCCTGTATCTATATCTATAGAGTGGGGAGGATCAGTAGTTCCACAGCACTTAGGCCAGAACTGGCCCATTTGTGCATCCTCCCAGGGAGTTCCTTCCTCAGGTCATCATCCATCCTACCAATTGTAGGAAGGTGAACAAGTCGCTAGGGGACATCTCCTTTATATGGGCAGGTGTAAGCCTAGACTCGCCAAACGCACACTCTCTAATAGAAGATAACTCTGGGCACTCACATACGACGTGCTCCACAGTTTCCTTTTCGCTTTCACACATTCCACATATCGGTGCGTTACTTAACCCCATAATGTGGAGGTGTTTTCTGAGTTGACAATGGCCAGTCAGGAATCCTACTATGAGACACAGGTTTGGCCTGGTCATCTCCCACTACTTCTTGGATATTGCTATGATAAGACCAGCAAGGGTTTCCTTGGCAAATCGGCATCCTTGTAGTTCTTCCCATCGTTTCACCATTTGGGCATGTGAGTGTTTTTTGCTGCTTCCCCATTCGTGGTTGTCGATATTCCCGAAAGGTCACAGCAGCCTTCCTGGCTAGACCGTCTGCTAAACGGTTGCCTTTGGTGTTGTTGTGCCCTTTAACCCACCTCAGGACAATACTGTTTTTGCCAGAAGCATGAGCTAAAGATTGGTGGCATTCCATTACTAGCCCTAATGTGATGCAAATTCTTTTCAGATTTAGAAGTGCTTGCCTGCTGTTAATGCAGATTATCGATATGCCAGCCAGATCCGTTTGACGATACTGGCATTTTTACCCAAATCCCACTTTTTGCTTAGGTTTAGAGATGTCGAGTATACACCACATCCAGTGCGTTCCTTTGTTTTCCTGTTTAAATAAAAAAAATAGGTAAAGACATCTAGGAGCTTGGGAATCATATACAGGGTGTGTTTTTAGTACCAGCTCGGTGGATAACTCCACTACTGTAGAAGATAGCGAAAAAAGCATTATATAAAAGTTGTAGCCATGGATATGCTACTTGCTCAGAAAATATTTAGATTTATACAGGGTGATCCATAACTACGTGGTGATGCAAACATGCATTTTTTTAAATAAGACACCCTATATATTATTCCAAATTCAAATCCTACTAATAATTTCCGTTATTTCAATATAGGGTATTGTTACATTATACAGGGTACTTCAAAAGTTATGGCCATTTTTATATCCGAATCACGGTCAAATGAACGTACTGTATATCAAAAAGTAATGAATCAAACATCATTTTTTTTAAATTAGAAGATTAGAAATATCCTCCAGTTTTAAAATCCGCTATAAAAGAAACCCGAGACGCATATTTGTGTACAGGGTGATGTAGAATGCAAAATCTAGATTTTCTCTATTTTTTTAAATGTAACCCCCAATATTTTATTATACCAAAGAATTGCTTTTAATATGCTCTTTCATCTTTGTATAGCACTTATTATGGCTGCATTCATCAGTTTCTGAGATATTTCGATTTTTCTACAAATTTTGAATATACTTCCTATTTGTTTACTAAAATTTATTTATTTTGAGAAAATACTATCAAATTCTATTTTTGCTTAACAAACAACTCAAATATAAGGCCATAATAATACTTAATCAAGTCAAAACACTGAATTAACGATATAATATAAGTCAAGTGTGCTGAGGAAACAATTTTATAGACGTCATGCATAATTATCAAGCAGATGTATCACGGAGGCTATGAAATACTAAACGACACAGTCCAAATAAAACTTTTCTTCAATCTTTCAAACGCATTAGTTTTAGACTGCCTCCGTTCTGGATATTGCTGTTCATAGTTGATATATTCTAGAGGCAAGTAGACAATTTCTCAAAAATTCTCCTAAATACCCTCGAAGGAAAAATTAATTTTTAAAGCTGGTTTTCCACCCAGTACGGAATTATCGAGCAGGTTATGAAAACTGTCCATTTTCAAAGCACAGCTGATAAATCTGCTTGATAGTTATGCATGACGCCTACAAAATTGTTTCCTCAGCATACTTGACTTTATTATTTCGACGATTTAGGGTTTTCCCTTCATTAAATAGAATCATGACCTTATAATTTAGTTGTTCTTTGAATAAAAACAAATTGGATGGTATTTTCTCAAAATAAATAAATTTCAGTACACAATTAGAAGCAACATTTTAAATTTACCGAAAAATCGAAATATCTCGGAAACTGATGGACGTAGGTACAACAAGTGCAAAGATGAAAGAGCATATTAAAAGAAATTCTTTGAGATAATAAAATATTGGGGGTTACATTTAAAAAAAAAGAGAAAATTTGGATTTTGCATTCTACATCACCCTGTATACGAATATGCGTCACAGGCTTTTTTTGTAGCCGATTTTTAAACTGGGGGATATTTTTAATCTTTTCGTGTAAAAAAAATAATTTTTGATTTATTACTTTTTGATATACAGTACGTTCATTTGACCGCGATTTGGATATAAAAATGGTCATAACTTTTGAAATACCCCGTATAATGTAACAAAACCCTATATTGGAAGAACGGAAATCATTAGTGGAATTCGAATGTGGAATAATATATAGGATGTCTCATTTAAAAAAATGTATGTTTGCATCACCACTTAGTTATGGATCACCCTGTATAAATCCAAATATTTTCTGAGCAATGAGCATATCCGTGGCTACAACTTTTATGTACAACTTTTTTCGCTATCTTCGATAGTAGTGGAGTTATCAACCGAGCCGGTACTAAAAACTCACCCTGTATGTTGCACACTACAAACTCATAAAACGAAAGAAGAAGAGATCAGACCTTCTACAAAAAGGTAATCAATCAATCAATCAATATATTTATTTGTTAGATATACAAATAAATATTAGCACTAATTCCCAAAAAGCTAAGCTTTGTGCGCGAACACTGACTAGTATAATATAGACTAAAATATTCCATAACCTTCTTTAGCTCCGAGGCTCGATCATTCCCTTCTGCGCTGTATTTTTTTACTTTTTCTATCTTCAATACCTCAACTGGATGGGGTTTTCAGCAGCATTTTGGAGCTCCCAGAATGACATTCCATTACCAAATAATTAAATTGCTTTCTACACAATCATTTTTAATGGGGTAATGAATTGTATATCTTTCTGATGTTCGATATATAACTTAAATGTATTTTGTATGACGTAGGTCCAACTGCAAAGTATTATAATAACATAAAGCCACCTGTTTTAGGCAAGGAAAATGCAATTCTTCCAGGAACAAGTTATTGTTTCGTACAATTGGGATTCTGAAAAAAAATATATTGATTTTTTCATGCATTCTAAAAGTGTTATTAATAATAATGATATTTAATGCGAACAACTTTTCAACTAATCATAGAAACTAAATAAAATTTGAAACAAAATCACGTAACTATGAATTCGCCACAATTGGTTAGTTGTGACGTCATAATGATAAAGCTATTTTATAACAGAACAAATCTCCCGTTGAAGGTATTACGATGTTGACTTTAAACGCTTTGAGTCACAATAACTGAAGAAACCCACATCTGCATACCACAAAAAATTCCCCAAATTTCAATTCAATCCTGATACCATTGAATCGGCAATACCGGCACAACAATAGTTGAAATGTCAGAGATAAGCAACAGCTTGATGAAGCTCATCTACTATTATTCAAAAATCGTGCGCATTTAGTGATAAAAAGTGATGAAAAATGTTTCAGTATGGTGATTTTCTAGAACATCGTTTGCAAGAACTATTGTAAACCATTTTATCTAATTATTTTCATATTTTGTGTGATTATTTCGTTATTTAAGACGGCTGTCAAGAAATGTTGTCTTCCCTGTAACAAATGGTGTCGGAGCCTAGTGAAAAACAGCAGTAAGTTAGCTACTTCCTTGGCTGCCTCAACCATAATTCAGTGCAATTTTTTTATCGAAAAAGCTGATTTCTTGAAATGTGTCTATATAGAGGTTTTGTTAATTGGCTTAGTTTCTGCTGCTGCTATTTCAGATTTTTATTGTTGGACAAACTGGTACTGTTTTGTAGACTACTACTACTGATAGTGGTACTGGAAATATCAACTTATAATGCCTGCGTTTGAACGTTTTCGCCTGATCACCTATCACCTATCCATCAACGCCTATTACTGCAATGAGTGAAAACTAACATTATGACGTAAGTCGAGCTCGGTTTTGTTCGGGAGCTGTCGGCGTGTCTTCGGTACTGGATCCAAAAATTAATTTTCATTTTGATATAACTTTTGAATTATGGTGAAAAAAGAGAAAAAACATATTCTCGTTATATAACGTATGTATGTATGATATTTACTATTATCACACAATAATTTCAAAAACCCAATTGATGTTACTGTTTTTGATACTTTGTCAAAACGACTTCGCAAATAGTCCGTCAAAACATATAACTTAGCCAATTATAACGTTTAAATGCTGAACAAGGTACCAAAGTACCAGACAGCTCATTGGAACGTGAGGTCCCATCCCTACACCTGTGAGCTGTGACTAAGGGACGATAATATAATTGTTCGTCAGTATGACTATGCAGTTTTCTAAATTAAAATGTATAGCGGTGTGTATTGAGACATCGGTTTTTCGTTTCCACGGACGGCGATGGAGTAATTATATGGTGTCGATATAATTGCGTTAGCCTGTCAGATTTGACATGCGGAAAGAAAACTGTGAAGTCTATTCCATTGTGGGTTCATGATGGACTATTGAATTTCAGCATGACTGTGAGGTGTTAAGTAGGCATCAAGGTACATAGATCTGCCAAGTGATATTATTAGTCCTACGAACAGTCGATTTCGTCTCACGTTTCCGAACTCTAAGAGCATTCGCACACGGGTCGATTGCCGATGTGGTCTACGGTTCTACGCGATTCCTGATGCATGTCCACTCGGTTTCTCATGCAAAGTATTAGAGCACCACTAACGGGTCGTTTAATGGTCGTCTCGAGACGTGCGTTTCCATGCTCCTTGTTTTTAATCGCATGCGATTAGAATGGAAGTGTTGGTTCGAGTGGTACGTGCATCTCTCGCATCAGCTGGAGAACTTTTGAGCATATCGGTCTTCATTTTTTAATTATATGTAGTAATGTGAGCAACTTACCTAGGCCTGGGCGATCCATGTGTAATCATTGAATAAGATAAAGGTGTAGGGTGTACTGAATTTCATGGATCACCCTTCATAAATGAGGTATTGCTATAATAATTATAATATGAATACCTGCGCTTCTGGTCAGATTCTGTTTGAGAAAAAATGTTTTTTTCGTCGATTTGGAAGCTAAGTGTGACTCCTGTGTTTACGAAGGGTGCAAAAAGTCGGGTAAAACTATCGACCTATCATAATCATCAATAACTTTGCAAAGGTGTATTTCCATGTGAATAAGTCCATCTCTGCTAATCAACGTGGTTTTATAAAAGGTAGATCTGCAAAAATCAACCTGTTACACTTTACCAAGTATATTTGTGTATCTATTGATAAACAGCTTCAGACAGACGTAGTATACCAACTTCGAAGACAAGACCATAGCATCCTCCAGAACAAACTAACTAAATTTGGGCTATCGGATTCCCTGTTACTATTTTTTAAACCATACAGGAGAGGAGACTGTATGTTGTATGCTGCGGTACAGGTCTGTTGAATACGAGGTAAACCAGAAAACCACAACAATGTCCTCTTCATCACCGGAACTGCTCATTCTTAACTATCTGAAATGGTTCTTTCCTGTTTAAATCGCGCTAAGAGATCTGAAAATTATAAGAGAGGAATTCTTTTTATAAGAAGATTTCTAACGCTCCGCTAAAAGTCATTTCAAAGTCTGCAGATGCAGAAATCCTAATGAAAGGCATGCATATTAGACTTATTAGGTAATCAGCTGACTATTCATGTCAATCCCTGCACCTTCACATACTCGCACGAAAAACGCTTCTGCTGGTTTTTTGGTCAAATTTATCTGCAGTTCTATAGACATCTATAGACATTATTATGTGATGTCCGAACGTGAATGTACATGTGTGTATGTGCTCTCGTAAATTCGTGTTTTTTGTGGGTAAAAGTTGAAAAAGTAATTTAAAATTTGTACCACTGTGAAGTTAGTTTGATGGCAGATACGAAGATCTATTTGGAAAAGTAAATAGATCTTAGATATATGGGCAACTAGATAATTAATGGAAAATTATTATATGGCACCAACAGAAGCAGCCAGAAAAAGTCACCCGTTTTTTGTTGATTGATGTAAAACCCATTCATAGCAAAAACAACTGACTGCTGGGTAGAAAATAATTTTACCATAAAATATTACGAATACAATTTTTCGTCGTTGTCATATACGAGGGCTGGCAAATAAGTTTGTAATATGTCTAAAAAGAAGAATGCAACTAAATGCGGTGGTTGTCAGACTACTATTACCAAATCACAAGGTTCATTGCAATGCACAGACTGCTTAGCATGGTTCCATCAAAATTGCACTAAGCTAAGTAAGGACGAATATGCTGCATTTGCAAATAAGAAGACGAATAGAAGATGGATATGTAATAATTGTGTGCAAATGAGCTCGTCTGATGCAGAAGTATCATCTGACACGGATAGTAATACTCCACCAAGCTTGGTTAGAACTGTTGGAAGGAAATCGATTTCAAAAACAGTAAAAAGTCCAAAGCTAATGAATAGTGATAATCCTTCAAATAAAGAACTACTAGACATTATTACCAAAAGATTTTCCGATCTAGAAGAGTCTGTCAAGTTCACTAGTAACATAATGGATGATATCCAGAAAACGCTGAAAACAATTATTAAGGAGAATGCAGCACTGAAAAAAGAGCAGAAACATTTGAAGGCCAGGATACAAGATCTAGAAGGGAAGCTGGAAAACGTTGATCATGTTATGGAGAGGGAAGAGGTGGAGCACAAGAAAAACAATATTATCATAGTTGGGCTTTCTGGGCAAGACGTGAATGATGAAGTTCAAAAGGTGTTTCGGAAACTGGACATCAATGTTGATGAAAATCAATACAAGCTCCAGAAGCTCAATAGTAACTCAACTACAAAACCAGTCTTAGTTAAGTTTAATAATATGGAAATTAGAGCCAAAGTGATGGATGCAAAGAAGCGGGTGAAGCTGGATAGCGCAGGTTGTGGCATTGGAGGTAACAAAACAAATATATACATTAATGAAGATCTGACCAAGAGAACTAGAGAGCTGTTCAAAAAAGCTAGAAGTTTAAAAAGACATGACTATAAATATATTTGGTGTAAAAATGGTCAAATTTATATAAGAAAAGATGATACTGAGAGAGTAATAAGGATAGTTAGCGCACGCCAAATTGATTCTCTTACAATCAACTAAGATTTATGGTAACGTTTATATCTTAGTATATTCTTTGTTTAAATATGGCTATTCATACTACTATGTGCAATAACTTAAAAGTAGCTCATATTAATATTCGCTCTCTCATTCCATCTTTAATTGATATTGAACTTTTGCTTAATCAACATAATCTGGATTTATTAGGGATTACTGAAACTTGGCTAGATCGTAGAGTACCTCAAGAAAGTATTAATATTGCAGGTTATAAATTTTTGAGGGTTGATAGGACTGATGGTAGAAAAGGTGGTGGAATTGGTGTATTATATAGACATAATTTAGAAGTAAGTCTGCTTAATGATCTATGTATTGTAACAAATGCAGTAGAACAAATGTGGTTGAAATTAAGGATTTCTAATGTTAGTTATGCATGTGGGGTGATATATAGACCACCTGGCCAGTGTGTCAAAGAGGCAATAGACCAATTAGAAAATTCGCTGATTGGTATACTGCATGATACCCATCATGTAATATTGCTGGGGGATTTAAACCTAAATTTCATGAGGCCTACTTGTGGAACTGATTTGCTGTCTGGTTTATTTGAGTCATTTGGACTGCACCAGGTAGTTAAGAAACCAACAAGGATATCCAAAACCAGTGCTTCATTACTTGACATCATTTGTATCAGTGATCAAAACCTATTGGTCGGTGAGGTTAAACACTTTGATATGCATTCAGTCACAGATCATCAGTTAATATTTTGTGAATTGAATACTAAAGTTAATAAGTGTGTAGAAAAAAAAGTTATCCACAGAGATTTTAAAAACTTTAACTATGATAAATTTGAAAACGACTTGAGAACAGTGAAGTGGCAACAAATATTTTATATCAATGATATTGATGCTAAAGTAGATAGCCTAACTAATAATATAATTGACTTGTTTGATAAACATGCGCCGTTTAAACAGGTTAGGGTATCTAAACCAGAAGCTCCTTGGTTAACTGATGATCTGCGGCAAAAGAAAAAGACTAGGAATGAAGCGCTTTCCAAATTTAAAGCTACTAGAGCACAAGCTGATTGGGTAAATTATAAAAAGCTCAGGAACGAATTTACATCTAAAATAAGGGAAAGTAAACTTGCTTATCTAAACAGAGTGAGCCAAACTGGTTCGCTGAAAAGTACATGGAGCGCTCTTAAAAAAATGAACATTCATGTAAAAAATCCAACTTATTCAATTCCGCCAGCATTGTCGGATCCAGAAAAAATAAACCAATTTTTCATTGATTCAATAAATTCCTTAGGATGCCAAATTGATTCTGACCTAGTTCAAACATATAAAAATCTCAAAAAATCTAACCAGCCTGAATGCACTCTACAAGTGGTCTCAGAAAGTCAGGTAAAAAGTGCAGTAGATTCTATAAAGTCCAATGCAGCCGGTTTTGACGGACTAACATTGAGTATGCTGAAGATGTGTTGCCCATACATTATCCCCTATATGACACACTTATATAATTGTTGCATAATAGAAGGTTACTTTCCAGTGTCTTGGAGAAATGCTGTTGTCACTCCTATACCCAAATCGAGTAATCCTAAACAGCTTTCTGATTTTAGGCCTATTAGTAAATTGCCAGTATTATCCAAAATACTGGAAAAGCTTGTTTATGAACAAATGACTGATTACATCATGACTAATAAATTGCTTTCTGATAATCAATCAGGATTTCGGAAAGCATACAGTACTACTACAGCTCTAACAAATGTCATGGATGACATTATAACTGCTGTCGATAGAGGAAACGTAGCAACATTAGTTTTACTTGATTTCAGTAAGGCGTTTGATACTATAGGAAAGGAACTGCTTGTGGCAAAGCTACATTACTATGGATTTTCTAAACAATGTATTGATTTAATTGAAACTTATCTGTCCAATAGATGTCAATATGTTTGTATAGAAGGTGAAACATCGAGCTCTCGTCCAGTCATAAATGGTGTTCCGCAAGGCTCAATCTTAGGTCCACTACTCTTCCTTATGTATACAAATGATATGAAGGAAACAGTAGTGGATTGTGCAATCCACCAATTTGCAGATGATACTCAAATATATAAATGTTATTCAAAAAATGAAGCAGATCGGGCTTGTTTGAGTATTAATAACGCACTTGCTAATATCTACAATTACTCCTGTAAGCATGGATTGAAAATCAATCCAAGTAAAACAAAGCTGATTCATTTTGGCAATGTTTCAGATAGTAGTCTAAATATATTTGTGAATGGGGTTAGGATTGAGCCAAGTGAATCTATCAAAAGTTTGGGTCTCATAATTGACAGAAAGCTTAGATTTCATGAACAGATTAATGTAACTTTACAAAAATGTTACATGGCGCTAAGAAATCTTTACCTTGCAAAGAGTTTTTTATGCTTCGGTCTTAGGAAACAACTATCTGAGCTACTGGTATTGAGTCACCTAAACTATGCAGACGTGGTTTACGGGCCTTGCCTAGATATGAACACATCAGGAAGGATTCAAAAAGTGCAAAATTCTTGCATTAGACTAATATTTTCTCTTGGTAGGCGGGACCATGTTTCTCACAAACTTAAAGAATTGCAATGGCTTAATATGTTCAGCAGAAGAAAATGTCATCTAGCTACTCTGGTCTATAAAATTCTACAATATAAAGCTCCCTTGTACCTCTATGAAAAATTATCTTATAGATCAAATATTCATAGCTGTAATACACGTAACACACACTTGTTACAGACTCAACAACATAAGTCGTCCTTGTTCAAAAGATGTTTTTCTTATAATGCCCCAAAAATTTATAATGACATTTCAAGCTATGTGAAAGGCAAAAGTTCAGTATCAGCATTTAAAAGTACCTTGAAGTTTGAAATATTAGCTAGTATGTAGTTACCTTTGAACACTCCACCTATTTATTACTTTTTATTATGTTTTATTATTTAAGAAATAGTTTTTAGGCATAATATAATAATATCTATTTATTAATTGTAATTGTAAATGTAATTTTTTGTAATCTATGGTACTCGGTTAAGTAGAGCAGCAATAGCTGGACTTCGCCGAGGAGATTAAAATAAAGCCGTGTTATTATTATTATTATTATTATTATAGAATGTGATATTAACATACGATGAAATCTCCAGCATAATTAGTTTCATGTTTATGCTATTTTTTTAAGTTTAATTTTGAATTCATTTAGGTTGGCAAACTCTGTGCATTTAAATCTAGAATCGTCAGCTCTCAAGTTTCAAATGAAAGCTGTCTGAAGACTTAGCCAAGACCATCTATAATACCTCGTACATAAACGTCTTATAGACTATAGAGAGCACCTTTGGTCACAATTCAAAATAAGCAGAAACCAGGTTGCTACATCAAACATATAAAGAAGACACATAATGTGATAAATTGGTTACAATGTATTGCACCTCAATTGAAATTGTTATTCAAACAAAGGCTATATAATAATTAGAGAAAATATACACATTTTCATATGAAAGAAAACTATCGTGGGCAAATTTGGGGTCATTCAAAACCAACCAGTATAGTAATATAGCAATCTGCAGGATACCACTAAATAATAAGCAGAAATCCAGATCAGCTAACAGGTATAATATTTCACGGGACGTCTATATCCGGCGTTCAGAGATTTAAACATTTAGGTAGCTTGCAGAGGACTTAAATCCAAATGTCGAAATAAGAACAAAAATCGATATGGCTAGAACAACATTCTTGAAAATGTGTAATCGGTTAAGTGACAAAAATCTAAATGACCAAATAAGATATAGCTTCGTCAAATATTATGTTTTCTCGGTGTTTCTCGGTAGACGATGAAGCTCAATACAATGAATAGAATGGAGGCTTTTGATATTAGTACCGTACCACGTTGAGAAAACCTATTAGAGACCGCGTTAAAAATAATATCGAAGTCCTGAGGCAAATTAATAAGGAACGTGATCTCTTACTCAAGAAGATAAAAACCGCCTATCTTGGACATATCATGACGAGTTGTAAATATGCCCTTCTAAGCACTAATAATAGAAGGCAAAATCGAAGGTGAAAGAACGCCGCCGGGGCACGACAAAAACTCATGATTGGAAAACGTCAGAAATTGGTAGGGACTGGATACTCAGGGGTGCACAAGATAGAGAAGCATTTGCCAAAATTGTTGCTGATCTTTATTTAATGGAGTTGGTAACATGAAAACAAGTACTGAATGATAATTTTTCTAGTATAAACTGATCTATCTGATTTTCTATTTATAAAGTTAATTGTTGTAGTGAGATGAGCAAGACAAACAACACGTCTTAATAATAATAATAATAATAATAATAATAAAGCTTTATTGCCCAACAGAAACATGTTCCATTTACAGGACAAAAATTATACAAACATAAAATTGATTTTTCAATTGCAAGTTATCTTATAACTAATAATACATATACAAACTGGCTGACAGGACGCAGAAAGACATAAATGAGAATAAACTTAAAAGATACTTTATAAATCGAACTAAACTTATACGTTTTTCCATTAAATAACACCTTAATTTAATGCGCGGTACCGTTCCGTGGCAGTGTTCAGAATTGACCGTAGATTGTTAAAATTGATGTCACAGTCACCACAAAGTTTATTAAAAATGCAAGTCATATATGATATAGGAGAGTTGAGACCTAAATTTGTGCGGTATTGATTATCCCTGAAAAACGGTGCAGTACGTAGAGAGACAAGTGGTATATTGAAATTAATCTCAGCCAATAAATGTTCACAGTCAATTAAATTATGAACTAGATTATATAAAAAAACCAGGGACATATGCGCCCTCCTTAGATCTAGACAGGTAACGTCATAACAATCACATAAGAAAGATTCACTTACACCTCTATCTGGATATGAACCCGTGACCTTCATATGTAGATACTTCAAAAATCTACGCTGAACATTTTCAATAGCTGTTTTCCTGTTCGTATAATACGGTTTCCAAACAAGTGAAGCATATTCTAATCTAGATCGTACATATGCAAAGTAAAGTGATTTTAAAGTATCTAAATTGGAAAATGATTTACAGTTTCTCACAATGAATCCGTAAAACCTGCTGGCCTCAGCAGCTTTCATGTCTATATGGCTACTGAAAGATAACCTGGGGTCAAACCACACGCCAAGATCTTTAAACAACTCAGTCATATCGAGGACAGCATTCGATATTTTATATTCAAATTTGATTGGATGCTGTTTCCTTGAAAAGCACATAACTTTACATTTGCTGGCATTAAGATTAAGGTTGTTTTCCGAGCACCAGGTCTCAAGTACGTCAAGATTATGCTGTATTAAGTCGCAGTCTTCAGTTTTATTAACAGAAGAAAATATTTTCAAGTCATCAGCATAAAGCAGATGTTCACAAGTGAGTTTCTGGGATAAATCATTTATAAAAATTAAAAACAACAGTGGTCCTAAATTTGAGCCCTGTGGAACGCCAGAGGCAGCTTCAAATTCATAAGATTTAAACCCCCTGTGATAAACGTACTGACTCCTGTTGCTCAGATATGACTCTAAAAATATTATAAAACATTTAGTAAGACCAAAAGATGACAATTTACGTAATAAAATACCATGATCTATCTTATCAAATGCTTTTGTAAAGTCCGTATACACTACATCCACTTGTCCTTGCCTATCCAGGTGATCCGAAATATATTGCGTAATTACTGTTAAGTTAGTTACAACCGATCTGTGCTTCATAAAACCGTGTTGCGAAGGAGTAATCATGTTACATATATAACCGTACAAATGATCGTACAAAATAATTTCAAAAACTTTCGAAAACATAGAAACGATGCATATTGGCCTGTAATTCTCTACATTATGGACATTACCGGATTTCAAGATGGGACACACTTTAGCAACCTTCCAGATTTCAGGAAATGTCATTGTCTTCAGAGCGATATTAAGAATAATCGTTAAAGGACCTGCTAATAGTATCGCACAGTCATGCACAAAAAATGAAGGAATTCCATCTGGTCCCGCCGTAAGCTTTTGTTTAAACTGCTTCATAGTTTTGAGTACTTGGTCTTCTGTAATTACAGGTAAATTGATACATATATGATCAGGCGATTCACTTATGTTGGAAATATTGGTTGACTGTGAAAAAACGGATTTGAAAAACGTTGCAAACAAGTTAACAATGTCTTGTGGACTCTCAGAAACTCTGTTGTTACAATGCAATTTAGTAGGGATTCTCTGAGAATTATTTTTTTCATGTATAAAAGCCCAAAACTGCTTAGAATCATCATAGATTTGAGACTCAACAATGTTTATGTAATTTTTGTATGCCGCAGCAGTTTGTAATTTAATTAAGGACCTTAACCGTTTATACTCCTGTAAGTCATATGGGGACTGATATCTCTTGTACTTTCTCCAATACTGTGCCTTAATTTTAATATTTTTGATAATTTCCGACGTATACCACTTAGGATAAGTTCTTCTGAAGTACTTTGCTTTCGGAACGTGCTTCTCAAAAATGCTATATAACTTATTGTAAAATGCATCAGTGCAATGGTTCACATCAGAAAACTGTTGCTTCATGAACGACCAATCTACATGAAGTAGTGCCTCATACAATGATACAAAGTCTGCCTTACGAAAATTAAAAGAATTATCTAGAACGTTATAATTAAATATGTCAGGATTATGTGTTACTTTAAAGCTTATAGACAAAGCAGGGTGGTAGATGTCTGTTGGCACGATAGGTTCTGTGTCATGTAAAACATATACTCCTTCAATATTTGTAATAACTAAATCTAGTAATCTTGACATGTGGTTTTTCACGTTATTACACTGTATAAATTCATTAATAATTAAAAAGTTGTTCATTATGGTAAATTTCCTATCACTCAAATCTTTATTGACAAATGCAGGTGCATTAAAATCACCTACGAATAACACATCACCGCCATGAATTAATTCCAGTTGATCAAGTGACTCAAAAAATTGCTCAAATATATACAGGTCAATGTCAGGTGGGATATAAACAACAAGTAAAAATAAGGACCTATGATTGAAGCTACATTTAACAATAAGAAAGTCAATCAAAGGAAAATTTTCATCAATATGCGTGATGTTAACATTTTTTGGATGATAATCACTTTTTACCGCCAGAACAACTCCTCCGCCAGTTTTACGATTGACAGTTTGAAATTTGCGATCTTTCCTAAACACAGTATAAGAAGAAGGAAAATACTCAGAGTTGTCAACATCACTATGTAAATGAGATTCAGTTAATGCAATGAAATCGTACTCACAGTCAGATACATTCGGGTAGAAAATGTCCACTTTAGAGTTAAGTCCACGAACATTCTGGTAATATCCCCTCAAATCATGATTTCTGTTGGGCGAGTCTAGTTTGACGATATCTGAGGAACACCGTTTACATATTTTATGCGTATATTCACTTCTCCTGACTGCTTTCGCTCTTCCAACTCACGTTTTAAATGTCGATAATGTTCTAGCTGCCGTGGTGTGCGGTCGCACGAGATGAACAACTTTTTGTCCTTGAAATCCCTGTGCATCTTCAGTACACTACTTTTTCTGAGTAGACGATACACGGTGTCTTCTGAGTCCAAAATAATCCTTATTGGTCGATTTTTTCCTTGACTAAACTGACCAAGTCTCACTGGTTTCAACTCCGGCACTACAATGTCTGGATCCACCGCCTTTATAACACTGGTAGCCAATGCTTTATCCTGATCGAGTTTAGCTTGAGGAGACACTTCTTGATTTTGCTCGCTTGCACCAAATATGATCAGATTTCTCTTACGTTTATTACGTTGCTCAACTTCTGTGACTATCTCCTCAAATTGAGAAGATTCTAGACTTAACGGTGAGGAACGGCTCGCTTTCAATTCTTGTACGTCATTCTGCAACTGTAGAATGAGTGCCTTGAGACCTTTGAGCTCATTCCCAAACTCACGACACCTTTCACATGACCAATCAGTACCTTTATCACTTAGGTCGTTGAGTACTTTCCGTTCATTCAACGAAAGATCCACACAGGAGTGCCTGAACGATTTGTTGCATACTGCACAGTTTATCATTAAGTTAGTCTTGAATGCTTTGTTGCAGCACGCACAATAGCCGGTAGAAGGCATTGTTGTCTCTAAAAATATCGACTAGCTCCCAGACTAATTGCCAAATAATATATTATCCAGTTCTGATACCTGTTCTTTTTTGTCGTAACCTCTAAGCTCAATACAATGAATAGAATGGAGGCTTTTGATATTAGTACCGTACCACGTTGAGAAAACCTATTAGAGACCGCGTTAAAAATAATATCGAAGTCCTGAGGCAAATTAATAAGGAACGTGATCTCTTACTCAAGAAGATAAAAACCGCCTATCTTGGACATATCATGACGAGTTGTAAATATGCCCTTCTAAGCACTAATAATAGAAGGCAAAATCGAAGGTGAAAGAACGCCGCCGGGGCACGACAAAAACTCATGATTGGAAAACGTCAGAAATTGGTAGGGACTGGATACTCAGGGGTGCACAAGATAGAGAAGCATTTGCCAAAATTGTTGCTGATCTTTATTTAATGGAGTTGGTAACATGAAAACAAGTACTGAATGATAATTTTTCTAGTATAAACTGATCTATCTGATTTTCTATTTATAAAGTTAATTGTTGTAGTGAGATGAGCAAGACAAACAACACGTCTTAATAATAATAATAATAATAATAATAAAGCTTTATTGCCCAACAGAAACATGTTCCATTTACAGGACAAAAATTATACAAACATAAAATTGATTTTTCAATTGCAAGTTATCTTATAACTAATAATACATATACAAACTGGCTGACAGGACGCAGAAAGACATAAATGAGAATAAACTTAAAAGATACTTTATAAATCGAACTAAACTTATACGTTTTTCCATTAAATAACACCTTAATTTAATGCGCGGTACCGTTCCGTGGCAGTGTTCAGAATTGACCGTAGATTGTTAAAATTGATGTCACAGTCACCACAAAGTTTATTAAAAATGCAAGTCATATATGATATAGGAGAGTTGAGACCTAAATTTGTGCGGTATTGATTATCCCTGAAAAACGGTGCAGTACGTAGAGAGACAAGTGGTATATTGAAATTAATCTCAGCCAATAAATGTTCACAGTCAATTAAATTATGAACTAGATTATATAAAAAAACCAGGGACATATGCGCCCTCCTTAGATCTAGACAGGTAACGTCATAACAATCACATAAGAAAGATTCACTTACACCTCTATCTGGATATGAACCCGTGACCTTCATATGTAGATACTTCAAAAATCTACGCTGAACATTTTCAATAGCTGTTTTCCTGTTCGTATAATACGGTTTCCAAACAAGTGAAGCATATTCTAATCTAGATCGTACATATGCAAAGTAAAGTGATTTTAAAGTATCTAAATTGGAAAATGATTTACAGTTTCTCACAATGAATCCGTAAAACCTGCTGGCCTCAGCAGCTTTCATGTCTATATGGCTACTGAAAGATAACCTGGGGTCAAACCACACGCCAAGATCTTTAAACAACTCAGTCATATCGAGGACAGCATTCGATATTTTATATTCAAATTTGATTGGATGCTGTTTCCTTGAAAAGCACATAACTTTACATTTGCTGGCATTAAGATTAAGGTTGTTTTCCGAGCACCAGGTCTCAAGTACGTCAAGATTATGCTGTATTAAGTCGCAGTCTTCAGTTTTATTAACAGAAGAAAATATTTTCAAGTCATCAGCATAAAGCAGATGTTCACAAGTGAGTTTCTGGGATAAATCATTTATAAAAATTAAAAACAACAGTGGTCCTAAATTTGAGCCCTGTGGAACGCCAGAGGCAGCTTCAAATTCATAAGATTTAAACCCCCTGTGATAAACGTACTGACTCCTGTTGCTCAGATATGACTCTAAAAATATTATAAAACATTTAGTAAGACCAAAAGATGACAATTTACGTAATAAAATACCATGATCTATCTTATCAAATGCTTTTGTAAAGTCCGTATACACTACATCCACTTGTCCTTGCCTATCCAGGTGATCCGAAATATATTGCGTAATTACTGTTAAGTTAGTTACAACCGATCTGTGCTTCATAAAACCGTGTTGCGAAGGAGTAATCATGTTACATATATAACCGTACAAATGATCGTACAAAATAATTTCAAAAACTTTCGAAAACATAGAAACGATGCATATTGGCCTGTAATTCTCTACATTATGGACATTACCGGATTTCAAGATGGGACACACTTTAGCAACCTTCCAGATTTCAGGAAATGTCATTGTCTTCAGAGCGATATTAAGAATAATCGTTAAAGGACCTGCTAATAGTATCGCACAGTCATGCACAAAAAATGAAGGAATTCCATCTGGTCCCGCCGTAAGCTTTTGTTTAAACTGCTTCATAGTTTTGAGTACTTGGTCTTCTGTAATTACAGGTAAATTGATACATATATGATCAGGCGATTCACTTATGTTGGAAATATTGGTTGACTGTGAAAAAACGGATTTGAAAAACGTTGCAAACAAGTTAACAATGTCTTGTGGACTCTCAGAAACTCTGTTGTTACAATGCAATTTAGTAGGGATTCTCTGAGAATTATTTTTTTCATGTATAAAAGCCCAAAACTGCTTAGAATCATCATAGATTTGAGACTCAACAATGTTTATGTAATTTTTGTATGCCGCAGCAGTTTGTAATTTAATTAAGGACCTTAACCGTTTATACTCCTGTAAGTCATATGGGGACTGATATCTCTTGTACTTTCTCCAATACTGTGCCTTAATTTTAATATTTTTGATAATTTCCGACGTATACCACTTAGGATAAGTTCTTCTGAAGTACTTTGCTTTCGGAACGTGCTTCTCAAAAATGCTATATAACTTATTGTAAAATGCATCAGTGCAATGGTTCACATCAGAAAACTGTTGCTTCATGAACGACCAATCTACATGAAGTAGTGCCTCATACAATGATTCAAAGTCTGCCTTACGAAAATTAAAAGAATTATCTAGAACGTTATAATTAAATATGTCAGGATTATGTGTTACTTTAAAGCTTATAGACAAAGCAGGGTGGTAGATGTCTGTTGGCACGATAGGTTCTGTGTCATGTAAAACATATACTCCTTCAATATTTGTAATAACTAAATCTAGTAATCTTGACATGTGGTTTTTCACGTTATTACACTGTATAAATTCATTAATAATTAAAAAGTTGTTCATTATGGTAAATTTCCTATCACTCAAATCTTTATTGACAAATGCAGGTGCATTAAAATCACCTACGAATAACACATCACCGCCATGAATTAATTCCAGTTGATCAAGTGACTCAAAAAATTGCTCAAATATATACAGGTCAATGTCAGGTGGGATATAAACAACAAGTAAAAATAAGGACCTATGATTGAAGCTACATTTAACAATAAGAAAGTCAATCAAAGGAAAATTTTCATCAATATGCGTGATGTTAACATTTTTTGGATGATAATCACTTTTTACCGCCAGAACAACTCCTCCGCCAGTTTTACGATTGACAGTTTGAAATTTGCGATCTTTCCTAAACACAGTATAAGAAGAAGGAAAATACTCAGAGTTGTCAACATCACTATGTAAATGAGATTCAGTTAATGCAATGAAATCGTACTCACAGTCAGATACATTCGGGTAGAAAATGTCCACTTTAGAGTTAAGTCCACGAACATTCTGGTAATATCCCCTCAAATCATGATTTCTGTTGGGCGAGTCTAGTTTGACGATATCTGAGGAACACCGTTTACATATTTTATGCGTATATTCACTTCTCCTGACTGCTTTCGCTCTTCCAACTCACGTTTTAAATGTCGATAATGTTCTAGCTGCCGTGGTGTGCGGTCGCACGAGATGAACAACTTTTTGTCCTTGAAATCCCTGTGCATCTTCAGTACACTACTTTTTCTGAGTAGACGATACACGGTGTCTTCTGAGTCCAAAATAATCCTTATTGGTCGATTTTTTCCTTGACTAAACTGACCAAGTCTCACTGGTTTCAACTCCGGCACTACAATGTCTGGATCCACCGCCTTTATAACACTGGTAGCCAATGCTTTATCCTGATCGAGTTTAGCTTGAGGAGACACTTCTTGATTTTGCTCGCTTGCACCAAATATGATCAGATTTCTCTTACGTTTATTACGTTGCTCAACTTCTGTGACTATCTCCTCAAATTGAGAAGATTCTAGACTTAACGGTGAGGAACGGCTCGCTTTCAATTCTTGTACGTCATTCTGCAACTGTAGAATGAGTGCCTTGAGACCTTTGAGCTCATTCCCAAACTCACGACACCTTTCACATGACCAATCAGTACCTTTATCACTTAGGTCGTTGAGTACTTTCCGTTCATTCAACGAAAGATCCACACAGGAGTGCCTGAACGATTTGTTGCATACTGCACAGTTTATCATTAAGTTAGTCTTGAATGCTTTGTTGCAGCACGCACAATAGCCGGTAGAAGGCATTGTTGTCTCTAAAAATATCGACTAGCTCCCAGACTAATTGCCAAATAATATATTATCCAGTTCTGATACCTGTTCTTTTTTGTCGTAACCTCTTTTTTCTAGCGGCGCCACCAAAGAGCTACAGCGCTTTGTACTAGCGTCTCATTACCAGCCAACTAAACGTCCTTACCTCAATCCACTCGAATGGTAATTACCGTCACCCAACCGCTCTCTTTGTCTCCCCAAGAGTGTTTACATTTTTTTTCTTCTTGGGGCACTGGCATCGTGCTCGCTTCAGAAAGATTTCATATTGGGCTGTGGATCGCGTTCCAACAGCAAACGGCTTTGTTGCTGTCGAACACAGATTAAATGAGATCGTAAATAGGATGCGATGCAGAATTCCGGAAACATTTTAGAAACTCTGGAACAACTTCGTGTACTATCTGTAAGGCCTACTGTCCACGTAGCATCGCTTCGTACGCACGTTTTCATCATTTGCAGCTTGGTGTACGCTTGTTTAAAGCTTGCGTATAAACATCAGCAGCTACTGTCCACGGAACGGCACCATCGCGTTTGCGTAGTATGGTTAGTTTTCCAACTATGTACAAGCTAGCGACGTCATAGTTACGTAGGCGTCCAAATTCTCATTAGTAGCGTCGCTTAGATGGAGTTGCTGAAAATCGTTTGGTCATTGCTTGTGTGCGAGTTATCTTGTGCTGCTTGTTTTAAATTTTTGTATTATGTTTTACCTCTGTACAATGCCTCCGAAGAGAGTTGTTGTGGAGTAATACACTTATTCTTATATTGTACTATTATTGAAAATCGAATTGAGGGAACAATTTTGTTACGTTTTTCACTGCAAACAATGATATCCGCCATGTTTTGTGCGTCGCCGTCAGTGCGTCATCAATTGTGTGACGTCACTCTTATGGTCTTACATGGAATTACTTGAAGCAAGCAATCGTCATGCAGCCTATGAGTACAGGATCCCACTGCTCGGTCCTGCAGGTTTCTGTTTTTCTGATAAAAGTAATTTTAAATGAATCTTGAGAAAGTATAGAATGGATTAACGATAATTTTCCTTTTAATAATTAGCCGCAATTACCTGTATTTTATTTTAGTTTAATTAATTCGTTAATATAACTTGCAACAATATATTATTTGAGTCAATTTTACGCCATTTGAAAGAAAATGTTTTAAAGGATTTTAAAAAAATTGCTGTCAGCTCTCTGTCCGCCGCGGCATTAGGGTTGTTTATTTTTTTTATTAATATTAAATCAAAGGTTCATCCATATTAATTACAAAAATCCATGGGTGAAAGTTGGAAAATAGCCGCAAACAGAGGCTGTCATGATTTTTGTAGGCGGTTCTCCCTCTAGGTAAGTGGAAGCGCTGTAAAAAAGATTATAATATCGCGAAAATGCAGTTTTAGTATTTTTTACTTATCATTATTAGACAAAAAATATAAGTGTCTGAGCTGGAATTCTTTCTCCTTATTCATTACAGTGCATGCATCTTCTCCCTTTCGCTTTCACTTAACTGGATCGAGAATCGCTCATAAAGATAAAGGCAACCTCTTTTTGCGGTCTTTTTCCAACTGGCAACCATGGATGTTTGTAGCTAATATGGATGAAACTTTAATTTTGTATTATGTTAAAAGAACAGGTGAGTGCAGATTATTAACAGTAATATACCTGTCCACAATTGGACTGCTACGACTGACTTAGAGCTGGATACCATTGTTTTTTCAATTTTTCTCATCATTTTCTTTCAAATGACGTAAAATATAAAAAAAACATATACCTGCAAGTGATATTAGCAAATTAATTACACTAAAAGGGCCGGTTTCTCAATGTCCAGTTAAAAGTGTCAGATAGGTAGCTGCCAGTTGGTGTTTCTATGAATACAACCGTCAGATAAAATTTACGTGAATTCGTAAGTTTAACCTTCAATTGTTTAAACAATTTATCTGACATAGATAACCGTTACCTTTCAGATAAATATTTAACTGGACACTGAAAAACCAGCCCTAAAACTAATTTCAAATTTTAATTTAATTTTCAAAAGGCAACCTATCGTAAATCATTGCTCAAACGTATTTCGAGACGCATGGACGGTTAAAGCTTAATTCAGTTGCACACGACATCCGGCGATTCGACGGTACGAAACTGTTCCTATTGGTTGAAATATTCAAAATGATGCCAAATCAGAATATTCAAAATGATGTCAAATCAAAATATTTCAACCAATAGGAACAGTTTCGTACCATTGTATCGTCGGATATCGTGTGCATCTGAATTAAGCTTTCTTCTTGAAATGACCGCCGGTTCGGTGGTTAACTATATTCATGCTGTTGAACAGTATAATAACAAAATGTCAAAATACTCAAGAATAGATATCACAGGCAAAAGTTGATGTGAGGTGGCACAAAAAACAAATACATCAAGAAAAGTTTTATAAGTATCTTTAGTCATTTGATACACTGAAGGTAGGAATTCTCTGGTATCAATAAACAATGGTTAATGTTCTTCTAGAGATATGGATGCCAGTATATTCTACGGCTTCGTAAACTAAACTCCATTGGCTTCTTGGTATTTAGGTTTGAGTGTAGAAGCGTATGTTTCTTACTATCGTAGCTTCAGGCACTATGTGAAGAAAATAAGTGCATTGAAGCCCTAACCACTGCCAAACTGTTCTGTTCGTTCCAGTGGTGCAGGTTACAAAGAGATTTAATAACGCACTCGACGAGTGGTACACCGAAGAAGAAGAATCCATACAAATCGAGGAGGCATCAGAGTGGAAAGGGCCTTGTGCAGCATGCAGTGCCGCCCGTATCCTTAATGATGACGATGCCAATACTAATGACAGCGATAATAAGCGGACGGATTGAGATGTGACGTTTACGCACCGCGGGTGATGACGATGCGACGCCCGCCGCGCCGTGACGTGACGGCCTCTCTGCATGACGGATGTATCTGTTTCTTCTGGGGAGTCCTGCAGTTAGTACATCTTGGGATGAAGAAACATCGCTAATGGTTCCCTTTTTATGTGGCCACAATTTGCCCTACTGAGGTCACATTGCAGTCTAATTGCGTACTGTTATGTGTGGCCCTCGCAGCATTGACTTGTTTATATCTGGAGTTTAGCTTTTTTTTATGGTCAGCCTCCCGCAAAGGCTGAAAGCCTACGGCGCTGTAGAAGCGCTGTGAGAGGATACGTGTCGGTTCACGTAAGATTTGAAACGCTGCAGGTTGTAGCCGTCGGGAAACAAATTCCTTGACAGCGGATTCCACAGCGTCAAAGTTCTCCGAAAGAAGAAATGCTGGAGGAGACTGGTTCGGGGAGTAAGGATCTCGACCTGGTAAGGATGAGCTCGCAGAGCTTCTCTAGTGTTCCTGGTTCGGACGGCCTTTGGTATTATTGTCTGGGAGAGCTCACTCGAACATCTTCCGTGATAGAATCTGTAAAACAGGGATAGGTCAGCCACCCTCCTTCGATGTTACAGACTGTGGAGGTCCTTTGTGAGGCTAGGTTAATCTAAATGCTCTTTTCTGGATAGTGTCCAGAAGCTTTAGAGAGTGCTTCGGAGCGCATCACCACACATGGGAGCAATACTCCAGCGATGGTCGGATCTGTGCCTTGTAGAGCAGCAGCAGTTGCTCTGGTTTATATAACTTCCTACAACGGAACAAAACTCCAAGCTTCTGGGATGCTGTTTTAGCAATACTGACGACGTGGTCGTGCCAGGACATGTTTTTATTGATGTTGATTCCCAAAAGCTTGACGGAAGGTGATTCGACTATGAAGTGACCCTCCATCTCCACGGTTGGTAAGCCATCGTGAGACTTCTTTGTAAGTGTTGTTGCCTGAGTTTTTTGTACGTTGAACTGTACTTTATTTGCTAACCCCACTCGACAGCTAAGCTGGGTATAACGTTGAGGGGCCCGGATACACACATTTATACATATATAAATTTGCCATACCGAACACGGATTCGCAAATAAACGCACAACTCACTTGTTTTTCAAATTACATACATAGCATTTGAGAAGGTGAAGGTGATGAATGATACCTCAGAGCAATTTTCTCAAAAAAGTATTTTAATGTGCAAAAAACTCGCAATGCAAAATCATACCTTCTTCAAATGTCTGTAATCTAACAACCAAACCCGACTTCAAAACAAGGTCATCGATGTGACACAGCGCAAGCTTTCTTCAATTTGCTTTTTGACGCCCGTATGCACCGTAAGTCAGGTGCGCGATTAGTTACGTAAACCTGGATTAGATTATTTGTTTACTAAGCACCGCAAATTGACAATTTTGACACTGTCACTGTCAAAACAATCTTGCGAACACAACCTTGCCGTATCTCCAATCTGGATTAGTTACACCACCCGTATGCACCGTAAGCCAATTACGCTATTAGTTACGTAAACCTGGATTAGATTACTTGTTTACTATGCACCGCAAACTGACAATTTTGTCACTGTCACTGTCAAAACAATCTTACGAACACAACCTTGCCGTAACTCCAAACTGGATTAGTTAATCTCTTGACGGTGCATGGCGAGATGCCAAAGATTAGCAAAACGCGTTTAGGGAACTGGGATTAGAATCGTCAAACGGTGCATACGGGTGTTAATCTCTTGACGGTGCATGGCTAGATGCCAAAGATTAGCAAAACGTGATCAGGTAACTAGGATTAGAATCGCCAAACGGTGCATACGGGTGTGAATCATTACTGTAATTTTAAAGGTAACGTCAGCAGCACCCTTGCGTTCAACTATTTTAACTACGACTGACTAACTGAGGCTGTTTTTAGTGCCCATTGTTGCAAGGAAGTATTTATAATACTCCCAGTAAGTCAGAACAGTGCCGTCTGTCTAGAGATATACTTCAATACTGTCGATTTTGAACCAAAATATTCTTCCCTCAAGAAAGGATTTCAATTGTACCTTTACAAGAATTTAGAGCACCAGTCTTGTTATATGTATAGTGACATATCCTTGTAAAACCATTTTACGGTATATATACAGTTATTACGAAAAGCAGTTTCTATACTTTTTTATTTTTGGAAATTTTTCATACTGTGAGGGACATACATCGTCTGCTGAAGGAATGAGTACAAATCTGTGAGCTAGGTGAGAATACAGAAAATTTTGCATCACCTATGAAGTGTTTTGTTGATGTGTTGGTATTATAAATGTCTAGGAGCTACCAAATCAAACTGCTTAATCAGGTTTTTTTATTTCAAATAATAATTAATCCAGGAAATTCGAAGTACGTGGTTGATCTTGAAATTGTATCACTGTAATCCCGATAACGGGTGAAATCAGAAGCCACCAAGATCGCAAAAAATATATGCAAAGTTGCAATTCGAATATACAGATGTAAATTCTCGAGTTTCGACCGCCAATAAAAACACACCTATTTACGAGCCAATAAAATCACTTCTGGCCGTATATACGGCCGCGTAAATTGTCTCTCGTTATAAGGATCACCGCAAACATGCAGATAATTAAACAGGAATCAAACGTACGTATAAATAGGCAATTACTACAGGAAGTCTCCATGTTTATAGTAATAATTCCGTGATGGCCTTTATTAATATTTATAGGAATGCGACATGCGATTGCAAGAAGCCTCTTCCGATTGAATCGGTAGCTAGTAGCTGATCAGGCGTGGTTGTTGTGCAGAACTGGAGAGAACAGGCGAACGATATATTGAAATCGCAATAATTTCTAAATTCTACATAAGGTAGGTTTTACGTTGTCTACCGTCTACGTCTCCTGAAAAAAAAAAATATAAACTGAAAATATTAACTTGAATTGAAAGCATTAACTTTAACAATTCGGTTTTACAAACAACTTAATTGTTTTTACACAAAAAGAAAATCGCAATTAATAATTAAAATATTTAAACAATTTTTTACAAAATACAATTCCGTAAAACAATCAAAATTGGAAAGGTGGTACATCGAACTATTGAACAGTTGCATAGAAGTATAAGATATAATACAATTTTTCATTACGTAACTCTCTTTTGTATCAGCGGGTTCATATTCCTTTTCAAACGGTCACAATCTACAATCCACAGCTTCGCAGACAAGTACATTCATAACGTGCATGGAACCAGGCAAGCCACTATCATCCCAGGTAACGGTACGTCGGCGACAGCAGCTTGCCTCACAGATCAACGTAGGTATCAAAACAATTGTCAAGTGAGGATTAGTAAATAAAGTACAGTTTAACGTACAGAAAACGCAGGCAACAACACTGTCTAAGAAGTCTCACGTTGGCTTACCAAGTGTGGAAATGGAGGGTCACCCAATAGTTGAGTCACCTTCCGCTAAGCTTTTGGGGATCAACATCAACAACATGTCATGGCACGACCACGTCGTCAGTATTGCTAAAATGGCATCCCAGAAGCTTGTACCTTTGTTCTGCTGTAGGAAACTGTATACCAGCGTATATGTACACCAGTACAACTACTGCTCCTCTTCAAGGCACAGATCGAATCGATACGCCTAATCTCACAAAGGACCTCCACAGCCTGGATCATCGAAGAAGGGTGGTTGACCTTTCTCTGTTTTACAGACTCTATCACGGAAGATATTCGAGCTCATCCTTACCAGGTCGAGGTTCTACTCCCCGAACCAGTCTCCTTCAGCAGTCCTTCTTTTAGAGAACTTCTACGCTGTGGAATGAGCTGCCGGGGAATTTGTTTCCCGACGACTACAACCTGCAGCATTTCAAATCTAACGTGCACCGATACTTATCCTCTCGCAGCGCAGAAGCGCTGCGTAGAAACAGCGCCACAGGCTTTCAGCCTTTGCGTGAGGCTGATCATAAAAAAAAATTCTGGTACTAAAAAGCATCGAGTTAGATTTCGATGGATTACAGATACTCGTAGACTATGATCATTATTATGTTTAAAACAAAAATGTGCAGCCCGGGCTCCGACACACCGGGCTGCTGTTCCATTACCCAATGACTACTCCGCACACCGTGAGGTGAGCAATTACTGGGTCCGCGAATCGTGCGCCCTAAGTAGACGAAGGGACCCAAGGATGACTGCCTTCTGCATTCTGGCGGCTAAGATGTGCGCCGCCGCACGGCACACCGGTATTTTGCGCAGTGCAGAGAGCAGCGTATTCCTCATTCCACCTATGGATCCAATGACCATAACCAGCAGACTTACAGTGTAGTCTGGCCAGAGCCTGCGAGGTTGTCCGAGCAACTCCTGATATTTGGTCCGCTTTTCCTCCTCCTTAGAGACGATGTTCACCTCGGCAGGCGCCGAAAACTCAATAACGAACATCGTCTTCTGTCGGTGGTCATGAAGGACTATGTCGGGCTTGTTTGCCTGTACAAGCTCGAGCGTGGAGAACGAGTAGTTCCAGTAAATCCGGCATCTCTCGTTCTCCACAACGGACTCTATATCCCCTGGAGCGTATGGCAGCACCGGTGTCTCATCGATACCGTATGAGTGCCTCAAATGATAGTAGAGCACTCGTAGAGCCGCGTTGTGCCGATGGACGTAGGCGGTCCCAGCGTACGTCTTACACGCCGACAAGAGATGCATAAGCGTCTCTGGCGCCTGTCGGCAAGCTCTACAAAGGGTGTCGGGTACATCTACACCCATAACCCTTTTACGGTACACCAAGGTGTTGAAAATACCGTCTTGGCAAGCCATTATAAAGCCCTCAGTCTCCGACTTCAACCCACTAGACCTTAGGAAAGAGAAGGTCAACTGCTCAGACAAGCCATGCTCTTCCAGATGTTTGTAGAAGATTCCATGCATTGGCTTATCTTTATGAAGTCTTAAAAGGAAGTCGACTTCGGCAGTTTTAAGGTGGGATTTTAATTCTGCGGGAGCAAGTTCCGTAATGGACTGCTGACACCTCCGCTTGAAGTCGAGTGCGAGGCTGAGCTCCTCGGCTGCTCGTTTTGCTGCGCTAAAAAGAAAGGCTCCTTTACCCGCATTCTCGTGCTCTCGCACAAAGCGGATCAGGGGATCGGTGCTGTTCGTTACATAGCAGGCAGTGGCCAATACTACCCTGTTGTGCAGACGCTCCAAACTCAATAGTCCACGCCCTCCCAGGTGTCGCGGGAGGTATATTCGCGGGACAGAGGACTTAGGATGCAGGCTTCTCTCCATATTCATCCTTTTGCGGGTCTTCGTGTCGATTTCCTTCAGCTCGTTCACTTTCCAGTGTACAGCACCAAAGGTGTATAATAACAATGGGACCGCAAGCATGTTTGTGGCAGCGACTTTGTTCTTGCCGGACAGTTCTGACGACCAGATCTGCCGGAGTCGGTGCAAATACTTGCGGCGGAGACACTCTTTGACCAATTCTGCCTCTTGGACATGACGCTGCGCCACTCCAAGGTAGGTATAAGTATCTCCGGCATGCAGTTGTCGCAAGATGCTCCCATCAACGAGCTGTTCCTCATCTCCACTATCTCCGCTTCGTCCTTTCTTGAGATGAACCAATGCACATTTGTCTGTCCCGAACTCCATTCCGATAGCATGACTGTACTCTTGCACCACCCTCAGCGATTGTTGTAGTTCGCGTTGGCCGGAGGCATACAGTTTTAGGTCATCCATATAAAACAGATGGGTGACCTTGTGCCTCCGGTTATTGGGCGTGCCACAGCTGTATCCTTTAGTATTTCTCAGCGCTATGGACAGAGGCAAAAGTGAGATGCAAAAGAGCGAGGGACTCAAGGAGTCTCCTTGGAAGACACCAACTCTGTCTGAACCCGAGTTTCACCTGATGTTATAGTGTACCGGGTCTTCCAGAGTGGCCTCTATTAAGATAACTTTTCAAAACGTCACCGGCTTCGCATATTATAGAAGGGTTGTTCTGATATTTTTCCTGCGCCATGAAAATGTTCTTCCAAAAAGCATATACTTTTTTCAGCCCTTCGGTGTGACTACCAATAAAACAACAATACTTCTATACAATCAAGTTTCCATTTTATAGGGTTATTAAATGCACACACATGATGCGCTAATGAAAAGATTCCTTTTAATTTTTTTTTCAATTATATATATGGTTAGGTTGCAATAGAATGTTAAGCCAGCAGGCTGTTTTTCATCTCTATGATTACATTACTCTTAATGTAAAGTCATGACTCAGTACGAACGTCTAGGGATCTTTCCAGGTTTCATCCCAGGAGTTACCAGCCAGATTTCATCCACAATATTTTGAAATTGTAAGGAGGCTGTAGAGCACATACTATTGCTGGTTGAGCATTTTTATATTTTTTGTCATTTACTCATTGTTTCGTCGTCACTGAAACGATTTTCGAGAAACTTATATAGTAGTTGGTATTATTCAAGTTATGAGGTGATAAAATATGCACTGCTAATGTGGATACCATCATATTTCTCTTTCTAAAACTTTTAATTCACATTTGTAATTATAAAAAAGGCTGAATTCGCTTTTTGCAAAACTTGTTTATATACACATGTACACAAAATTTTTTCTACGCTTTAATTCAATTTAAACCCACATAAGCTCTTGTTTTAAACATAGTTATGTGATGCGTTGTAAGCTATTTCTCGAGTGGAGTGTAATGCTGCAAGGTCTGATGGGTTGAGTATGGAAATGGTAAAACTGTGTAGTCTAGTAATATTTTATTTTTCAAATACACATTAATAACGAGTCTATCAGAACATCTAGGTTTACGTCAGAGTGGAAGAGAGCCTTTGTACTCCCTTTACCAAAAGTTTCTACCCTACAAAACAAGTCTGAATCAAGACTTGTTGTGTGTTATGGAGAATATTTCAAAAATATATTTATGAACAAGTCATCAAGTTTTTGGAAATTACTTAATTACTCAATATCAGTCAGATTTTCGAAAAGGCTCCAGCACCACAACCGCAATGTTGAATGTTTTAGTTGATATATTGCAGACCTCTGACTGGGAGAAGACTACAGCTTTGGCGTTATTAGATTTTAATAAGACATTTGACACAGTCACTTCAATAGTACCACCGGTGTGCCCCTATGATCCATACATGGGCCTTAGTTGTTTTGGATATGTGTAAAAATCTATCTAATTGTAGCTGTCATCAATATGCTGAAGAGTGGCTGTTGTAATTAATATACGATAGTATTGTATTGTGCATGATGACGAATTGTCTCTGAACTCTTGGCCACAGTTTCGCGCGCTATACCATGATATTTTGATCTTAACGACCTCCATAACTTGTGTGTTTTGCTTTGCTAACTGAAGCACTGTTTTTTCACAGTAGATGCCTTAGGAACACCTTGTCGACAGAATATTAAATGCAGTTTAAACGTATGGTGACAATCAAATGCTTAGCAGTTTGGTAAGTACTTTAGCTATCTTCCTTACCGTCTTAGTATCTACCAACACCGATATGTCTGTTACATTATAATGACGTGCCATTATTGAAACACCGTTAATATCAAACACACAGCTGTTGGCAATAGAGCGAAAAGAGTTATGTCTGGACCCTGCGGAATACCGGAAATAAAATTATAAAGAGGTAGCCGACATAAATAAAAGCTCGCCGTTCACATGTCCTGCATGGTGGATCGGTATATCAAGCAGACATAATCATCCATCATGAAGACGTATGCTGCTGTAATAATTAGATTATTTATGTACCGCTTTCAAGAACGTTATAAATTAATATGTATATACTATACTTCTATTATCGCCTCACCTGCTATATAGCGTGTAAATCGTACCCACATGGACCGTGAGTATTTTTTGCCCAAGATGTTAGCAGATAAATAAGAAACCAACAGACGTGGTCAAATGGGGGTTAAAATGATAATTGGTGTCGATTATGGAGCGATAAGTTGGTGAGTGGAAAATTATGGGTGTTGCAGTTAGATGATGATTGATATGTGTTTACATGTGCATATTTTGATACTGGTAGCACCGTAGATGATTTATTATAGCGTTATTAATTAGGTGTAATAACGCCTTCTCTTATTATATTAACGTAAATTACTGTATCAGGTAGACTTGGAGTATGGATACAAGGAAATGTAATGTAATCTAGTAGTAGTCTGAAATTGGTGCCAACGGTATGGATATCTCGGAAACTATAAATATACAAAGACGGTTTTTTAGGTAATAGTTTTTGTAGCTTATGGCCACTGTTGAGTGATTCTTTTTTGTCGCTTTCGTTTTTAAGATATTTTTGAAAAACCAAACCAAACCAAACCAAGACTGTAACTTTTTTTATTTCTCAACATTAAGTTGAACAGTCATTACCAAACTGCTTCTGAACACCTATTGCATCTGAGCCCCTTCTACCTATAAACAGCGTGAACTATTTTTCATAATCAGCAGCTTTTTTCTTAGCCATCTGTTTTTTATTCTTAAACTAAGTTTTTCATTGTTCGATATCCGTTAAATTCATGGCATCATAAACCCCACTTGACAGCTGTTTGACAGACAACTGATCGATCCGGATCCAGATCACTGTTTCCGTAAAGTCCTTATGTAATCGTTAGGCCTTTACGGAAACAGTGATCTGGATCTGGACAGATCAGTTATATGTCAAACAGCTGTCAAGTGGGATTTATGATTCCATGGATTTTAAGGACATCGAACAATGAAAAAGTTGGTTTAAGAATAAAAAACAGATGGCTAAGTATATAAAGTAGCTGCTGATCTCAATCATCCGATCGCAATCACTTACTGTTCAAGAGCGAACTGGTCCTATGTCTGCTGATCCCAGATCACTTTCCGAACGTCAGGATCAGCGATCCAACTGATCGGGTTAACCCGATCATAGTTTACGTAAAGGCCTATTGTAATAGCTGCAAATATGGCTATGAAATGTCAAATCGTTATCTTCTTTGATGCTGATTGGACCCTTTATGCAGATGACACATCTGTGATTGTGTCTGACAGGAGTGACAACGTGTTAGTAGAAAAATATGATGTACTCATTAATGGTTTGAATCGATGGTTTATGAGCAAACGTTTGTAAACTAACGATAGTAAAACTGTAATCATTAGATTCCACAACTTTCAAAGGAAAGTACCACCACTGAGTATAGATCTGGAGGACACTGTCATACAGGTTTCTAGCACCGTCAAGTTTTTAGGAATCTTGTTAGACGAATGTCTCCATTTTTAAGATCATTGTAATTTTGTGGTCTCAAAACTCATGACACAGTTATAAGCATTCAAAAATCTTAGAACTGATTTGAATGAAGGCCAACTGTTGAATTTGTACTATGCTTTGGTTGAGTCGCGTTTACGATATGGAACATTCTTCTGGGGTATCTCTACCAATGAAAGTTGAGTATTCATAGGCCAATAGAAAATTATTCGATGCATAGCGGGGGTGCCTAGTACGCATAGCTGTAAGAGCCTATTTAAATTACCCTGACTGTTTATACATATACCTATGAACTGGCTGTTCACATATTACATCAATCAAGCAGCAAGTAGGTTCGCAACAAATTGCAGCATTTTAAAAACCAACCCCAGGCAAACGAATGAAATTCACATACCCTTTGTGAAATATAAGACAAGTTCCATTTCCTCCGATTCTTCAATAAACTTCTAGAACATATTTAAAAAGCTGGAACAGTCTTTTAAAAAAAAGTTTCTTGTAGACAAAAGTTTTTATAACTTAGCAGTATTTATAAGTTTCTAAACAATTAAAAAAATATTTTAGCAACTACAAATTTTTATTTTTATGAATGTGTATGTATATTGTATAATTGTATTGTTTATGTGTGAATCTGTGTATGTATATATTTTATACCTATATTTCTTTCTTTTTACTAATTGGTACGGTGACAGTACTTACCTTAGTGATAGAAGTGAAGTTAAGTTTGTAATTATTATTTGTATTTAAATCGTACTAATCATAGCTTCGGTTGCAGATAGTATAGTACTCAACTTGCGGTGATGATAATAACTCACTTATTGGTTCACAGCACTAGCCTACGGCTCGTGTAGCAAACTTTAACTGCGTGAGTTATTGCAGTCATTACCGTTCATTGAACAATATACTATTACAGCACTTTTTTACGTAGACCGATTTGTTACATTTCTTTGTTAATTCAAACTCCAGAATACAATTCAGTAGCAGAATTGATGGGATTTGTAAAGAATTACTGAGGACTTGCTCTGTCTATAATCATGTGTAGACGTTTTGAGCTTCACAACATTTCGATTGATTTGATATATTTGTATTTGATTATTATCAACATGTGGATCACCCGATAGAAATATTTTATGGACAAATGAACATTTAAAATCCTTAAAAAATATATTGCAACTTCTGACGTGCGTTCATATTTCAATTGACTCATGATAGACTCTACATACAATCACTATTATAGTTATCTTTCTATAGTCAACTACTGCTCTAGTATGAATGGTATTGGATTAAAATTGGCAACAATAATTATTGCAAATGACTACAAATAATTTGATTGGCTGCTGGACATTGATTTAACTGCATTCATAAACCAAGTATTAATAGTGCAGGAATTAAGCACACATATATACATAAATAGGCAATTACTACGGGAAGTCTCAAACTTTATGGATGTTGTTACCATGTATAGTTAAACACCTTGTTGGTGAGAAAATTACTTATCTCGATTGACTTTTAATTCAATTGGATATTTTACGAAGTCATTCCATCGATATTCTACGTTATATTAATAGTCCTAGAGATAACGTTTTGATAACGTTTCGAACCAGAATTCGCAATCAAATGCAAATGTAGATCCTGGGCAGGGACGGATCTAGGACTGGGAAATTGGGTGCTTTCTTGAAGCTTTGCGATAACCACTAATCAGTTATAATTGTTTGTTTGTTTATTGCTCATTATGTTATTACATATACCTATAAAATAAACTCGAATAATTACATATGGATAGCTCCAGACGAATGAACATTAGCCTAGGGTGTAGCCTCCCTTGCTACATGTTCCCGCCGTGAGCTAACCACAGCATAGTAAACAACCAGCACAATATCTCTGAGGATTTCCTATATAAAAATGGTTCCCACAAAATTTGACCTTGGGATGATTTATGGATGTGAAGTTTGGGTAGAGATGCAAAAATGAAAATATCGATACCGGTACCAACTCGATATTTTTTAGCCAAATAGGTGCGTTTGGTTCGTACAGAGAATTTTATGCAACTGATTACACCCCTCAATAATTATATAATTATTTTCGATAACGATACCCCTACAAAAGTATCGATACCAGCTTGGAATCGCTCAAAAAGTATCTAAGATAAAAATACTCGATATTAGTGCAGAAGTACAAGTATCGAAGTATCCTTAGCATCCCTACAAAAAAAATCATCCAAAAGTGGGGACGCGCGTGTAATTACCGCCAACCTGAGTTATTGTGCTGGTTGTTTACTATGCTGTGACCCTCGCTGTGACCTAACCATGCGTAAAAACATACAGTTTACTAAATGTAGTATTGAGCTAAGTCATAAAGTACTAGAGTAGTATGGACGGTTTGTCTTGCCTGATCACACTTTTCCACATCTGGAAAGGTGTAAAACATACAGTTTACTAAATGTAGTATTGAGCTAAATCATAAAGTACTAGAGTAGTATGGACGGTTTGTCTTGCCTGATCACACTTTTCCACATCTGGAAAGGTGTAAAAAGTGTAGCTGAGTACTGAAATATTTAGATTATTTGAAACAGTAAATGATGCTATTTGATGTATTTGAAGCATATTGCGCAACCTAACTGGATTTTCAAGAACAAATTCCCTTATTTCGGATTTAAATCCAGATAAAGTTTGGATTTGCTTCATTTTAACAGGGATGGAAGTGAAAAGTCTGGGGCCATGGAAACTGAATTACTTTTGACATATAGAGCCTTGTTTTTTGGCTTGCTGTTATAGCAGATCATATTAGATGATTTCCAATACAGGTAAATTTATGCAGATTAAGATGCATTATAATCTAACTTTGATAAGTAAATAGTATTTCAATGTTGAATACTTTAGTTCGCTAATAAAGAGGATCCGCAGAAAATAGTTTTTCTTAATTAAATATTATTTTAGGTATCATGCTTTGCATTGTTTGTAGACTGTTTAGAGTGGTTTTAAAAATATCAGGCCCCAACAGTGGTGCAGTATCGCACTAAGCATAGATGATAATATAAAGTCCGTAAATTTGAGTATGATAGAATATCTGTGAGAGCATCAGCAGCTACTCTTGCAGCTCCATTGTCTATAGCTGCTTTGGGACCTCAGAGTAATAGTTCTTCTCTCTAGAAGGAGTATTATTCAAATATCAAGGTACATGGATATATTACAGTGTTGACAATTTTCTGTTCCGTACTGTACTGTACTGTACTGATTTGGCTATAAAGGTAAACTATAATTCCGTCAGGTTGGAGTACTTCTATTAGCATTTCAGTGTATACCGCTTGACGTTCTTATAGTTACCGTGTAATTAGATTTAATATTTTATTACCATGCTAGAATTTTGTAATACGATAGGTTCAATCGCAGTTAAAACTTGACAGATATTTAGAGTTTCGACAGCAACGTGGCAACGCGGCAGCCCACTGTTTCCATAGCACGTGATGCCAGCCCTCTAATTTGTTGTTGTTGTGTTTAATCAGATGCAGTAGAGTGTTGCGTTTTACTGCAATTAAAAAGTGTGTTGGTGTTTATATAAACTATAAATTGATAAAACTGACTTTGTAGTGACAATGAGGTGTAGAAAGAAGTGTGTTGTGTGTGGTATTTCTGACCCAGGAAATATAACCCATCACAGGTTAGTACGCATTTGTTTTGTTGAGCAGTGGTGTTGAAAACGGGGTAATGCCAAAATGTCTATAAAAGAAATAACCATAACTGGCTAGATAACACGAAATATAAAATAATAAATGTTTTGTAGGTTCCCTAAGAATGTTGCTGTTAGAAAAACTTGGATTAAGGCTTTGCAATTGGAAATGGACAAAATATCTGATGTTTCAGTAGTGTGCTCTAATCATTTTAATATGACAATGCAAACTGGCGTGAGAACTGGTTTGCCTGCAGGAGCAGGTCCCGAAATAACAGCCACCACAATATTGTCCTTAATTGTGTACCGGGTGAGTCAACGATTGGGCAAAGTAAGATTTCTCTCGTTTCGAACGGTACAAAAAAATCTTGAATGTCAGTTATAGATTTCGTTAAATTTTGAAATATTTTCCAGTATACAGGGTGGCTCAAAAAAGTGCGACGAGTATAAGATATTTTTTTTAGATGGAACACCCTATTTTTATTAATTTTTCTATTATTTAGTAAAACAATCTTGGGATACGGTCACTTATTATATTTCAAAATATAAAATTTTACGACGTTTCGACGCTTCTATTAGGCGTCATCTTCAGGTATTAATACTAAAATAAAATATCAGAATTGTCAAATTGACTAACATTTACAATAATTTTTTTTTAAACAATTAAATATCGAGGGAGGAAGGTAAATATTGATAAGATGGAAGAAAGTATAGGCTATGTTCCATTTATTAAATTTGTATATATGCATGAAAGATTGCTTGTATCTGTCCTGAAATTCATGCTGTTAGAACTTTTTTTTATATGTATCATCTCTAAGATGTTTCTTTTATAACAATCTTTCTCTTCGCATAAAGTTCTAACGTTGTTAAAATCGATGGTATGTTTATTTTCTATAGCATGTTTGCTGAGGGCGGTAGAATTCAGGTTTTTATTTTTAATATCATACTTGTGTTTATATATGCGTTTATTTAAATATTGTTTAGTTTGTCCTATGTATAATTTTTCTATTAAGAAATGGGGCTTTCCATCTAAAAAACATATGTTATACTCGTCACACTTTCTTGAGCCACCCTGTATACTCAAAAATATCTTACAATTGTATACCTTAACGATACCAAAACCTTCACTTCATATACAAGATTTTTTATATCTCTTAAAATAAGAGACAAATCTTACTTTGCCCAATCGTTGACTCACACCCTGTACATGCGCCTTAGTAGCATTCAGTCACGCCTGGAACATTCAAACAATTAAACAGCAAACAAAATAGTGCTACATTAACTATGACAACCCAAAGCCTACTATTTTACACAGCTACTTTAAACTTTAATTCACTGTCGATGATTTGGTAAAATGCATATAGTTTCCAGCTTTCACTTGAGATGCGCTTTAAACGCATATATTATATACGAAAGAGATTTTTCCAATAATGATAACAACATGACAATGACAAGGATTACGCAAAGTTCAAGAATAATACAGTCCAACACTGATCAATTAGCCGCCGCTAGATCCATCATGCAGAAAATACGCGACGCCACTGGTATTTGTTTAGCGTCGACCACTATCGCCTAGCAACCTCTAGATTCTTTATGTTTACATATACCTGTTTTCAGTTACTCTTAGTCCAAGACAAACCTGTATAATTGTATGTTTATGCTCCCTCTAGGGAGAAGAATTATTATTATTCTGAGTTTGGGACGTTCTTTAGTAATATATTATTTTCAATATCGGTGAGCATGGTTTCGTAAATATTTTTATGGTAGCAGGAGAGGGGTCAGTACATCTATAGTGGTTCAGAGTTTGGGATGTAGGCTCTCCAATCACAGACGTTTCCAATGGTACGCTTAATAGTGAGGGACGTCAATAATAATCCTTGATGCTTTATCCTTGGTAAAATTCTTTCTTTTTTTATTCAAACAATCATCCTATTTACTGTAACTAGAATATTTTGCTCATCAGCGAGGAATGATTGTTAAAATGTAAAATAATGTGATTTTTCACAACTGTCAAAAGGTCGCTTTGGTCCTTACAAAAACAGGTAAGTAAATCTCAACGCTGTCTGTGTGTTTGGATTATAATTAACTGCTTTACTGGACACTACTTTATTGGACACCTTTTTATTGGACAGCATTTAATTGGACTCAATTGTTACTGCCATTCTGTCAAGTAAATATCATACTAGTTGCAAGCAACACCTTATTCAAAGACGACGAATATAGGTCCCATACATATTTTCATAAGTACTTTTTGATTTAGTGCTTAAGAGAGATTCTCTGGCGCTTGCAGCTACATTTTCTATGCTTTTTTCCCGCACTATTCATTTTTTGGATTATTATGAATGTTGTCACAAAATTATCAAAGTAAACAATTTTGTTTACTAAGTTTGTTAAAGGGGTCACGCACGTACGAACTATAAGTACGCGGTTTTTAAGTTCGCGAACTTACTCGGCTCGACGTCGATGACACACGTGAAGCTGAAATCACTCATTTTGATGATTTTCCTAAATAAACGAAACTTTTAACAAATGCCAAACAGACGTCGTTGGTCAAACACAACAAGCGTTGCGCATCGATGGCCTGCCGAAACAAAGTGGTGGCTCGCGGCTCGCAGTACAAGCCGAGACAAGCTTCGAGCAAGATTTCAAACCAGTTGAATTGCCGGCGGTTTGCGCGACGGTTTTAAAGTACGCGTACTTACGATGACACACAGGCGAAAAAGGTCGTCGAGACATAAGTACACGTACTTGCTCGTACGTGTATCACCCCTTTTAAGGGGCCTTAAGTGTTGCCGTCTACAGGTAACATCAAAACCTGACTATCTCCTTTCAAGTGTCACATTATAAGGTGATAGGTCTATAAATCTGTAACCTTATCGATAAACTTGTTTGAAAGAGCTAAAAGAACTGTAAAATACTATACTCAAGCTCCCAAAGATCCGCAGTTGTCTGCACTATCTCATATATCCTGCATTATACTTATTTGTACTCTGGAAAAAAAACTACCAATTGTTCGTCTCTTACCGGCTTATCTCCGCCGATGAAGCCATTGTGTTAACTAACAGTTACAAGAAAATTACACACCCGCACAAAGGCGGCTTTGACTATACAACGGCGGCAATCCAGCCATAAAGTGGCAACAAAAGAAATTGAAAAAAAGCTTCGCTTTTTAATCGCTCTGTTCTCATACATGCACATAGAACAATAAGGACGTCCTAAGTCGTGTTCCAATTAGATAAATCCACCGCGTCCGGTTCGGCTGCCTGTGCGCTGACACACAAGGAAAGTAATGAGTTCTGAGTATTCGAATTGTAAAGGAAAAAGGCAAACCTTAATTAGTGCGACCTTATTGTGTCTATTGTGGAGAATGGAGCAAACCAGAAAAGAACATAGGAATCTTCATACCTATTTAATCGATCATAAAAAAGCTTTTGACTCTAGACCACATAAGGAGCCAACAAAAGTTCTAAAATATATGAAAACAACTCATGCGTGCATCAGTTTCTTACAAGAATTATGGAGACATGGCGAACCAACATACACCTCAAAACTCAGTACGGTGATATCCAAACGTATGAGCTACACAATATATGACGCAACATAAACTATGGTTTTAATATCAGACACCTGAGAGTAAATCAACCAGGAGGGAGGAGATCCTCTGCATGGATGATATCAAGATATATGACGCCACTGAAGTGCAACTGAGACATGGAAGAACCATCTCGAACAGGAAATAGTAACAGGCAAACGTTAGATAACATGGACAAGGAAGATAGTTTCAATCAAAATGTTAAGATAGACCACACACAAGTCAAGGCACAACTTAGACAAAAGTTTAAAGACATCAGCCTCATTGGGCTACTGAAAGCAAAATTGAATTCTAGAAACCTTACAGAAGCCATTAACATATTTGCAATACCAATCCTCACGTATAAACAAGCAAATAAACTTACATTTCTCATTTCTCATTTATCACTCAAGTTCCACAATATATGAAATTAATAACAAAAACTTGAGTGTGAAATGTTCCCAAAAACCAGGCGCTACTACCTAGGCAATAAGCCTGTTTTGCATCATACCTGGTTCAGAGAAGTTTCTTAATTGTGTACATTACATTACAGAATATATCTGTAGGTAGAGATAAAAGCAATAGAAAAGTAAATAATACAAATGAAAGAATGCGATGATGGTATGGTAGCTATATGCAGCAGAGGAAGTATTAGACTAAAACCATCTGTCCAGTATTCTTATAAAAATGGATTGGTTTTCTACGATAAATTTTTTGACTGAAATTTTGAACTTTCTAAGTGTCTGAATCTGTCTCATTTTGTAAGGTATTTGATTGTAGAATTTTGGTCCGAAAAAGAATATTGTCCTTTGTGTTCTTCTCTTAAAAGTTTTTCTTCGTAAGTCAGTTCTGGTGGTAGCCCTGGTTATTTTTTCTACTTGATTTATATTTTTTGGATCCGTATACATCTTTGTTAGGGATTCGTATATGTAAATCAGCTCTATATTGAACATATTTGTTTCTTTATACAGACTAGAAGTTGGAAATAGCTTTGACTTGAAAGTTGAAATTTTGAAGAGTGTGTTCTGAGTCAGTTGTAATATACTTAATGTGGTGCTAAATGTACCACCCCACGCCAGAATACAGAACATTATAATTGATTCAGCTAATGTCAAGTACAGTTTTATTAGGTTTTTTCTAAATAAAATGTGTCGTAATCTGTAAAATTTGTGTATAAGGCTCCTCAGTCGCTTATCTATATGTGCAATATGGGGCGACCATCTAAAATGTTGATCCAGTAATAAACCCAGGTATTTAATAGTAGTAGTCTCTATTCAAGTACATGTACAATATTCAGAAATGCGACAAGGGACAGAGTGTAATTTTATGGACATATGAGGAATTTTAGGTTGATGTACAGCAGTTGGTGTAAAAGTAATGAAGTTGGTTTTAGCCACATTCAAGGATAGTCTGTTGTAACTTAGCCATCGTGTTTAAGTCGTTTTCTGCAATATACCGAATTTCTACCCAATTTTTTGCCTTTGCAACTAAAACAGTGTCATCTGCATAACTAATTATACGACTTCCAATTTTATTCATATTCGGCATATCGTTTACATATACAAGAAAAAGTATTGGACCCAAAACTGTTCCCTGTGGTACACCAGTATCTACTGCCCTACCTGAGCTTATCTGATTATCTATTTTTACTTTCTGAACTTTCCTGATAGGTAATCAGCAATAAGGTCTAATGCAAGGCCCCGCACACCAATATTTTGCAACTTATTCAGCAAAATCTCAGGAGAAACGATACAAGAGGCCTTGGAAATGTCAAGAAAGATGGCTAAGCAACTTCCTGAGTCATCCAAGACCCCATTCACCTCCCTCACTAGGTCCAGCACTGCATCTTGTGTGCTAGAGCCCTGCATGAATCCGTACTGATTATCAAATTATCATTTAGGACGTTATGTTTTTTGAAAAATTCTATTAAACGGCTTTTTAACGCTTTTTCCAAAATTTTTGCAAAATTATTATTAATAATTATTATCAGCGATACTGTCCTATCCTATAATTGCTAACCGAGGCTTTCCACTGCGCTGGTATCTTCCCGGTGGTAAATCATAAATTAATTATATAAGCTAGAGGAGCACCAACGTGCATGTGTATATTTTTTATTGTCTTTGACGCAATTTTGTCCATTCCTGGTGATGTCGTATTTTTTAATTTAGAAATGTATATTGTCACTTCATCATTCGAGACGGGTTGGAGAAAAATGGTTGAGTCGACGGTTATGTTATTTAAAATGTTTTCTGGCAGTTGTATCTGAGGTATATTTTTCGCCATGTTGTTTCCCATTTTTATAAAATATTCATTAAAAATGTCTGCCTTTTGTTTACTATCGATTATTAAGCAATTTTCAGAATTTAAAACACTAATTTTTTCCGCTGTTTTTGATTTTTTATCCCCCGTAACGTCTTTCACAATATTCCAAATTTTTTTGACATGAGGCAACAGTAAACGCAGACAAAAATTATACACCACTCAACCTGTCTTGTAGCAGACGCATACAACGACATCCAATCACAAGAAGTAAAAATAAATACTTGGTCGCAGAAAACACTCCAAACATAAATACCACTACACACAAGTTTCACACAAAACCACATTAATCAAAAACATACACCAGGCTGCAGGATGGCCAGTTCTTCCCAGAGACGAAAGGCTTCATGATTGCTGTTCTGGACGAAGTGACTGCGACACGAAACTACCAAAAATACTTAGTTAAAGATCCATCCATAACCAACGACAATTGCAGAAAATGTCACCTACAGAAAGAAACAATAGATACATACACACATAAGAAGCGGGTGATGAGAGTATCCAAAATACCTACGCTGGGAAGATATCTGTGTAGACACAGATCTTGCCCAGAAATAAAACGGCTCTGGAAATAAAACAAAATTGTTATTATCTCCCTCATAGTGTCGGTCACAGGCCTTACACCAAACACATTTACACCACACCTCCAACATTTTGGCCTGGACGAACAGTTACATAAAGCATTCCAACAGACTGTAATTCTGAAGACCTGTAATATTGTACGATCCTTCCTAAATTCAGGTCAATAATAGTTCAGGTGTTGACTTGACACAGCCCCACAGCACACTTGTAATTTACGTTCAGATATTATATGAGATCCAGTCATAAGCAATGCCCATGATTCCCATGGCATACCTAAATGGTTTCCTTTAGATGTTCTTTAGAAGAAATAGAATCTAATGCTTTGGAAATATCAAATAGTAAAGAGGTTTTAATACATATTTACCACGATCCAGCTGCGTTTATTATGTATCCTAGGTCACTGCAAGAACCAAGGGCATACACATTGTCACGACGGCCTCTTTTTCTCCACACCAGGGAATCAAACTGGACGTAAATTTCACCGTTTTACTTCACAACTCAATACGATATCTCTTAACCTTATCTCAGCTACAACTCAACTCTACTGAACTGAACTCTCGCCACGCTATATATACACTTCATATACACTAAATCTGCATATTGTAGTGTAGACGCTAGACGAGACAAAAAATGGTGCATCTAGACGGTCTATAGCCCGTGTCTCTAGACTGTCTATAGACGGTCTATAGACAAATCGCACAACATGTCTACTAGTGAGTACGCACAAGCCTTAAGCAGCGAATTACCTCCAAATCGAAAGGTATAAGGGCGTGGGAAGTAAACAGAGGTGGATAAATTCACTATCAAGAAAGCTGCAAGAATTGACACTTGAACAACACTAAGCACCACAGACTCCGAAGTACACGTGATATTTAAACGAAATGGTCGTCGTTGGATGACCGCCGTAATAGTCGGAACTGTCAATTCCTTTCGAATGTTATCTGCATGTTAATTAGACCGGAATATTGAATGGGATATTAGAGTGAGGCACGCACGGCCACGCAGCGAGGAGCCGAGAGCCACCCGGGTGGAGCTGCAGAGATAGTGGACGGTGACATGCGATTTCGGAAAGATCGATTCGTGGGATAAACGGCGGGGCCTATCATTTTTATTTTGACGTGAATGGAAATGCAAAAGACCTACAGGATTATGTTCAGCTTGATGACTTATTTCATCTCCATTTCCTTTTGTATACCAGGAATGTTGTAATAGAGCGACCATGTTTGGCGCCACCAAGTCTACTCTAGGCCCCAAGATACTAACAGGTTTTATTCAGTCAGAGTGCAATATTATAAGATTCAGTTTTTCTGTAACAAAATAAGTTTTTAAAGGGTTAAAGCTGACACAATTACTTCAAATACTTCCAAAAGTGTCTGGCGCTATTCAGACACGAACCGACCCTTGTCTTCGCTAGAGGGACTTTCTTGAATTGGGTAAGCAGTATTGCTTCAAGAAGTAATGCGGTTTTGATGTTCTTAGTATTCCTCCGTTCCTCCTTTTCTATTATTTTTTATTCTCGGTCTCTATTATATCTTTCTCCTTTCGCCCAATGAACTCTCTTGTAAAATTTGCTACAATCTCTCAGTTCTTCACTGAATTTAACATTTTTGGGTATAATGTAATAATATTATCGGATTTTTTTTCTTAAACCTAGATCGGTTTTGACACTTTTAGGTTTCCAATCTAAAAAAGGTTGTTGTATAGAGTTTACCTGATCTACAGGAGGTATTCCAAATATTGCAAATGCTATACTCATAGATATAGTCTGTAGGCTCTTGCTATTCTCATAGCCACCTTCCTTTGTAATTCCGAAACATTTTTCCTGTATATCTTCTTTCGTATTTCTCTCTTCCATACATCAATATTCAATTAACAACAGGGTCTGGTATCTTTCTGCCTCTTTCTCCAGCACCGCTAAAATTACGACCACATGTCATCAAGAGCAGCAAGTTCCATTTGAGGCAAAAAAGCAAAAAATCAGGAATAATATTCGATACATTTTACGGATAGTGACAATAAAATTTTTAATTTTCACTAAATCGATAATAGAGATCTTCACAGGTATACGTCCTGAACTGAGAAACTGATTCAGTTTACATCACAGAATCAGTTTACATAAGGATTTATATACCGCGTAGGCTCGTAATCATACTCTGCATGCGCTTTTTATCCGAACTATTCCAGTTCGGGACGTATCCGCGAAAATCTCTAATAATGTTTAACAATCAGGATGCGTTGTTCGACATCTTCCATAATGTCAGCCATATCCCTTAACAACTCCAGTTTCAACATCAACACCAAGTGGAAACAGGGATTGGAAACTGACGTTACCGACGTTACGTGGCCGAGAGGTTACCTGGATTTAAGCTACCTCACAGAGTCCGAGCCACTACGAACAGAATACGCACAAACCACGGTAAGACCATTTTAAGGAATTCCTGAATGTAACCGGCAATTTCTTTTATCGTCAGCCTCCCGAAAGCCTATGGCGCTGTAGAAACGGTGCGAGAGGATAAGTGTCTGTGCATGTTACATTTGGAGCGCTGCAGTTTGTAGTCGTCGGGAAACAAATTCTCCGAAGGCTCATTCCACAGCGTTGAAGTTCTCCCAAAGAAGGAATGCTGGGAGGGACTGATTCGGGGAGTAGGGATCTCGACCTGGTAAGGATGAGCTCGCAGAGCCTCTCTAGTGTTCCTCGTTCGGAGGTCCTTCGGCATTATTATCTGGGAGAGCTCACTCGAACATCTTCCGTGATACAATCTGTAAAACAGGGACAGGTCAGCCACCCTTTTTCGATGCTCCAGGCTGTGGAGGTCCTTTGTGAGGTTAGGCGTATCAATTAGTCGAAGGATAGTGCCCAGAAGCTTTAGATTGTGCTTCGGAGCGCATCCTCGTACATGGAAGCAACAGCAACATACTCTAACAATGGTCGGATTTGTACACTGTAGAGCAGCAGTAGTTGCTCTGGTGTATACAGATTATATATTTAACCCTGATATATGTTTATGACTCTTTGTAAGTTTGTGACTATTAATGTATCTGTTCTAAACTAAAATGTTTGTTTGTGTCCACATAATCGTATTTCTATTTATATTTTTTAAAACTGACGACGACATAACGCAAAATAATAATGCTGCATGGTTACTTACACATATCTGGAGTATATATACTGTATGAGGTAACATTTCTTATCTCAATTGATCAAAGTTCGCTGTGTAGTAATTATGTACGTATACCTGTCCATTAAACTATTGAAACAACACTTTTTTCTTCTCTTGTAGTTTCTAATTCGAAACAATCTCAAATCTGTCATTAAACTATTGAACAACACTTTTTTGCCCTCTGTATGGACACAAGCCCCCAGCATCGAGACATAAATCCCGGAACAATTTTATTATGTCCATTAACCCACTGTTAGACTCCAAGTCAGTAACCAAAGAGGTACTGTGGAAGCGCCGGCTAACAGAAAACCACATACCAACTTGGAATCCAACTGAAATCCTCCCTGCCAGATCACTACTGGAATGGAGGGCCTGGAAAAGTCTCAACATGATTAGATGCCAAATGGGCAGGTCTGGGGATAACCTAGTCAGATGGGTATACGCTGAGGACGATTTATGTACCTGAGGGTAGCATCTCCTATATTTCCATCCTTGGAAACCCCTTGCACAATCCAGGACCTATGGAAGGCGAACGACACGGCAACAGGCACTGAAAAGAGATATGAGCAAATAAAGATAATCATTTCTCACTTGTGACGTCTTAAATATCGTCACATATACTTATGTTTTTTCTTTCTCTTATAACTACCAATTATAAATAACTACCAATTATAACTACCTGCACTCGAAGGCGTTCATCGAGTCAGCCCCCCCCCCCCCCCCCACGAGGATCATGGAATGTAACAGGAACGATCTCCGCATTCTGGTCGGTCTGCTGATGGGACATGGTAGCCTGAGGAACAATATGCGGAAGTTGGGTCTTGAACAAACTTCAGACTGTCGCTTCTGCTACATAGACGACGAAACAGCGGAGAATATGCTTTGCTCCTGTCCAGAACTGGATAACACTAGGTTCCAGACATTTGGATTTGCCCAACTGGAACCTCATGACTTCAAGGAAGTTTCACCCTTCACGTTGATCGCCTTCGCAAAGAGGTGCGGACTGTACGGTGAACTCTAAAAAGGTGTGAGCCACAATAGACACAACTGAGTCGCAGTGGAAGGAGGCAGCGCTGCTCCACTCATTTTCAACCTAACCTAACTACCAATTATTAACTAATACCAATATAAATAAAAATAAACAACAAAAAATATATATAGTATAATTAAAACAAATATATAAGACTAACCAATAATTTAAGTGTAGCTCAGACACGATTAAGGCCCGGTTGTACAGTCTCAGTTCAAGCCACAGTTCTATTAAACTATGCTCAATGATGAACTTGGTTCAAAAATTCATTTCCGTTGTACGACCTATTTATAATCCCAGCTTTACAAAACCAGGTTCAAGAAAGAAGTAGTTAGGTTGGTAACATTAACGCATGCGTAGTTGGTCTGTTCTGTCAAAAATTAGTTGTTTGAAAGTTTGAATACTGTTTTGTTGGTTATGGGTTGATGGTAATTGTAATAAACAATAGTTTTTCAGGTAAAGATACGTATAAAATGATTCAAAGAAAGTTCCCAGTCACATAATACCTGACAAGAACCATTTGTTCAGCAGTTACAGCACAGTTCCTGAAAAACAATAGGATTACAAAATACTTTTGATTCATTACATGAACAAAAAAGGACTCACCATTCTGTTGGAGACTTTATTTGTGCTTTAACCTGGCTTATAACAAATCGAACACCTTGTTTAGAAAGTCGAAACCTTTGAATGAATTCATCGTCATTCCACACCAAAAAATGATCAACTCTATCTCTGTATTTCTTTCGACGCCTTCTTGCGTTTCTTAATATTTCTACTGCTTCAACGAAGTCTTCATCATCTGTTAGTTCCAGGAGATTTTCTCTGAGCTGCTGAGCCATTACGTACTTTAATTTACAACAAATGTACAACTGGACTTCCATATTTGAACTGAGTTCAACCTTGAACTGTGCTTGAACTGAGACTGTACAACCGGACCTAAATAAATTGTCACTTGGTCACTAGTACATCGATAGGACAGTCAACGGTAGTATAGGACTGCCATTAAAGTTACTGCGTGGGAAATACGAAAAATGTGATTTAACAAACACCCTTGTATCCTTATAATATATAGGCTTACAGCACGTAGAACTAAAATAATTCGTTCACTCCATGTTCAGTCATTGCGGCAGAAGGAGAATTTATTATATCCAGCTACACATGGCCGTTTGAAGCGATTGAGCCCCGTAGCTGAGACATTATACATTCATACGATCGCGTTATGCACGCATTATTCGATCGGCTGCCGGTTGTCGTTCTCCAACGTGGGTACCACTTCGGCGGATACTACTTGCAAACATGAGCATGGTCGGATCGACTGGCAGCGGAGCAGTTATTGTCGTTTGTGCCGCCACCGGCACCGTCTTGCTACCGACCTACGCAGGAACGCCAGCTCCCACAGATCCTGACCTCGCTGGATTGAGTCGGTGTTTCCCATGCTCGAATCTCAAGTCGTTCCTGGAATATTCATTAAATCAAACAACCCACTTGTCCCCTGCAGGGAAATACGTTGCTTTAATGGTTTATGTAAACTTAGAAATTATAGGTCTGTTTTTGCAGAGAATCACAAACCAGTCAGAGCCTATCAGTATTCCCCATTGCAGTTGTCAAACTATTTCTGACTAGTACTGGCCAATCAAATTGACGCTGACTAGTTTGTGATTGCTGTAAAAACATACCTTATACATCAATGATATAATACTGTACAAAAAACTAGCGTAGCCTTATTTTGTTTAGTCAACTTCTATTTTCAGTAGAACTTATTCCGGAGGCATCGATGTTGTTTCACAACTGTTCAGTGTTGTTGAGCTCAAAGGTCATAAAGGAGTTGCATTACATTGAATTTCGAAATTTTTTTGTTGAGTTAGACATCAGGTATCACTTATGCGGGTGCCAAGTCATGCTGGAGTTTGCGGTTAAGTAACAGCTACTGTGGTAACAGCAGACGCGCTCGCGAGATGAGGGTCCAGAAACAATTTCCCGGGTCCTGAGCCGCCTCTGGGATAGTTAGGCTGCGTTTCCACCAGAGATGTGGGAGGATGTGTTACGAGGAATATATTTTTAACGAACCAATAGAATCGCTTGAATAACCTCGTCTCGCTCAGTACAGCTCTGGGGAGAACGGCTTAGCGACGCGGGGTTTTTGTACGTACAAAACAAGGCATGTTGGCGAGGAATGTGACCTAGAAATGTGTTGCGAGGGATGTGTGTTAGAAATGTGCTGCGAGGGATTTGTGCTAGGGTTGTTGGGGAGGAATCTATGCTGTGGATGCAGGCGCGCAAAAAGCTACTAGCAGTGAAGTTATAGAGATTGCGTTTGTTAGAGGTAGGCGTGCAGATATACGGAAAAAATGGATCAACGCAAAAAAGCATTTTTATATTTAACAATTTGAGATGAAGAAATGGAGGCACAAGTCACTCACACAGAAGACAACACAGATTTTAGAATCGTAACCATATAAATAACATATCATAGACTGAGGGCCGTAGCTAGGCGGTGACCATGGGGTGGTTCATGTTGACCTTGGGGGGGGGGGTTATGTATAACAGAAAAGACTACTTTGTAATGTCTTAGGTTCGTATTCATAGTCGTTCCTCAAGTATCCCTTGAGTATTATTCAAGGGATACGTGAGGGTTAATTGAGGGTTACTCAAGGAAGAAGGGACCCTCAAGTGTGGCTTTCCTTGTGTATCTGTTCCCTAGACCCTAGACACCATCTACCAGACGGTGGGATTCATTTGGCGACGTTGTCATATTGCTAATATAAGTCAAATTGTTATGATGCCTATGCCCACGCATTTTGATGTATTCTGTTATCTCTTTTTGTATTGTACCAGGTTTTCGTGTTTTGTGGCGGACATTTTTCCGGATGTGACAGAAACTGACAACACCGTACTCGAAAATTAACCTACAAAATCGACGAAATGTCATGTTGACATTTCGCTACTTGAGTATTACTCAAGGGAGCCTTACGTAAGAGACCCTCAAGTTAGGTTTCGAAACACAAAACCTTAAGTATCGACTATGAATACGACCCTAAATTTGCTTAAAAGCTGTATAGATTGTATCGCTGCTAATGTGTCATGAGCGCCGAGCGATTGGTTAGTAGTAAATGAATCACTAAGCTTGAAGAAAGCATTTTGATTATTTTTATTTTGTATTACTTTAGTAGTTATTTCATACATAAGAATACTCATGGGGGGGGGTTTGAACCCCCTAAACCCCCCCCTTATATACGGCCCTGCATAGACTACATGGGGAATTTTGCACCCCGCTCGCTGGCAATCCGAAATGGGCCCGCCACACATCCTCGCCGCGCTCATTTTTCTAGCACATCTCTGGTGGAAAGGCACCTTTAGAAAGAAAACAAAGATGTTGGTTGCAAAATAAACCTCTTGTAACGGTTCACGGTTTTCAACGGTTTTAAAAATTATTTTTATATTATTTACTTGTCTACCATACACAAATAGTTTATAACTTCCATTTTTAGCAACTACTGCCTCATTATACTAGAAACTACTCCTAACTACTATAACTAGTTTCATAATGGGCCTATACCACATTTTTTGTTTATTGGCTTAAACGAACCCTGACACCACGTAGATGCCATAAATAATTTTACAAAATTTTTCTATCGTATTTGTAACCGAAAAAAATTGCTCTAAATATTGATTTTTTTGAATTCATACAGTTCCCGCCCAGGTCGTGTCGTCACCTGTAGGGAACCAATAAGAGCTCACTGGTACAAAACAATAGCATCCGCTCGTAGTCATCAGACCACGAAAGGACGCTTCTGATTGGTTCCCTACAGGTGACGTCATCATCGGCTATTTCAAATTACAGTACAATTTTCTTTTTAGTGTTATTCTCATTTGGATCAAGTTTTCTGCGTACTTTTTACAGTAAACGGTCCTATGTATCATCAAAAATAATACCGCAGTAAATAAATTGATCAATTTGAGATCACGGTATAGGCCCATTGTTTGACTCTGCCACTGCTCACTTCTACGTTTTCCCATCTCTATTCCTTTCAGCCGGAAATGTCATGATATTATACAATTTGCGCATACCTAATGAGTGGGGAGTATGCTCTCTCTCTCTCTCTCTACCGATGTTAGCTTCTATAAATAGATGAAGATATATGGCTCGGCCTTTTCAATTTCTGACAGTAAATACCTGAAATAGCTATGTCTCTCTAAGACAATTTTTTGTGTCTGGTGCAATTATGTTGTAACCGAGGAAAACCACCTTTCTTTGGGGTGCCACCATGTAGACATCATCACCACTTCTTTGGGGATGTCACCACCAAGACTTCTCCGGGGCATCACCCTTCTTTGGGGTGCCACCATGTAGACATCATCAACACTTCTTTGGGGTGCCATCTTAATAACTTCTTAGGGGCACCACGATAACTACTCCGAGGATTTCCCACCGACGCTATGTTCTTGTTTTCAAAAAAATATATAATATATACATATGTACTGCATTCGTATACTGAAATAAATCTTTATTAAACCATTGTTGTCCTGTTTTCATTTCTTGACGGCTAGCTAGACTCACGCACGCACGCACCGACCCACAGGCCCTTGTCTTATGCAATCTGATTGAGCTGCTGGTTGCTATGGGCAATATGTTGGTTGGTGATTCATCACCAAGCTGCATATATTGTTATAGGATGTTATAGGATGAAGAGCAATCTCTGGTCGGCTAAGGTTACTTGTGGCTTGATATCTATCCATAACACCTTCAAACGTCACTTGTACGTGATGGCGGCGGCAAGCAACCCGCACGCTGCGGCAACGAGGAGGAGTCTTCAGCACATATCCTATGTCTCTTTGACGCCCTAGGGCATCACAGGCAGACTATAGACATATAGACAAAGTCCAAAGGTCCGTGAATCTGAAGACATAACTAGAGTAAGGAAAGGTGCAGACGGGCCCACCTGTAGGCCTACAGACTGGTCGCTCTTGTCACTGGAAAGCCTCTCTCCTTCCTTCATTCATTTATCCATTTGCTAAACTAGGCATATTTAAAATAAAACAAATGGCGACCGCAAAATACTTTTTTTTTGTAAAAGTAAGCGAACCAAATTACATGTCGTTAAAGTTATAGCTACTCAAGTTGATTGACTCAGTACTTTACTCGCATAATGATGATATCATTTTATTATTTCCTCATTCCATCTCTCTCCTTAGGAACTAATACGAAAATTTTTTACTCTGCAAGCTTCATTTGGACGAAACAAAATAATCAGGAACGCCCAAATCGCCTAAAAACGAAGTTTGAGCTGTTTTACTTCCCACACCGATAGGTGAGGGGAGTATTGTGATCGCGAAAATTTTCGATTTTGAGATAATACGCTTTTTGGGCGTTTTATGATGTCTACATAACGAAAAACCACGTCACTCATTTCCGTCGGTCTGTCTGTCTGTCTGTCTGTCTGTCTGTCTGTCTGTCTGTCGGTCTGTCTGTCTGTCGCTGTTTTCTAGCCTCGTAATCTCAGTAACCGCTGCATGGATTGTGATGAAATTTGGGCAGCGGTATGCTGTGGGGTCGTAGTAGGTAATGTTCCTATAATTTTGAAAATCGGTCCATAGGCGGCGGAGTAATTAGCAAAAAACAAAAAAAATTAAATATTGCTGAAACTTCGTTTTATGCGTTTTAGGGGTCCCTGATCATTTTATACTTTTTTTTGGGTGGGGGTGAAATTGGGGTGGTTGGGGGGTGGGGGGTTGTAAATTTGAAAAATTTGTTGTATTCGTAATAGACTACCCACTGACCTGTGAAGGAAGACCTAGCGACATAAATAACTTTTTTAGGTCTATCCGAACATTGCCTTATGCCTATTACAGAAACTAAGGACTTAGAATTTTTTCCGATGTATACAGGCTGTCCATTTAGTGTGTAATTCTTCGATATCTCGCAAGGTATAGCTGATAGAAGAAAATCTCAAATACAAAAGTTATTTGGTTACTTGAGACGCATATTCTAAAAATATTTTGAAATATACAGGGTGTTGCGGGAAAGTAATATAGAGATTAACTTGACTTTTTTATAAGGAACTATAACTTTCTCTAAATTCTTCTAGTGTCCATCATTGATATCTATTCAACCCTAAAATATTTTCGGAATCGGTTGCGACGTTGCCAAGTTATAATTTATTTTCTATTAATTTCCGCATTTGCAAGGTCGCAAGTAATACGTCCAAATTGATATGTCCCTTTAACTTTTCTCAATAATATTACACAGCGAGTTACTTGAATATTAAGCGGATATTATTCTGGATGCTACCAGCAATTTGTATCTACAGGGTGTTTTTGGCAGAATTTTAAATTCCGGCAACTTAAAGGTCGTTTTACTTTGTTTTTTTAAATGGAACACCCTGTCTTTTTTATTTTAAATCGAAATATCTACAAATACTCTATCTCGCCTTGTAATATTTTTTTTCGCGTTTTCGACGTTGCCAAGTTATAAATTATTTTCCCAAATTTTTAAACAAGTATCCCCGATTTTAATTTATTTTAAATAGAATCCTCTACTTATTTTTATTGCAATGAATTGCGCATATCGAATTTAGTAAGATCTCAAAATTTCAAAATGTCGTTTGTATTAATTAATGAGATACGGCAACACCGCTTTTTCAGTAAACGGTACCGGAACGCTTAAATTTTTCCAAAACTGCCACAGCTGAAGAGGTGAAATTCAATACAAAAGTTTGTATTATTGATAATAGGCTGTTCATTGACCTGTGCAGGAAAGACCTAGCGGCATATGACAATAATTTGGGGGGGGGGTGGGGGTACTGGCGATGATTTTGTTGCAAAGGGATCTCAGACTAAATCTTTATGCTATGGGAAAATAATAAACTGGTATCACCGTAATGTGTGGGAAGTACTGAGTCAATCAACTTGACTCCATTTTTTATATTTGTAGTTTTTTTATTATTCGTGCGCGGCCACTGACATGTTTTCTAAAAACGTTACGCATTTTCCATTCTGGCCACGGTAATAATAATGTGGCAAAATCTTATTAAAATCAATTCAAAGGCTTCCAGGACACACAATACAGAAAATTCTAAAGCAATACTTGTATGTACGAGTATACATCAAAAAATTCTAAGTCCCTAGACATGGTAATGTTCGGATGGACCTAAAAAAAGTGTATTATGCCGCTGGTTCTTTTTTTCGTAGGTCAATGAATACAACAAATTTTTTAGTTTTACAACCTCCCACCCGCACTACCCCAATTTCACCCCCAACCAAAAAAAGCAGAAAATGATCAGGAACCCTTAAAATGCCTAAAAACCAAGTTTGAGGAATATTTGGTACTTTTTGTTTTTTGCTAATTACTCCGCTGCCCATGCACCGATTTTCAAAATTATAGCAGCGTTACCTACTACGGCCCCACAACATATCGCTATTCAAATTTCATGAGAATCAGAATCCATGCAGCGATTATTGGATCACGAGGCCAGAAAACACCAACAGACAGACAGATCGATAGACAGCCAGATAAACCGACAGACAAACAGACCACATGCAGATGACGGAAATGAGTGACGTTTTCGTTGTGTAGGTATCATAAAACGCCAATCGGTGTGGGAAGTAAAATGGAATCATAAGGACCTGAAAATTTTCTACAATTGTTTTGAACGAATGCAAAAACCGTCATCAAAAATGGCTGGCAGCAGGTACCGTTACAAGGAAAACGGTGGTGATGGTTGCAAAATCAATATCTTATGAGATGGAGAGGAATAACTGGACATCTCCGTCAAGCTACAGAACTTATTTTAGGACTTCTGTGAAACCATTGGTTATCATCGGCAGACTGTACTGAGTTCAAGGTTCCTTGGACCTGAAAACATTTATCCATTCATTCATTCCGCTCCCAACCTGAAGATATGTCTATACATGACGATTCCCGGAAAAATAACGGTTCACATGACCGACCCCTTCCCGGCTGCACCCTGCATCCAGAGAGGACAAGTCCATCGCTTCTGCTCCTAAAGAAAAATCAGACATCTTGGGGAAGCTCTTCGCAGCCAATTCTACTGTAGACTTTCAAGGTAGTACTCTGACTACCACCATAAGTGCGAACTCGAGAATGGCAGAGGTCAAATTTCAACATCGAGATGTAAAAAGCATCCTCCAAAAACTGAACACGAATAAAGCTACTGGTCCTGACCAAATTCCTGCCATTGTCCTTAAACGCTGTGCCGCTGAGCTTGCACCTATTCTTTGCAAGCTCTTCAAACTTTCGTATCAACGAGGCGTGTTTCCCGCTTCGTGGAAGATTGGCTGCGTATAACCCATCCCTAAGAAAGGCATAAAAACTGATCCCACCAATTATATACCTGCGGTTCTTCTCAGCATTATGTCTAAGGTTATGGCGACTGTCATTAACACACAGCTCCTGAAATACCTGGACAACCATAACATCATAAATGATCGCCAGTATGGCTTCCGTAAGCACAGGTCTACAGGTGACCTCCTTGCCTACGTCACTCACTTGTGGAACAGAGCAACGTATTTTCAATAAACGCCGGTGTTCCTCAGGGATCTGCCCTATCCCCTACACTGTACTTCCTTCTGCTGTACATCAACGAGCTGCTGGAAATAACATCCAATCCAATCTACAGCTTCGCAGATGACAGTACATTAGTGTCGTGCATGGAACCGGGCAAGCCACTATCACACCAGGAGACGGTACGTCGGCGACAGCAGCATGCCTCACAGATCAACGTAGATATCAAAACAGTTGTCAAGTGGGGAATAGCAAATAAAGTACAGTTCAACATACAAAAAACTCACGCAACAACACTTACAAAGAAGTCTCACGATGGCTTACCAAACGTGGAAATAGAGGGCCACCCCATAGTCGAATCACCTTCCGTCAAGCTTTTGGGGATCAACATCAACAATAACATGTCCTGGCACGACCACGTCGTCAGTATTGCTAAAACGGCATCCCAGAAGCTTGGAGTTTTGTTCCGCTGTAGGAAGTTGTATACACCAGAGCAACTGCTGCTGCTCTACAAGGCACAGATCCGACCATCGCTGGATTATTGCTCCCATGTGAGGGGATGTGGTATGAACCACTCTCTAAACTTTTTGGACCCTATCCAGAAAAGAGCAATTAGATTAATCGATACGCCTAACCTCACAAAGGACCTCCACATCCTGGAACGTCGAAGGGTGGTGGCTGACCTATCCCTGTTTTACAGATTCTATCACGGAAGATGTTCGAGTGAGCCCTCCCAGATAATAACACCAAAGGCCGTCCGAATCAGGAACACTAGAGAAGCTTTGCGAGCTCATCCTTACCAGTTCGAGGTCCTTCCTCCCCGAATCAGTCTTCTCCAGCATTCCTTCTTTTGGAGAACTTCGACGCTGTGGAATCTGCTGCCGGGGAATTTGTTTCCCGACGGCTACAACCTGCAGCGTTTCAAATCTAACGTGAACCGACACCTTATCCTCTCGCTGCGCTTCTACAGCGCCATAGGCTTTCACAATTTGCGGGAGGCTGACCATAAAAAAACCCTGATGATAATCTATTGAAAGAAATTAATTTCCAGCATCTTATTTGTCTATAACGGTGAAGGAATGGACAAATCATAAAAGTCAAAGCGAACGAAGAACGCAATGAAAATCTGTCACAAAAATGTTATCAATTAACTACAAAATAACTATTTTATCATCACTGTGGTTGTTGGAATCGTTCGTCGTGTCATATCAGGGTTTGCTCTAGCTGTAGCGATCAGCGCAAAACGTCGCCGGCATCGGCTTCGGCAGCGGCCGCGGCGTAGTGCGTAAATCACCGCGACATCGGCGGCATAAACCAATTTGACAGTAGTCTGGCAGCGCCTCATTGATATGTCCCAATCGATACGTTATCCCGCTGGCGTCGGCGGCAGGCGTCCCGGCGCGCCGCGACGCTCGCGTCATTCATCTTTTTCGCCACCTGTTCGGACAGATTGTAAACATGACGCTCGGCGTCGTGTTCGATTTTTTCCCGCCACAACTGTTAGTTGACGTCGCAGGAAGACTTGTGATCAGCGTTGAATTTATAGAAGAAGAAGAAGTGAGGTTAACGATGCAAATTGCGTGCATTACTTTTTAGGTTTATTCCATGACTCAGGCACGTATTTAGAGACGGGGTCCAGGGGGTCCGCAGCCCCCGAAACATTATATAATCCCCCCCCCCCGGACGAGAGCAAATTTAAGGTGGCAACTCTAATCTGGACCCCCCCCCCCAAAAGGTCAAGCAAGTGACACCCATAATCTGGACCCCCCCAAAACCAAATCCTGGATACGTGCCTGCCATGACTATAATCCCCATACCCATACGCTATATTGCATTCCACGGTTATTTATATGTATAATTTATTAATGTACATATAGAACTTTCATGCGACTCCTTATGTTTTGTTTATTTCAATCACAATCTGTCAGTCCGCTTCTGCATGGGCAAAGGCGGTCAATTCTATAGCCGTGAAATCCCGCTTTAGCACTCGTCGCTTCGTTCGGGTCCACTCGCCAGTTCGCTCTGCCAGATACCGAAATATAAGGTGCATAAAGGCTATGAATAGTATCGCCCTTGCATCTTGTGATTGTTACGCTTCGCGCCGCTTGTTGCGCTTGTGTCTTTTTGTTTGCGTTTTGAAATGATTTCTGACAATAGTGATCAAAATATGTTAAAAACTAATTTTGCGAGGCTTTCGCTGTCTGAAAAAAGCCGTAATTAACTTCTGGGTAGACTGACTCCCGGTTTAAATTTCCCAATCAAATAAAACTTCAACAAGTTCTTACACAAGACGATTCTCAATACAAGTGTATGAGAAGGACAAGTGGATATGCATTATTATGCTTTCTTTGTTTACTAATCTACTCAGCTGGAAGTGATAGCGTGTGGGTAAGGGCAGAGAATTTAGAGATTTAAAGCACCTTAATGAAAAAATTGAGCTAAACACGTAAATTGTTCGACAGAATTAGCTTTTCTGGGTACTACTAATATCGCTACTCAGTTGAACAGGTATGTTTTAAAAAGAATTATAAATTGCATCAAATTTTGCTGTAAACTGGAATTGGCCTTAAGGGTCCACGATGAAAAAGACAGCTCCGAAAATCGTGGCATTTTTTGAGACCTAATTGACTTTACATCTGAACTAGATTCTACATTAAAAGATCGTGACTATTTGACTAGTAACTACAATAGCAATACTTCCTACCAGATCACCTGGGATTTAAAACTCCATCTATGGTACACTGGCTATCAACCAGAGTAATCAGACCCACGATGATGTACAGTGCCAAAGATCGACCAAAGCACAGCATCTAAAGCGCTCACAAAAGTGCAGCGGGCTACATGTGTAAGCATAGCGGGCGCCATGATGGGTACACCAACTGTAGCGCTGAAGGTACTGCTGAATATCCCACATCTTGACCTTTACATAGAGGGAGAGGCAAAAAAGGTTGCATATAGAACGCAGTGCCATGGCACGTTTTACGACCCTGCCATGAAACACACCACTATATATATACTCGACAATTTGCGGTGCGACATACTTGAGATGCCACCCGACAGACTGATAAGAGACGTGGACCTCGAGATCCCGTATAAGGACAACCTAAGCGACAGATCAGAATGAGGTCTAGGAGAATGTTGAATGGCATCACGTGGGACACTGATGGCTCCAAAAATTCATCAAGTACAGAAGGAGATATATACGGTGGTTGACTTATCGGCGTAGGTGGAACGTAAGTACCCGCCTAGGTAAAGTGGCTAACGTTTTCCAGACAGAAATAGCCGCAACATTTGAATGCGGCATAATATGTATATATAGTATAAAGGATACATAGCAAAAGGACTATCCCAGAGACATCCGACCAGCTCTGACGGCCTTGGCAAGTAACCACTATACTTCAAAAATGGGGGCGCCACAATACCTTAAAGACACTGACGAAGACCAACAAAGTAAGATTATATTGGGTGTCTAGTCGCATAGGAGTGAGCGGTAATGAGAGAGCTGACAGGTGTGCCAAGGAAGGCGCAGAACGCAGAACTCCCTCTTATAGGGCCAGAACCAGCATGTGGTATAGCATACAACATGGTACGGACAGCTGCCACCAGTTGGGTGTCAAATGGGTACCAGAAGCGCTGGGACAGAATGGTGGGGAATATTCAGTCTAAGAGAATGCTGAGAGGACCCTCATGTTCTAATACCGCAGACACTCTCAGATTGAGTAGGAAGGAACTGCGAAAGGTGATTGGATTTATAACTGGCACACCTGCAAAAGCTGGGGATTGAAGTGGCAAATCCTTTATGCAGGAAGTGCGGTGAGGCAGAGGAAACAGCTAAGCATGTTGTCTTCGACTGTCTTGCCTTGAGTGAAAGCAAAAACTCCTATATGAATGTAGGGCAGGAGGAAAGACAGGAGAACTTAGTCCAATGCATCTCAAAGTTCACAAAGGGCTTAGGATGAGAGTCTGTATGATCTCTTTGACTGGGAGTGTACCATAAGCTGAACGGCAACTATTAGGGCAACTGAACCCTAACCCCCTCACTGCCAAAAAAAATGTGTGTAAAATATGTACCTGCCAGCCTCAGTCACAAGGTGTAACCTTTTATTTACATTATCTTACCTTTTATTAGGGAGATAAAATAGGATTCAAATCGAATACTCACTGACCCACCTTTTGATGTTCCAACGTAAACAGTAAGTTGGTTAATCACGAATGGGATGAGGGGTCTAAGTTGTTTGTCGGCTAGCAGGCGCGGCGGGTTTTTATTTTTCAATGGGATGCAAAATGGTGAATTCGAATAATGTTGCTGATATAAGCAGAAAGAACAAAGAAAAAAGTTCATAATTATTGAGAAAACCACAAAATGAACTAGTAATATAGCATTAACATAATATTAACTTGGCTCATAAGTAATTATAGACTACTACTACCTCGGAAAGATGCCCTGTTAAAAAATTCGTCAGCGGTGTCATCCCTCTTAAAACATCTTCCTCTTCGGCAATCACCTATGCATGTGCGGCCTCGTGTTTCCTCGACAAAATGCACATGCAGGACATTGCACAAAATCACTAAGACCCAGATCTTTCCAGAACGATACCCTTCACAGAGACCTTCACATCCCTTTCTTGAGGATTACATCAAACAGCAGGCACATCGACGTCATAATCAAGCGGAATCGCACAGCCATTCTCTGTTTTGCAAAATTAACCTTTTTCTCCTAAAGAGAAGTCCCTCCTGCTTCGTGGGTAACCCGAAAGATCGACCGACTGACAAAGAGCAAAGATTCTCCGAACCGCTCTGAGAAGCAATAAAGTATTGTATGGTCATTATCTTTTTTGTGACAAGTAGAGTAGTCCAGAGACTCGATTATTTGAATCAACTGATTCGAACCATCGAATCACTTTACTGTATCGAATAACCTAATGCAATAGGGCTAGTCCAACCTACGGTTCTATCACCGTCCCAGAACCGTTTTTATAACGCCCCGCCCATTTTGCGATTCTAGAATCCATGATTGGTTGGTACGATGGTGGACCAACCAATCACCGTTTTTAGAACTGTAAAATGGGCGGGGCATTATGAAAACGGTTCTGGGACGGTGATAGAACCGTAATAGGATGGAAGAGCCCTTAGATGACTCGACTCAGGGTTTCCTGATTCGAGCAGTAAGCCAGGGTGATTTAGAACATTGAAATAAGTCAAACTTCCCATTACTAGTGTCTTACGAGACTAAAAGCTAACGCTGGCGCCGTGGTGTGGCCGTCCGTTGTTATAAACAAACTTTTCCGGGTTGACGCAGTTGGGTTTCACATCACTGTATTATGGAGTGCTACGCACCCCATAACATTTTGCTTCGGATGCAAGTGCATCCTTGCACACATGTATTTGACACCCCTGGTGTCTAGTTGTGTCCATAGTGTAAATAAACATGGTGTGCTCACGCGCATGCAGCCGTCCGAGCGCCGGCACGCTGTGACGTCAGCAACGAGATTTCTGTCGGCGAACTAGCGGGAATACCACATGATGGATTATATTTTAATTCCAAAGTGATAGATTAAAGGAGTTCAATAGCCAATTATTTGACAATTATGTTATAGAGAAGTGTAAAATAGGTAATTTAACGACTTTTTCTACAAAAATGTATTATTTATTGGTAAATTTGGTAATTTTTTCCCTAAGTTTACGCCTACAATTTTCGAAACTAATCCTTTTGTTTAAATGTCTGAGCCTGACGTATATTCTCGTTCGTATTAGATATAATACTATTTTGTCAGGAAATTGTTTGATGGTTTCCACTGGGGTCTATCTCTAATAATTTTTTAAATATGTTTGATTGTGACTGTCCATGGAATTTATCGAACTCTATCTCAACCAAAACGGGCCACTTTAATCATCTCCTCACTTGGATATACAAGACTGACTCTAGATAGAAACTCAATCCAGTCTGGGGCCCGATTAGAAGAATGAAATTTGGTTTGCGCCCCCAAAGCTAGATTAGGATATTCGTTTTTGACTCTGTAGGCCACATATCCTTCAATAAATTTCAGTCCCTCGTTGGAAATCGTGTCTGGCATTTAATTTTTTTTCTAATTGATACAAAAGGTCATGTTCTTCAGAAATAAAGTTATCTAGGTCATAGTCTGGACTCTGAGAGGTAAAGTTGGAAAAATGAATATCATTTGAATCATTCTCTGTCCCAACAATATCGCTGTCAAGAAGAACGTTCTTGAAAAACTCCTGAGTAAAGCACACGTCATCAGCTTCGATGCTAGAATTACGCGAAACTAAGTTTTTCACTTCTAATGGTTCAAGTAGGCACGATTCGTTGCTGCATATTTATCCATTGAAAATACAGCAGGTGAATATTTTCCGGGGATGTACCATAAAAATTTCAGTTTTAATAAATGTTTAATGCTAATTTGTGAAATGATTACCATTTTTCATATTAATTTCGTCCTTTCGGCGGCAAGCGTTACTCCATTGCATTGCGAGATTTTAATTTTTCGGGTACTTATAGAATTTGACATTTGGCTCTTTCATCTTACTATGGTTTTTACAACCGACAACTGCACAATTTGGCATTATGTATACAAATTTCAGTCTTCTATAACTCAAAATAAGGAATATAAAGTAAATTAAACAAAAATCGTTAGCGATTCTATTTAAAACGCGATTAAACGGGCCGTGGTATCACGACGTCTAATAATTCTCCGCGCGAAAAATCTCCGTTGCTGACGCAATGCGCAGAGCGATCGCAATTTCGTACGGCTGGCGAGCACACCATGTATACTCGCACCACGGCTGTCTGAATCCCCCCAACCCCTCACTCCCACACTGTGCATCTTAGCGTGTTCCGAGTCCGTCCCTGTGCAGGAAACCGCGTGCCTGCCGCTCGCGTCACGTGCGCTTCGTACCGAATCGCATCGCGGGGCGGACCGGCGATTCGAGCCCGCCGACCAATCGCGACGGCCGCCATATTGCCGGTGGGCGGGGCGAACAGGTGCGGGATCGACCCGCGGGAGCACGTGGCCGCGGCACAGACAGCCAGCAAAGAGAACGGAGCCGACCGAACGGTCGCCCGAGAAGGCGAAGCGGCAAGCAACGTCGTCGGGGATCGATCCGAGTTCGATGTTGAGGTGCACCTTGATGGATGACGGCGAGGAAGTGTTGAGGAAGGCTCGGGATTCTTCTTCGGATCCTATTTATCTTTCGTGCCGTTTTCAGTGTCTTTGAACCTGTAAAAGTCTCTTCACATAATATTCGGGCCTATAGCACAGATCCCGGGTGTCACTTGCTTCCACTATTGGACCTGCGGCTCTTTCGATGTCAAGTTGTGGCTCTTCGGTTCCACGCCAAGAACAAATTTAGGGTGTGATTCTATTTTTCGAATCTTTTGCAATAAAGGATTATTGTATTGCAAACATTGGCCTTTACCTAGGGCCGTAGCTAGGCGTTGACCATGGAGGGGCTTCATGGTGACCTTAGGGGAGGGGGTTCATGTATAAAAGGATATGTAATGTCTTAATTTGCTTAAAATCTGTATAGATTGTATCGCTGCTAATGTGTCATGAGCGCCGAGGGATTGGTTAGTAGTAGAATAAATCACTAAGCTTGGAGAAATCATTCTTGATTATTTTTATTTTATACTAGCTGACCCGACAGACGATGTCCTGCCTTAGCTATGAATATTGAAATTGAACTTAAATCTGCAATAAATAATAATTACCTATCTGAAGAGCATAGCGATCATTGAGATACTTTTTGATATCCAACATGTTTTGTTTCGTTTTCGGGCCCACAAATAAATAATGATGATTTTGTCAACACGGAACAGGCTACATGATCATGTGGAAAACATGCATTATCAAGATTGATCCCACAAATGTTCAACGACTGTCGTTGCTAGTTATCGTCATGCAAATGCAAGCCGCACTGAAAATTGCAATCGTTTAACGTCGAATGGCATGTTGCTTAAAATCATAGGGATGCGTGGAATCAAGACGTCTTCGCTATTGTATTCCCCTGTATTTTTAATCAATTTTACGTTTTTTCTCTTAACGTATTTCCGACCCAAATTCAAGTAGAAAAGTTCACTTAAACATGTGCCTAAAGTCTGGTCTTCAAGATACATGGTGTCAAATTTTGGAAAATATAGAATGTATGCCACTGACCTTAAAAAAATTAAATATTGTTTTTCAGATGAAACAGATGAAAATCCAAGTAGAAAAGTTCACTTAAACATGTGCCTAAAGTCTTGTCTTCAAGATACATGGTGTCAAATTTTGGAAAATATAGAATCTATGCCACTGACCTTAAAAAAAAATAAATATTGTTTTTCAGACGAAACAGATGAAAATCCAGCTTTTCTGTCTTTTGATGTCTCTTCGTATCCCACTTTGTTTCGGAGGAAAAGAATAAAAACCACTTCATAGCCCGTCGAAAAAGTGGAGCTATGAAATGAAGTGGTTTTTATTTATTTGTTCCAAAACAAAGTGAGATACGAAGCGACATTAAAAGAAAAAAAAGGTATTTTTATCTGTTTAATCTGAAAACAGCATTTAATTTTTTCAAAGTTGGAGCGGTACATCTTTTTGCTAATATTCTCGTGGGACTGCCCCCCGACCCCCGACACGCCACTGGAAAGGATAACTATCTTGTGGTCAGTGGTGACTTAGATTCTTAATGCAGTGAAAGACCACAGATTAAAAAAACGGCTCATTAATGTTTAAGTCATTGATAAAAAAACAATTTCATTTCCAATCTTTCACACCCTGTATCTTGAAATCCAGAACCTTCAAGCTACATGTCGATCCATTGTTTATTCAGGGTGACTTCACATTATTATGGACATTCAGATAGGGACATGAAGCCTTAATATGCTCAATTTTCAAGATACAGGGTGTCAATGTTTCCTTTTATTTTGGTTTTATCTCAATTATCCCGCAATAAAATGGCACAACGTATCTAAAATTTTGTATCGGGAATTCAACCACGGTTTTGCTAACATGAATCGAGGCGTCACCTACGGCACATCGAACTCTTTTAAATTAAGGAAACTTTTTTCCGTTTTGGAGCATCAACCTGAATATTGAAAACATCGTTTCCCCAATATGTGTTACGAAAAAAAGGTATACTTTGTTTAAGTCCCTAGTGTTGAAATTTGAGAATACTTCGTAAATGGTATTTAAAACTATGAGCCTAAGCCTGATATTCATTCATGCGGAAATAGCGATAATCCTTTTGATCGCAATTCACAGTTCATTCGCATTGAAAATTTCAATGAAGATTATCTCGAGAACAGTTACCTCTAGAGACTCAAACAAATCATCCCTTTTTCATGTAAAACATATTGAGGATCTTTTTGATACATTGATGCAGCAACCCGGAAAAAAGGTTTGAGAATTTAAATCCATTCAATGTTCCTTGGGTGGCGTCCTCTATTCATGATAGCAAAACGATGGTTGAATTTGGATTTTTCACCTTAAAAAACCCCCGATACGTAATTTTATATCGTTGTGCCATTTTATTGCGAAAGAATTGACAAAAAACGAAAATAAAAGAAAACATTTTGACCCTGTATCTTGAAAATGAAGCATTGTAAGGCTTCATGTTCCTATCTCAACGTTCATAGAAATGTGGGGTCTATCACCTGTCAAGCGTTGTCGGTCGATTATACGGACACCCTGCATCAGCTTTTTTTATTTGAATTTGAGTCATGAATATGCCTTTGAAATTACGGTCCATCAATAATTAACACTCTGTATATGCATTTGTCATTATTTATATGACGCACAATTGACGTTTAAACATCTAACACCTAACCGGTATTTTTGACAGCAACGTCATACATGACAACAATAACAAACAAATCACTAACACTACACACTCTTCGTAGTTATCAGGTTTTCTCACATTTTTTCAAATTTTCTAATGTTCTGAATAATTTTCCTTAGATTTTTTCCCGTAAGAACCTTCTACGAAGTAATAGCAAACTTATAAAAAAAGATGGATGAAATTGGTAAAGCCGTTCTTACGTGATGCCATGACCAAGGGAAAAAGGGACTCATTTTTATATATAGAGATTATCTTAGTAGTTATCATTCATGGTAATACTCATGAGGGGGGTTTGAACCCCCAAACCCCCCCCCCCTTATATACGGCCCTGCCTTTACCATTTATACGTGAAAGAATATATCGGGCAAATGGCCTCCGCGCCTCTTCTTGAGTAGGTACAAATTCTACGACCAAAATTCCTTATAACATTTTAGCATATCTACATGAGGTTGTATTCCACCAATTATACACGCCGGATTTAGTCTTTCAACTCCGAAATCATTTAGGATTGTTGGCATGGACTTTTCCTTTCATTATGTACCTAACCCCAAAGAAACAAGTCCAATGTGGTTAGATCGCAAGATCTTGGCGGCCAATTAATATCACCTTTCAACGAAATCAAGCGATTGGATTTGGATGTCAAAAGATCGATGGTTTCGCCTGCAGTGTGACTTTTCACTCCATCTTGTTGAAACCACATGTTGTCAGTGTCCATGCCATCCAATATCGGCCACAAAAAGTTTTCCAACATCGCTCGGTAATTGACCCCACTTCCGGTTGCCGCTTTTCCATCCGGTTTTTCGAAGAGATACGGCCCAATCACTCCTTGCGCTGATGAGAATCCACACCAAACAGTGACCCGTTGTGGATACATAATGGATACCTCTTTTTTTTATGGTCGGCCTCCCGCAAAGGCTGAAAGCCTATGGCGCTGTAGAAGCGCTGCGAGAGGATAAGTATCGGTTCACATTAGATTTGAAACGCTGCAGGTTGTAGCCGTCAGGAAACAAATTCCCCGGCAGCTGATTCCACAGCGTCGAAGTTCTCCAGAAGAAGGAATGCTGGAGGAGACTGGTTCGGGGACTAAGGACCTCGACCTGGTATGGATGAGCTCGCAGAGCTTCTCTAGTGTTCCTGGTTCGGACGGCCTGTGGTGTTATTATCTGAGAGAGCTCACTCGAACATCTTCCGTGATAGAATCTGTAAAACAGGGATAGGTCAGCCACCCTCCTTCGATGTTCCAGGCTGTGGAGGTCCTTTGTGAGGTTAGGCGTATCGATTAGTCTAATCGCTCTTTTCTGGATAGTGTCCAGAAGCTTTAGAGAGTGCTTCGGAGCGCATCCCCACACATGGAAGCAATACTCCAGCGATGGTCGGATCTGTGCCTTGTAGAGCAGCAGCAGTTGCTCTGGTGTATACAACTTCCTACAGCGGAACAAAACTCCAAGCTTCTGGGATGCCGTTTTAGCAATACTGACGACGTGGTCGTGCCAGGACATATTATTGTTGATGTTGATTCCCAAAAGCTTGACGGAAGGTGATTCGACTATCGGGTGACCCTCCATTTCTCTGCATACGTCCTCGGATTTTCATCGCCCAGATGCGGCAGTTTTGTCTATTGACGTATCCATTCAAATGAAAATGAGACTCGTCACTAAAAATGGCTTTTTCGTAGAAACAATTGTCACTTGACAGCTGCTTTAAGATTCAGTTAGCAAACGTTCGACGTCTTCCGTGATCATTTGGCAATAGTTCCTGCGTCAACTGAATTTTGTACGCATGGAGACCCAAGTCGTCTTTCAAAATTCGCAGCAGAGGGCCCTAAGATATGTTGACTCGCTGTGAACGTCGGCGGATGGAGGTGGATGGACTGTCGGCGACACTCTCACGAATTGCTTCCATGTTTTCATTTGAACGCGCACTGAACGCCGATGCGGAACATGTCGCAGGTCACACCACGAACTAGTTGACTCGAATTTATGCACCGTTTTTCGTATAGCCTTCTCAGATGGTCGATCAAGTCGATCGTAATCACTTCGGAGTTTGCGAAATGTGGTTCTCACAGAACGCAAATTTTCGTAGTAAGTTTGAATAAATTTAACACGTCACGCTAAACGACGACATGATTACAAATGGTATCGACTGGAGATGTCAGATTGACATCTGAAATGTCAAACGATTTGACGTTTAGAAAGAATACATGTTTGATTTTCTAACCCTAAAGTTGGCTCACCCCTTAGACAAGGAAAGAGAGAGGACGGAACGCGCGACTGACATTTTTGTTACCAAATGGCACCAAAAATGTACCAAAACGTCATTAAATTTACCTGTGGTATGTGATTCCTGGCTCCTTCCTGCTGCTGTGGCTTCTACAACCGTAAGCTGCACACCCTACCATTATGCACACCACAATATTTTGCAATGATTGGTCTTAAAAACGCTAAATATCATAAAAAATGTTTTGACAGCTGTCAAATAGCTATTCATTTTCGGTCACAGCTAATTCATATAGCATCAAACGGGCGTGCGGTATCCCCTCTCTTTCCTTATCTAAGGCTCACCCCTTACATGCAGCTCCCATATGGTTAAGACGGTTTGCTGCGGAATATAGCGTAAGTGGGCGAACACAACGGAGCACCGATCCTCGACCTCCGACCATAGCATCGTACCATAGCTACGCTCACCAAAACAATAAACACGCAGTCTTAGATCTGTGTGGTCACAACGGCTTAGTGGGTGGACACAACGGATGCTATTGTCGAGGGTCAATGGTCCTCGTTGTGTCCAAAGCCTATAAGGTCCTCCTGTAAGTAGCAAGTGGATATCGTACGGTATCCACTTCAGCTACACAAGTTGTAACTCGTACTCCTCCTATAAAATGACTGACGGAGGAGAGGAGCCGACTATATACAACCAGCGAGGCACTTACCCAAAAAGTAAGAGAAAGGGGGAGAGAGGTGACACTAAGCATGTGGCAAGACACCTGGAAAAACCTAACCCACTCGGCAACGTGGACAAGAACACTTATACCGGACATCCGGAGTTGGGTCAAATGCGAACACTGGACTGAATTACTTCCTAACGCAGTTCCTAACTGGTCACGGTAACGTCGGGACCTGTACTAAAAGAATGAACATCCCGTTGACCAACTCATGTGGCTATTGTGGGGCTGAATATACCCCAGAGCATACCATATTGATATGCGAAAGGTGGGCGGCACGGAGAGGTGAACTGCAGGATTATTTTGAAAACAACCTAAACGTGCAAAACCTAGTCGGATAAATGATCAGCAACAGACACAAATGCACCAGAGTAAAATCTGAGTCATGAGTAGAAAAAAAGAAGGCAGCTAATAAGGCGACGAACCTGGAAAAATAGGTTACTGAACTCCTAATCACCACGATGAAAGTAGAGAGAAGACACGGATAGGAAGTGAAGACAGCCCATTGCCTTGGAGATGTGTCAACCCTTTGACAGATCTGAGGTAACCAGAGGCGGAGGAGATAGATGAGGTAAGGAGAGGGATCGGGTTTTAGCCGGTTGGGCCGTGATGGCATGTCGGATGGACGCGGTTGCATCCGTTGGACATGTGATCAGAGGACTCAAGCTGTTTCAACGTCGGGCAGGCAGACTCTCTCTCACAATTCCGGGTGTAGTAGTAGAGCAGCGTTTGTCTGATCAACTGCTGCTGTTTCTATTGTCAACAATTAATTATTCACTATGGTTGAAGAGAATGATTTACACCTCACCCAAAGTGAGTTAAACAGAAAAATAACGATTCACTAATAATCAGTTACTTATAGTTTGGAAGACGTTGCAGAGTCCTAACTGTAAGAAACTGTTTCTGACGCACGTCCGAACACACCTAATACAGGCATTGTCATACTCGACGCAAAATCCAGTGGCTTTTAGTATCAATTTCCATTATATTTTTATTTTATTTATTTTTTATTTTTTAGGTCTCTTACAAATAATAGAAGACAACTATATTTTATTTATATAAATAAATAGGATTTATTTATATAAGTAAAATATAGTTGTCTTTAATTTAAATCAGATTTATATCTGATCCTATGTAATAAGGCTTACAGATGTCTTTAAAATATCTACCAAGGTACAGATGAATGTAATTAATTTCCCTATGTGTATACTACTACGTTATTATTCTTTTCTTCTTCCTAAGCACTTCTCTAAGCACTAAGGCTTATTTTAATCTCTCTCATCACTTAAGTCTATACAGCTGATATAGTTTATCCAAAGTGCTCGGCGTCAAGATACACAGATACAGCGTCAACGGCAATCATACCTTCGCATCGCTTGTTATATTTCAGAAGATTATGTAACAGTTGATGTATTCTCTTATGTAAAATAGCTCGCAGATATGAGAAATGAAAAATGTAATAGAACTAACCGTGGGTATCATCAACCAACCATGAAACTGCCTCTTCTCGTCTGAAGTTGGATTTATTGAGATGCAGACGAGCATGAATATTAGAATAGACGTTACCGTCAAACACCACGAGTTGATTGAAATGTTGTGATTGTGAGCAGAGCGGAGCTTGCATATTCATGTTTAGAGGAGCTAGTGATAGCTGATATGTTTAACATTCAAAAACTTAGACTTATTTTGTCTTCACAGAAATGATGTGCTTTGAAAGCAACCTGTACTTAGAATCGTAATTAGAAGTATACTGATACGTTTTTGCTGATATTTAAATATTTGCAGATCAGTATGCATACACCGACCCAAGACGAACCCCAAACAAAGAAATAACTTAGGTTGCGGAATGTGAAGCCGATATTAAAAGGAACTATTCTGAAATTCGCATTAGATGCAGAGTGTGAGGGTTGAAAGCCAGTTTGGTGGCCTGTGGTGATAGTTTGTCAGGGAGTGGGTTATGTTGTGTTGTAGAGAGCGGGCTTCAAAAACAACAATGATTTATTTAAATAAACAATTCAATAAGTAAGAAAAATCACCCAAAAATGGCTCAAAATACTATCACTTACCACCTATCTCCGGGGGTATGCATACCTTCGGGTTACAGATCAACTTCTAGTTATTTGAAAAGTATAAAAAGGGGGAGTAGTTCAATGGTTTATATCTGCGACGGGATACGACCTTCGATAGTCCTTCAGCAGTCCTTTGGTAGTTACGTTGAGGTACTCAGCGGTCTCAGAATATCCCAAACAGGTTCAAACAGCAGAGTGTTGACGAAATCGGTAGGTACCAAAAATGGCTAAACCTTAGCTCCAAGTGAAATTTAGGTTAGGGTACATAAACCCAACCCTTAACGTAGACAAAGTTAAGGTGATATCTATTAGATGCAATTAAAGGTTACGCAAAAGGGGGTCCAAAAAAGAAGGCCTGAAACAAAGGGACACACGATGAGCAATGGTTCCCAAGATGGCGGAGCAAGCCAACATACCTGTGTTCGAGGGCGGCCTAAAAGTGAATATACCATAGACGGTATCTGATATCTGATGCTATTGCCAAACTCAAAATCCTCAATATGAGTGAGTAGCAAACTCCTGAATTTGGTGGCTTCTTCTTTCGGTGAAAATCCGTCACAACGACGTATTCCCTTCAAGGGTAGCAACCGGAAAAGAAACAAGACTAGCAGCTATCTGGGGGGAAGGAACCTTGCAAGTCACCGTGTTCTAGAAAAATGACAGTCACCGGTTCATGAGGAACTGGTTCGAGAGGGGATTTGATGGCGGCGTACCTGACAGAACAGCTGATGAATACTGAGGTTAAGAAACCCAAAACAAAACAATCAAACTCTCGATGTTGGGACCTGTAATGATCAGGAGGGCCTAAGCAACGTTGACAAGGATTGGTAAGTCGACTACTGTATATTCTTGCCTTAGGTGAAGTAATATATTTTTCATTTCAGCCTCAAAACTTAAATACCGTGGTGCTAAGAGAGATCTCTGAACCCTAGAGCTACTAGCAGGCTCAAAATAGGTACTTGAAACTCTATTTAACAGATGAACGGCTAATTCTAAGGTTTATCTAGAAGTGAATTGTAAATAGACCCGTTGTAAGTAACAAATTGGCAATAAATTGCAGTTAAAAAGGTGAGATACTTTCCTATTTTTGATTACGATTTTCAAACCTGTAACACACCCCTCTTTCCCCGGAAAAGTTGGAACGGCAAGTGAAAACTTTTAACAGAAACATCATTATTCTTGAAGGGTCGGATCATCGGGAGGGTGAGCCTTTAAATCGTGGGCAGACCAAACACCTTTAGATCTGCCGCTCTCGTCCCCCAATTCATAGGTCCAAGGAGACACGATTCTAATTATGCTATAAGGGCCATCGAAACGGGGAGCTAGCTTTGAGGTACTACCTCTTGTGGCATCAGACAAACTGAACAGACGCTTCCAAACCTTTTGATGTAGACGGAACGTGTCAGGTCGGTATCGAAGATTATATCGACGACTGCTACGCTCAAAGGCTTGAGACAGTCTAGACTGGATGTCTTGAAAGACATTTTGCAACGCTTGATGGCGCTTCCGTGGCTCGAAGTTAGGAAGTTCGGCGGAACCATGCTCTTTTCCTGAAAGAACTACTTCCCTACCGAACATGACAAAATTGGGCGTGAACTCAGTTGCTTCGTGTTTGGCTGATCTCATTGCAGCAGCAACTTGTGGTAAAAATTTATCCCACTGGTTATGCTTATCGCGTACATAAGCTGAAAGAGCAGTCTTAAGAATCCGGTGAGTTCTTTCCACCGCATTCGCTTGAGGATGATAATTAGCCGTAAAACGGTGCTCCATTTCATACTTGGCACAAAGGCCAGCTACCGTTTTGTTTTTAAACTCGGTGCCATTGTCTGTAATTATTCTAGCAGGTACTCCAAAAACTAACAAAACTTGTTCCTCAAGAACCTTACAAATGCTTGGACCGGTACCATTCCGAAGAGGAAAGAACAGTACAAATTTAGAAAAGGGGTCTAATACTGAAAGTATGTATTTGTATCCATGGGTGGAACGGGGAAGCGGACCGGTGAGGTCTAAACTTAGTAATTGCCAGGGTCGACTGAGAGTGGGGGTGGTACTCAACATAAATCCAGCCGGCCTCTTCTGCTCCGGTTTCGTTTGTAAACAACCCGTACATCTACTGACATACCTTGAGATGTCGGCTCGCATTTTTGGCCAATAATACCTTGAAGAGATTCGAGCATGGGTTTTATAAATACCTAAATGACCACACGTCGGAGGATCATGATTATTCTTGATTATGCCCTCCCTTTCGTGTTTTGGAACCACTCGCAGCCAGCTTTCTGGTTCGTCCATAAGGTCCGGGTAACGCAAATTGATCCGTTTATAGAGCTTTTGATTTTCAATCCTCCATAGCGGATAATTTGTGGGATTGTTACTCACTCTGTCCAACATTTTGCCATACCAGGGATCATCAGTTTTCGTCTCCTGCTCCGAGTCTATCTGATCCACTGCCTCAACAACAGGCACAGATCGAGATAGAGCATCAGGGACTAGATTATGTTTCCCTTGGCGATGAATGATGTCAAAGTCATACATCTGAAGTCGAACTGCCCATCGCGCAATTCTCCCAACCGGATCTTTGATGTTGTTCAGCCATTTCAAGCTGTAATGGTCAGTAATAACTGTAAACCGGGTACCTTCTACATAAGGTCGAAACTTTTCTATCGCGTGAATCACCGATAGGGCTTCTTTCTCTGTAGTCGAGTATTTTCTTTCATTCTTATTGAGTGATCGGCTCAAGTACGCTATGACGGTCTCTTCTCCCATATCATTCACCTGGGTGAGCACCGCACCTAAACCATAGTCACTCGCATCACACTGAATGACAAAGGGCCGACTAAAATCGGGACAGCTAAGGACTGGGGACGAAACTAGACATTCTTTTAAAGCTCGGAATGCTCTGTCGCACTCCGTGGTCCATTTGAAGGGGTGATTCTTTCTCAAAAGATTACATAGTGGCGCAGTGAGAGAAGAAAAATTAGGCACGAAACGCCGGTACCAGGATGTAAGCCCAATAAACTGTCTAACTTCTCGCACTGTAGAAGGGACCTTTATTTGTAATATGGCCTCTACTTTGGCCGGATCTACCATAAGTCCAGATGGACCTACCATATACCCAAGGTATTTAAGTTCTGATTTGCAGAAATGACACTTCTCCTTATTAAGAGTGAGACCTGCCTCAATTAGTTTATCTAGAACTCTGGATAACACTTCAACGTGTTTCTCGAAAGTACTGGTATATATGATTACATCATCTAGGTACACGAAACAATGATGTTCTAGGTCAGCTCCGATGACATTATCAATGAAACGTTGCCAAGTGGCGGGCGCGTTATGCAAACCCATGGGCATTCTTTTAAAGTGAAATAATCCTCTACCAGGAATTACAAAAGCCGTATACTGCTTGGAATCCTCTGATAAAGGGATCTGGAAATACGCAGACTTAATGTCAAGGGTTGATAAATAGCGGGCATCTCGAAGCCTGTCCAGAATCGAGGTTACTAGAGGTAAGGGATAAGCGTCTCTAGAAGTCACCTGGTTCAGTTTTCGGAAGTCAACTACAAATCTGTATTTTTGGTCTTGCTTAATCAACAGAATTGGAGAACACCATGATGAGTTAGACGGCTCTATGACGTCATCAGCGAGCATTTTATCCAGCTCCTCATTAACTTGCTTCTGCAAAGCAGGAGAAATGGGGTAATATCGTTGACGAATAGGGGGGACTCTGTTTTAATAACATGTTGTACCTTGGTCGTGCAGCCTAACTTGGTGCCCATTTTGGCAAAAGCCCCTTCTACTATAGAATGCAAAACAGCTTTCTGATTCTCGGGGAGAGTGTCTAAATCGGTGATCGCCGATACCACAGGAACTTCCTCCGAGGCGCGGAAAGACCACACCTCCGAAAATAGATCGGGAATGATCCCCATACATTTCCAAAAATCTATTCCCAAAATTAAGCGATGGGGTAGAGAAGGGATTACCAAAATTTCGAGAACCCTAACTCTGTCTTCGAGTTGTACTGGTACATGTATGGAACCCAGGATTTCACATGGTTGTCCATTAGCCACCGTAACAGAATTAACACTACAACTGCCTAATTTACACACACCCTTCAAAATTTCCCAACCTGGGCCACCTAGGATAGTCCTAGTAGCTCCAGAATCTAGTAAACCTAAAATACTTAATCCATAAATTTTTACATTGACATAGGGACGTTGATCTCCCTTCGCATGGGACACAATAAAATCTAGTAAGGCATCAGCCGCTTTCAAGGAGGAATCCAAAGCACGGCTTACTGTTGGCTCCTCGGGAGGTTTTTTCGACAGCTTGGACAATGGGTAAATGTAACATTGGGGTGACCACACTTAAAGCAGAACTTCTTTCGAGAATCGGGACAAGACCTAAATTTGTGTTGGGTCGAACCGCAGTTCCAACACTTGCACGCCGCGTCTACGGTTGCGACTATAGTGGTTTTGGGATCTTGATTGTCACATAAATTAGACGATACAGCAGAATGAGACATAGGGGTGGTAGAGATTGGACCAACTGACAAAGGACTAGCATACGAAGGAGGGCCGTCACTCCGGCGATACCTGAGTTCAGGTTCCAGAAGGCCTCGCGCACTGGTTGGCGGGGGTTGATACTTTTGTGCTCTTTGAGCAGCTTCCTCAATGGAGCGAGCTAAGGTCATCAATTGAGACACGCTGCTTACGGGATGTAAGGCTAGTTGCGTCTGGAAGGACGGCAAGAGGTTTCGCATGATTAAGTTAAGCTTGGTTGACTCCGGAACGGGGGTGGGGAGCTTCCGAAATAAGTTTTCCATTATCACTATATAGGTTCCCACACGTTCTTGAGCTCCTTGGGTTCTTCGCCGGATTTCATCCCAAAGACTATGCTCGTAATCATAGGGTTGAAACATATGCTTCAATTGCGAACACAATTCATCCCAAGAGGACGCAGGAGTCGTTCGATACCATAACAGGGCATCATGTGTGAACAGTTCTGCAGCAGACTGAAACAAACGTTCCTTTGAGACACCTCGAGAAATCCTCAATTCCTCGATACGTTCCAAGAAGTCCGTAACACTACTACGTCCATTGAACTTCACGTTCCATCTCCCAATGTCTATCGGGGAGCAACGGGGAGCGAAATAGTCAGAATGCACCGGTGCATTGGGATTCAAGGATGTCCCTTGAAAAGTACTATTGGCGGGGATATCGTCCACTATACCAACCCCAATGGAATCTTTTGCCGGAGGCTCAAGGACACGACCTTGGATAGAAGGAGGATGAGCTGTCCGATTTCGGTCTGCCTCAGATGAGGCTGGACATTCATTAAAACGTACCTTTCCAGACGACTTGGTAACTGACAGGGCCTTGGCTTCCTGGGAGAGAACCTCTGGATACTTCGGAGAAAGGGATGCTCTTTCCAACTGATTGACCAATTCCGGGAGGTCGTCTAGCGGGGCATCTATCAAAGACATATTCATGGGTCGGTCTCCTTTGTCTAAAGTCGGCACATCTACCAACGCTACACTCTCAAGGTGGGAGTGGATCGCTTCTCTTTCAGCCTGAGTTGTCGGCTTTTGCACGCAGGCGGTGTATCGACGATTCACGTCTCCCAGCAGTTGCATAGACATCTCCATAAGGACTTTTCTTTCCTCGACCTCATCTCCCTCACAATCTAACCTCGAAAGCCTACCAGATGCATGTAATAATCGTGTATATATTCTTTTAAATTCGTTTTCTCGATTTTCTACATCAAAATGGGCTATCGCCTCTTTTAGCTCTTGGAGTTTGGCAGAGCAGAACATTTGGGAAGCTCTTCCTGAGCTATACCACAACCATGTTGCGGAGGTGCCGATAAATTTTCTTTTTCCAACCTAAGGGCATCACGCAATAGTGCACGCTTTTCGGCTACTGTATTCCCGATTGGGAGTCCTCTTAGAAGCAGCTCATAAGTCAGTTCATCTCCAAGCAATCTATTAACCTCCATTTTCACTCGTCTAACTATCTACAACTATGAAACTCCAGTAAAATTGAAAATATCTAAACTATCCGATCTATATTCCGAAAAAAATTCTCAACCCCCTCCCCTTCTTCGGATGAGGAAAAAAAAGGTAACAACCTAAGTCCACAATAAGCGACCTAAACCACCAACACGACCACTCGACACAAGTCGTTTCTCGATTCGCTTAAGTATTGTAACACTAAACGGCCACAACCTGAAAAATTTCTCTAAAAATACGACAAGTCGTCAGTCACTATTACACCTATACATAATTATTGTCTGACAACAGCTTGTCAACCATAAACTTTCAGGTTACCAGTCCTACTATCTAAAAATCAACAGGCAATCGATCAAAAACTTTCTGATTAACCCTATAGATACTTTTTGACCAACCTTATACGCAAGGTTTAGCGGATGAGCACAAAACTCCAAAATGTCATGTGGTACCACACGATACTACAAAACATACGATAGCGGTAACATGGTACCACCAACTATTGAACCTGTGATCATACCGGTGATTATTATGTCTAAATTCGGGTTCGACCAAAATAATGTTTCAAAAGTGTCAAAAATCTGATTACAGCGCTACAGTGCTGCTTCGACGTACCACCCAAAGGACGTACCTAAATATCATTTATAAGGGGACCTGTATAGAAGTATAAACACGATATAAAATAGAGTAAGGAGATTTTACATTTCAGAATGGAAATTGGTAATCTAGAACACAACATCCACTAAGTTGGGCGCCATTTTGTGAGGGTTGAAAGCCAGTTTGGTGGCCTGTGGTGATAGTTTGTCAGGGAGTGGGTTATGTTGTGTTGTAGAGAGCGGGCTTCAAAAACAACAATGATTTATTTAAATAAACAATTCAATAAGTAAGAAAAATCACCCAAAAATGGCTCAAAATACTATCACTTACCACCTATCTCCGGGGGTATGCATACCTTCGGGTTACAGATCAACTTCTAGTTATTTGAAAAGTATAAAAAGGGGGAGTAGTTCAATGGTTTATATCTGCGACGGGATACGTCCTTCGATAGTCCTTCAGCAGTCCTTTGGTAGTTACGTTGAGGTACTCAGCGGTCTCAGAATATCCCAAACAGGTTCAAACAGCCGAGTGTTGACGAAATCGGTAGGTACCAAAAATGGCTAAACCTTAGCTCCAAGTGAAATTTAGGTTAGGGTACATAAACCCAACCCTTAACGTAGACAAAGTTAAGGTGATATCTATTAGATGCAATTAAAGGTTACGCAAAAGGGGGTCCAAAAAAGAAGGCCTGAAACAAAGGGACACACGATGAGCAATGGTTCCCAAGATGGCGGAGCAAGCCAACATACCTGTGTTCGAGGGCGGCCTAAAAGTGAATATACCATAGACGGTATCTGATATCTGATGCTATTGCCAAACTCAAAATCCTCAATATGAGTGAGTAGCAAACTCCTGAATTTGGTGGCTTCTTCTTTCGGTGAAAATCCGTCACAACGACGTATTCCCTTCAAGGGTAGCAACCGGAAAAGAAACAAGACTAGCAGCTATCTGGGGGGAAGGAACCTTGCAAGTCACCGTGTTCTAGAAAAATGACAGTCACCGGTTCATGAGGAACTGGTTCGAGAGGGGATTTGATGGCGGCGTACCTGACAGAACAGCTGATGAATACTGAGGTTAAGAAACCCAAAACAAAACAATCAAACTCTCGATGTTGGGACCTGTAATGATCAGGAGGGCCTAAGCAACGTTGACAAGGATTGGTAAGTCGACTATTGTATATTCTTGCCTTAGGTGAAGTAATATATTTTTCATTTCAGCCTCAAAACTTAAATACCGTGGTGCTAAGAGAGATCTCTGAACCCTAGATCTACTAGCAGGCTCAAAATAGGTACTTGAAACTCTATTTAACAGATGAACGGCTAATTCTAAGGTTTATCTAGAAGTGAATTGTAAATAGACCCGTTGTAAGTAACAAATTGGCAATAAATTGCAGTTAAAAAGGTGAGATACTTTCCTATTTTTGATTACGATTTTCAAACCTGTAACAAGAGAAATCAACGTTTGAAATTTGGTTGTAAAGACAACTAAAACGTGTGTAGCCCACCTTATTACACTTTCACTTTCGGGAGTTCCTTGCAACAAACAGAGAAGGTTATTCAGTAGGATTACTCTAAAGGGGTGTTTCTAATGTTTTTGTCGATTGTTTACATCAAATATCATGTGGTCGTATTATTTCGTACAGTGCGATATGATAAAGGGGGTCACACATTAACCATCTAACCTGTACTTAGAATCGTATTTAGAAGTATGCTGGTACGTTTTTGCTGATATTTAAATATTTGCAGATCAGTATGCATACACCGTGCCCCAGGACGAGTCCCGAAAAACAAATCACTTGCGGTTGCCGAATGTGAAGCCGATATCAAAAGGAACTATTCTGAAATACGCATTAGATACAGAGAAATCAACGTTTGAAATTTGGTTGTAAAGATAACTGAAAAGTGTGTGGCCCACCTTATTACACTTTCACTTTCGGGAATTCCTTGCAACAAACAGAGAACGTTATTCAGAAGGATTACTCTAAAGGGGTGTTTCTAATGTTTTTGTCGATTGTGTACATCAAATATCATGTGGTCGTATTATTTCGTACAGTGCGAATATTAGGTATAAAGGCGGTCACATTAACCATCTAACCTGTACTTAGAATCGTATTTAGAAGTATACTGGTACGTTTTTGCTGATCGTCAGTTTGTATACACCGTATCCTAGGACAAATCCCGAAAAAAGAAATCGCACTTAGGTTTCGGAATGTAAAGCCAATATCAAAAGGAATTATTCAGAAATTTGCATTAGATACATATAAATCAACGTTTGAAATTTGGTTGTAAAGATAACTGAAAAGTGTGTGGCCCACCCTATTTCACTTTAACTTTCGCGAATTCTTTCCAAAAAACGGAGCTCAGTTAGAAGGATTCGCTAATGGGTACTTCTAATGTTTTTGTCGATTGTTTACATCAAATTTTATGTGGTCGTATTATTTCGCGATCTAATTAAGGGAATTTCAACCTTTTAGCTATTAAGAATAAACATATAACTTAAACATAATATTATAACACCAACAACAACAAGTCGGTGTTAGAAATAATCCCTTAAAGTTTTCGTGATTCGTCCTGGGACACTGCAGAGTATATGATCAGAGGTGCTAACTCGACGGTCCCAGCCAAATGGAATAGTTCACATCACCGCCTTTCTCATTAGGTTGACATTACTGAGTACTCAGTTCTGAGGGACCCTTAGGTAGTAGTAGTAGTACAGAGGGTCCAATGGGGCCTTAGTGCTGTGATCTTAGCAGATCACCGTTACGCTCATGAGCGTCTTAATATTTTAATGGTGGAAAATTAGACGCCATACCTCAGAAACTTTACATCTATTAGTAGAGCTTTAAGAGTCTCTTGACACTTTGAGGGTTTGAAGCATTTTCCCTATACAGGACGAGTCGAAAGGAACACATCAAACTCTAGGCGTGTAGGTATTATACACGTTAAAATACCTAATGTAAAAACTCAAATGTTCTTATTTCATTCTCATTGGTTCTCAAAGTATAGCATAGTAACGAATAAACAAATTTCACACATTAAAATTCTCTAAATCATAACGTTCTTTTAATAAATGTTCAAAAATACCACAGTTGACCTCTAAAAATTTTCTGTTTTGTCTACGAAGAACACTTGTTCCTCTCCCAATTGATTCATTTCTATTTTATGTAATATGGGCTGCAGTATCCTCAATTTGCATCCCGTGTGTCTACTTTTATTTTTTACATTTCATTTTTGATCTAGCTCCATAAACAATAATCCAGTAGTGTGAGGTCTGGAGACCTTGCAGGTCAATTAGTAGGACCTCCACCACCAATTCAACCCTGGGGAAAAGGTAAACGTTCGTCCAAATGTTTCTTTACGTGATATGTGCTAAAGTTTCATCGTGCTGATAGTACATATCTGCATTTTAATATTTACAGGAATATCATCTAGCAGTCCTTGTATTTTTTTTGTAAAGAATTGAAGTAGTTGTCTTTTGTGAGGCGATTCTCCAGAATGAAAAGGCCAATTTGAGCCTCAAGCATGGCCTACTTTGATTATGAAAAAATTCAGATACAAATGGATAGCTAGATAAACATTTTTAATTACGCCATAGCTTGAAAACGCAAGAGAATCCGATAAGAACATATGGGGTTTTTACGTTATTTTCACGTGTATAATGTACTGGGTTTGGTGCATTCCTCCCGACTCAACCTGTATGTTTATGTTCAATCCTATACCTACCTATTATGATCTTCAAATATCTGTCCGATAACATGAAATTCAAAAATATATATAATTTTTGTAGAAGTTTCCAAAAATTACGCATGCCCTTAAATTCTGTTTGGAATTATCTTCTACGCACTAGATTAACCTTACTCGAGTCTCTCTTATCGAATCTTTGTGTATTTTTAATTGAACTCAAACTACATAGCCTGCAAAATTGTTCATTTTAGTACTTATATCTATTACCACTGTCGAAGTGCCGAGAACACAAACCTCAGAGTACCAATTGAACATAGAGGTAGTAAACAACTAATTCTAATAGGCTAACATCTTTTCTTACGTTGTCATATTGACCACCAGATACGGCAATCATAACTATTTACTATCGTCTAAATTGTATAGTATCCAGAAATATTCCATTCCACGTTAAAAAAGACGGTATTTTGATGGTCCAGGAATGATTACAGCAAAATCAATAGATATGTTGACCTCTACTGCGTTACTGCATATTTCTTCGTCATAAACGCAAATTCTGAAGTCTTACAAAAATTTTGAGGAGCTGGCAACGCCGACATAATATTCATGCGACTTATTTACGGTGGAGGCTCGACTGTCAAACGTTTGTTTTGTTTTTGCGTCTTTTATGCTTGGTCAGTAAAATCGAATTCGCTATTTGTTGGTAACTGTAATGAAGCTTTACGGACTGTGCTGTATTCGAGTGTAGTTTTTCGAGATGAAACTCAAAAAGTGCAGTGTTTGCAACATGGGTTGCATTGGAAGAATGTTCAGGTTAGTTGGCGTTACACAGCATTATTTACAATTTGACCTGTCACTGCGAGGTCACAGCTGATCAATGTTTGGAGGCTGAAGTGTCAAAGATGATGGCTTTGAGCACGCTATGCTGAAGTGATTTGTTTACTACCTCTATGTTCAGTTGTTACTCTGAGACACAGACTAATATACCCCCACCGTAACTATATCATCTGTTCCGCACCGTCAGTTGTAGGTGGCTAGGACACGAAGCCAGCCCACATTACAATTTAAGACAACAGATGGCGCATGTATTGTAGTTACTATCACCCGTCCGACAAAATTCAACCACTATCCCTCCAGGAGCATGGGAAAGATACTTATGTTGTGTTCGCAGTGCAAGCAAGCTCACAAACCCATAAACCCGCAAACCCAAAAATCCACAAAGTTCAAACTAACAAACATAGAGATTAGAGGTGAAGCTAATAAAAGCGTGTTAATAATACAAAATTAAAAATAAATGTTTACCTTCGTCATGCAGGTTGCTTCTAAACGGGTATGAAAAATGATTCTTCAGCAGCCTCCTTGGTAAGATTCACCTAATTTGTACTTACCAGAGCACTAACCTTCCAAGCACATACGGCCACGCATTCTGGTCCGACTTTTACGGATCCCATAAATCTCCAAAGAATACGCAATAAATTAATGCTGGATACCGCGCCCTGCTACCATATTTATACAAAACAAATAAAAATCCGTTTTTATTTGCCCTTGACAAACCTAACCAGTAATAAATATGTCTCATGGTGGGACTCGAAAAAACAAATTTTCGAAGTTACCCTCCTCTGGTTGTTGTTTACCCTGAGCCTACGTGTAATGTGGCTGTATGTATAGAAGCTGACGGTAATCTCACTGTGTCCTTCTCTGTCTCTTCATTTGCCTCCCTCTCTCATTCTTGCATCCATATTATAATAACATCACGCTGGGGTCCTTCGATTTACTTTTGAAAGTATTCCATCTACCTTTTTGCCAGATTCCTTGGTTGGTATGTACCCGAATACGAATTGTGATATGGTACATATGTTCTTCTGGCCATATTCTCAAGATTTAATGAGCAAGATGAAAAAGTAATAAATTTAATTTTTGAAATACTTGTACTGAGGCTTTTTGGAGACGGTTTTGGTCTCTACATGAAAAATTATTGCACTATTATGTTTGGACAGGTGACGTCAGAATGGAATTCGGAATCAGTAAATGCAAGGTGCTCTATATCAGTAAAGGCCGATGGGAAAGCTATTCCTAACAGGAATAGGGATGTAGCGACCCCATCGCCCAGAGGTGATGGTACACCTTGCAGCGACGACGGTGAATCATGTACCATTATCTCTGCAATCAGCCACAGGGGGGAGAAGTGCAGTCACTTAGCTTCGCCCGCGGTGCAATCACCCCCACATCGGAATATTTCCGGGAAACTAGAAATAGGTTCCCGGAAATAGGCGGCGCCAAATGGCCTCACGGTTCGTGTTCCGTCGCTGGGCTGATGTTCTCGGTTTCTTATAAGTGACAAATTGGATTGATTAAAAGTAAAAAAATGCTCAATGGCTCTTCCAGGATCAAAAGATTCCGGAGGTAAAATACCTGGCCGTTCGGATCTCCGGGTGCCAGGTGGTCCAGGGGGAACATTAAGCGAAGATTGTTTAAAGAATTGCGCTGCCACTCCTCGTCAGGCTAACAACAGAAGCCGTCCTTCGCAGCAACTTCGCACTGACAACAGGCAACAGGCAAAATATCCTTCCAAAATCATTCCAAATTTATATGCTGCATTTATAGGCCACCAAGCAGTAACAACTGCAAAGAGCTCTTCGAGAAGCTTTCAGCCACTGTGGACGCGCTGCAATCAGATCACCCTCATTCAGAGATAGTCTTTCTGGGTGACTTCAACGTTCACAACTCATACTGGCTGAAACACTCAAACAAAACGGACGACGAGGGACGTGAAGCTGAAGCCTTCGCTATCAGCTGCGGCTTGGAGCAGATAGTCAAAGAACCAACAAGGATTCCCAGCCGCCACGGAGATTTTGCTAGTCTGTTGGACGTATATCTCACTACCGCTCCAACTGTCTACACAGTGAAGGTAACCGCCCCACTGGGATCGTCTGACCACAACACCGTCTCGACGCTATGTAGAATGGATTCTCCAGATCTCTACCACGCAAAGCCTCGTCGGGTCTGGCATTACGGATCAGCCAAGTGGGACGACCTAAGGGAATACTACCACTCCTTTCCCTGGAACGACGTCTGCTTCAAGTCACGAGACCCATCAGCTTGCGCCCAAGAAATAACAGAGGTATTAATATCCGGCATGCAAGCCTATATTCCTCGTGTCGTCAAGCATCCCTCCAGAAATAAGCCATGGTTCAATAAGCGTTGTAGAGATGCAGTTACTTCTAAAAACTAACGTTACAGAGAATGGAGGAAAAATCCAAATGCTGAGAGCCACCGCAGTTTTATCGACGCCAGAAATCACTGTAAACGCGTGATTGACAGCAGCAAGGAGGAACACAAACAAAAAATTAAGAACAAGCTCCTCTCATGTCCTAGTTCGTCCAGAACATTCTGGTCTGTAGCTAAGGCTGTTAGTCAGAACTTTTCCTATTCGTCAATACCAACCTTGACCAGAGAGGACAAATCCATCGCTTCTGCTCCTAAAGAAAAAGCAGACATCTTGAAGAAGCTCTCCGCAGCCAATTCTACTGTAGACTTTCAAGGAAGTACTCCGACCACCACCGTAAGCGTGAACTCGAGAATGGCAGAGGTCAAATTTCAACATCGAGATGTAAAAAGAATCCTCCAAAAACTGAACACCAATAAAGCTACTGGTCCTGACGAAATTCCAGCCATTGTCCTTAAACGCTGTGCCGCTGAGCTTGCACCTATTCTTTGCAAGCTCTTCAAACTTTCGTATCAACGAGGCGTGTTTCCCGCTTCGTGGATGATTGGCTGCGTACAACCCATCCCCAAGAAAGGCAAAAAAAAAAAATGATTCCACCAATTATAGACCTGTGGCTCTTCTCAGCATCATGTCTAAGGTTATGGAGACTGTCATTAACACACAGCTCCTGAAATACCTGGACAACACTAACATCATAAATGATCGCCAGTATGGCTTCCGTAAGCACAGGTCTACAGGTGACCTCCTTGCTTACGTCACTCACTTGTGGAACAGAGCAATAGACAACCATGGCGAAGCCCGTGTTGTTGCACTTGATATATCCAAAGCTTTCGACAGAGTATGGCATGACGGACTTCTGGTCAAGCTTGCTGCTTATGGACTACCACCTGGTCTGCGCCAGTGGCTGAATAGCTTTTTGGAAGACCGATCTCTGTTCGTTGTAGTCGAGGGCTGTTCATCAGACGTATTTTCAATAAACGCCGATGTTCCTCAGGGATCTGTCCTATCCCCTACACTATTTCTGCTGTACATTAACGAGCTGCTGGAAATAACATCCAATCCAATCTACAGCTTCGCAGATGACAGTACATTAGTGTCGTGCATGGAACCAGGCAAGCCACTATCATCCCAGGAGACGGTACGTCGGCGACAGCAGCATGCCTCACAGATCAACGCAGATATCAAAACAATTGTCGAGTGGGGATTAGCAAATAAAGTACAGTTCAACGTACAAAAAACTCAGGCAACAACACTTACAAAGAAGTCTCACGATGGCTTACCAACAGTGGAAATGGAGGGTCACCCCATAGTCGAATCACCTTCCGTCAAGCTTTTGGGAATCAACATCAACAATAACATGTCCTGGCACGACCACGTCGTCAGTATTGCTAAAACGGCATCCCAGAAGCTTGGAGTTTTGTTCCGCTGTAGGAAGTTGTATACACCAGAGCAACTGCTGCTGCTCTACAAGGCACAGATCCGACCATCGCTGGAGTATTGCTCCCATGTGTGGGGATGCGCTCCGAAGCACTCTCTAAAGCTTCTGGACACTATCCAGAAAAGAGCGATTAGACTAATCGATACGCCTAACCTCACAAAGGACCTCCACAGCCTGGAACATCGAAGGAGGGTGGCTGACCTATCCCTGTTTTACAGATTCTATCACGGAAGATGTTCGAGTGAGCTCCCTCAGATAATAACACCACAGGCCGTCCGAACCAGGACCACTAGAGAAGCTCTGCGAGCTCATCCTTACCAGGTCGAGGTCCTTACTCCCCGAACCAGTCTCCTCCAGCATTCCTTCTTTTGGAGAACTTCGACGCTGTGGAATCAGCTGCCGGGGAATTTGTTTCCCGACGGCTACAACCTGCAGCGTTTCAAATCTAACGTGAACCGTTACTTATCCTCTCGCAGCGCTTCTACAGCGCCATAGGCTTTCAGCCTTTGCGGGAGGCCGACCATAAAAAAAAGGAAGTTGTAACTGGCCAAACACTGGGCAACATGGATAAGGTCGAATTATACAAGTCCTTCATACTCATACTCATATTGATATAGTTTATTGACTTTTTGCGTGATTAGACATGTTTACAGCCAGAATAGATACATTAAAAAAAGCCTACATCATAAAAGGATAGGCATTATGAATAAAAAGGTCATAAACTGAAATAGGAATGTAAAAATTACAAAAGTTAAAGTTTGATAAAGAATTGAGAAATAATAGTAGCAATAGTTAAACTTCGGTCAGAACGTTAAAATAGACCACACACAAGTAAAGATAGCACTAAGGCAAGAGTTTAGAGACCATTTTATTGGACTACAAAAAACAAAATTAAACACTATTAAACAAAATTAAATTCTATGTCTTGCAAAAACCTCACATACTCCTTTGGCATCATGAAGTGCTCATATACCGACATAGAAAACATATACACATATACCAACAAAACTCACGAAACAGAATGTCACATCCGAACGCATGCAAGGAGAGGCTTACTATAGGCAGAAAACGAGGGGGGACGAGATATAGATATACAATCACTTCACACAAGACAAGTAAAAACACTAACATTCTTTCCAACGCGAACAAACTAACTTACACAGATTCATAGTTAAAGCAGCAGACAAAAACTATGCATCACTTCTTCACTTCTCTCTCTCTCTCTTGCCCAGGCCACGCAGCTGACGGACAAATCACATACAATCACAAGAAAAAATAAACACATGGTCGGAGAAAGCATAGATTGAAAAACAGTCTTTTCAGAAATGGATGGTTTTATGCTTGCTATCTAGGACCAGTTGGTTGTGACAGGAAACTACAAGAGGAAACAGAGATGCATCCATAACCGAAGATAACAGGGGGAAATAAGAGAACATATAACAAGCGCCAGCAAGGCTCTCGCTGGAACGGAGTACACAGCCAGACATGACTCTACAGTCACTCATATACCAAGCACTAGCCATCCATAACAAACAATCTATAATACAAACCATAGCTTTATTATAATTACACACTGACATCAGTGCTCAAAAACAATTAATATAAACCATACTGGGACGTTGGAATACGTACGGATAAAACGCCAACAGACCAGATACAGTTTTTTAGTCAAAGGCAAATTTACACCATACCTAAAACAGTTGGACCTGGACGAAAAGTTACAGAACATATTCCAAAAGTCTGAAGACCTGTAGTATTCTATGATCCTTCTTAAATTCAGAACAGTAATCTCCAGGTCAAGGGCTGACGTGACTCAGCCCGCCAACACTTGTTGCTATCGTAACCATGCGAGTGAAGTTAGAAAAATCAGAATAGTAATGATAATATTACACACATAAAAATAATTTCTTAGATGGAGCACAGATGCTTTAATTCAAGTATACCATAACTTCCTATACGCGCAAAGCTATGCTAATCTTAAAGTGAGAATACGATATCTTTGACCATATAAGGGTTAGATTGAGAAAATATCTTCGATGCAAAACTGGGAAATTCTTGAAAGTAACAATACCAAAATCTTAAATCAAGCATGTGGTAATCTTTACCGAAGCATTTCATAATCTTGACTGAAGCATTTTATAATCTTAACTGGAGCATCTCATAAACTTTATTCTAAAATTGTGATATTGTTCGATGAGGGGAATCTAGTAGTATTGATTTGAGCGTTTGATAACTTTGATGAGCTGTCACCAAAGCCACTGTTGTTTCATTCCAAGAACTGTATTGATTGAAGCAAGCATTCAAATTTTTCTTGTCTATGTCTTATCTGCAAGACATACACATGTAGAAGCCAATTGAATTTTGGACTTGGAAGATGTGTGCAAAGTTTTCAAATACTTGTAAATCAGTTGGTGCCTGTTTAGTGATGGGTACACTGGAGAAATAGTTCTGCAAAATTTCTTAAATCACATTTAATATACTTGTTACTTACCTAGGAACACCTGAGTCAGCTCTTCGCATCCTTATTTTTTCAATAGCCCATTCATGGTTGGATAGATCAACCGACTATTAAAACAAAAAGATCCAGTGATAAGGAGACTGATGGGAACTGGGACGCGACTCAAATGGCGGTGGGCCACCGGCAGATTCGTTGACTGATGGTTGACGGTGGTAGGTATCACGGGTATCACGTGGCAATGGCAATTCATTTAATAGTTCGACTAGATACTATTATGTGCTATTATGCAGAATCCAGGATGCAGGTATTACGCTACGGTGCTAAAGACGGCGGCGAATGCGACAATCCGAAAACCGATAATGGCGGCGGACGCGGACGGGCAACAGACGCCAAATAAATTATTTACTTGATACAAATATAGGATGTGCTTGTAAAATAGCGTTCATTTTCAAACCAAGATTATCACATTGTAAATGAAGGTTCGCATTTACAAGCTGTCTATATACTTGATAGAAGTAAATGGGACACCGCTGGAAAAAATGATAATCCTGATATAAAATTATGAAATACTTGTTATTAAATTATTATAGTCTTGGTTGCAAAGAAAATTATATTTTCTTTCGGAGCATATTTCTTAAAAATAAATATATATAAATCAAAAACATATCATTCATGATACAAATTTTTTATAATTTTCTCATCAAATATTCTTTCTTAGAGTGAGAATAGATATTCTTGTTGTGAGTACGTATTTACAACAATATCACAATTCTTGACTTGAGAATTTCTTTTTCTGTGTGTACCATCTTTATTGTACATGGTACACGTCATGCAGGGCGAAAGCTTATGTGGCTACTCTTCCATTTAACCCCAGACATGTATCTAGGGAGCCCACGGGGTCGTCCGGACCCCACAATAAACACGTCTAACCATTTTTGGAGATCCCCCCCCCCCCCCCCCCCCCCCGACGAGTAACTATTTTGATCAAGACCCAGTGAAGCAAAATTAAACGGTGCCAACCCTAATCTGGACCCACCTCCAAGACTAAATTCTGGATACGTGCCTTCTTAACCCTAACATCTTCATATTACTAAATTAATCAATCATCAATTTCTGCTACTAACTTGTTGGTTAAGCGTAAGAGTCGCAACTTCTAAGCTTTACCTAAGCTGTTGGTATGTATTTTTGAATAAAATAGAAGCCTATATAATTTTTTCACTTCTCGGATATGGCTTAATGAATTGCTGAGTTGTTGCTTACCATTTTATTTTTTAACTACGAGCCACCTGTATATGCTATTTCCATCAGAATTCTAATATCATTTGTCATAACTTTTCGCTGTGACAAGTTCTGCAGTTGCAAGATAGGTTTACGAGCTACGATTACCATACACACAATTTGTGTACGGTTTTTCAATTTGCTATTATTGGGGACACGATGTTTTTTTACAGAGATTGAATTGCCTGTATTCTAATGCAAATTGTCCATAATTAGTCGCAATTTTGTATAGATTAACGATATGCTCCAGTCTAAATAGGCAACAAAGAACTAAGACATCAGTGACATCTATACTTAAGATTAAGCTGTATGAGTCATTACGTTTCTTCTCCAATGTATGTATATAGGAAGTACGTGCAAATAATTGCTTCTTTTACTAGTGCTATTACCACCCGAATATGTTTGTGTACAAATTGCTTACGGTATACATCAGGTTTACGGCTCACCTGATGAAGTAAAAATGCAGAAATTGTCTCTGAGTTGTACGGAGTTTTTATGATCTGGGAGAGAATCAAAAATAGAAAACACGGAGCACGTATTTTTCCGGCTTACTGTAAGGATCTTTCCTTATAACATCTATTGATTAACAAGTTTTCAAATAATGTACTATCAGTCAGTTGAGCTACTGAAAAGCTTTGGGCCTGGATTTAATCACCATCTAATCTGATGATTTTTGCATCTCAACAACATGAAACCATCCGTAAGATTCATTAAAAAAATGAAGTCAAGTTGATTGACTCAGTACTTCCCACACATTACGCTGATACCAGTTTATTATTTTCCCATAGCATGAAGCTTTAGTCTAAGATCCCTTGCCAACCCCCCCCCCCTAAAATTGTCTTATGCCGCTAGGTCTTTCCTTCACAGGTCAATGGACAGCCTATTATCGATACTAAAAACTTCTCAGTTTTACAGCCTCATACTTGTCGCGTTCTTTGATTATTGCTACGCTGCCACTGACAAGATTTTTAACAAACATACGCGTTTTCCATTCTCACCACGGTAACAATATACTGTGTCAAAAATTCATTAGAATCAATTTAATAGTGTCCACGTAACAAAATACAAAACGATTTAGACCAATAAATTCTCGTATAGTATACAGTAAATTCTAAGTCCCTTAGTTTCTGTAATAGGCTAGGCAATGTTCGGATGCACCTAAAAAGGTGATTTGTGTCGCTAGATCTTCCTTCACAGGTTAGTGGACAGCCTATTATGAGTACAAGAATTTTTTTAATTTTTCAACCCCCAACCACCCCAATTTCACCCCCACCCAAAAAAAACGCAGAAAATGATCAGGAACCTCTAAAACGCTTAAAAACGAAGTTTGAGCTGTTTTTATATTTTTAGTTTTTTTATTATTTCTACGCCGCCACTGGCACGATTTATCAAAACCATACGCGTTTTCCATCTTCGCCATGGTAGTAAAGCCGTTTCAAAATTTCATTAAAATCAATTCAACAGTTTCCTCGTTACAACGATCTGACGCAATACTCTCGTATGTTTACAAAAAAATTCTAAGTCCTTTGCTTTCTATAATAGGCAAAGGCAATGTTCGGATGGACCTAAAAAAGTTATTTATGTCGCCAGGTCTTCCTTCACAGGTCAGTGGACAGTCTATTTTGAAAGCAACAAATTTTTCAATTTTACAACCTCCCACCCCCCAACCACCCCAATTTCACCCCCACCCAAAAAAAAAGTAGAAAATGATCAGGGACCCCTAAAACGCCTAAAAACGAAGTTTCAGCAATATTTAATTTTTTTTGTTTTTTGCTAATTACTCCGCTGCCTATGCACCGATTTTCAAAATTATAGGTACATTACCTACTACGACCCCACAGCATACCGCTGCCCAAATTTCATCACAATCCATGCAGCGGTTACTGAGATTACGAGGGTAGAAAAACGCGACAGACAGACAGACAGACCGACAGACCGACAGACCGACAGACCGACAGACCGACAGACCGACAGACAGACCGACAGACAGACCGACAGACAGACCGACAGACAGACCGACAGACAGACCGACAGACAGACCGACAGACAGACCGACAGACAGACCGACAGACAGACCGACAGACAGACCGACAGACAGACCGACAGACAGACCGACAGACAGACCGACAGACAGACCGACAGACAGACCGACAGACAGACCGACGGAAATGAGTGACGTGGATTTTCGTTATGTACACATCAGAAAACGCCCAAAAAACGTATTATCTCAAAATCGAAAATTTTCGCGATCACAATACTCCCCTCACCTATCGGTGTGGGAAGTAAAAAATGAGAACAACAAAAGCCTTGCTCCTTTAGATGTCTCGGTAATGAGAAGAAATACTCAAATAGAAACCAAAGTGTACAGAACACCCACGTACACAGGATAGTACCTGCGTTATGCCTCAGACCCGCCCAACATCAACGCAAAAATATGTTATTCGGACCTTGGCCAATCGAGCCAAGAACATTTTGTAATACACAACAGGGACTGGGAGAAGAACTACCTTATATTAAACGAGATCTGTTAAAGAGCTCATATCCCAAGAAGCTAGTGGGAGCAATAGTTGCAGCGAATCAGTATACCATTATGTAAAAAGCTTATCAGATGCCCTTAGAAGAATCGGGCAAAAAAATTCACACACATACTCAAAAAGCACTACCCTCCGAAGTCTACTAACGAAAACAAAACCCAAGAATTAAACGCTTTATGAGCGAGAATTAAGGAGCACCGAGTCTTCCAGCGAGCAGAGACAGGAGAGTCCGCAATAGCAGATCTCGCAAGGACGTTATAAAATTATTTTTGAAGTCGCTGTTATTGACAAACACATTACTGGTATCGTCGAAAATTCAAAGAAGCAGTTTATATCGCCAACAAGTGGGACGTTTACAGCAAGCCTAGTGTTGAAATTAGACCAATATGGCAGCCCTTCATAAGAAATATAGAAAAACTAAAATTGCGAAGAACAAACTTGGACAGAAATGTAGAACGAACGGCTACGTCAATAAGCACAACGCCACTGAACCAGAACACCACAACGGCCAGTCCGAACAAGCCACGAAGAACGACACGTCATCAGGAACTGCCGCACCCAGCAGAGCGCGGCATCGACCAATCCGAACAAGCCACAGAGCTAGGCGAGTATAAATAGCAACGAAAGGAACGTGTGACAATGTGAGTCCGAAACAAACCTTTTGAAACATCTACAAACATCGTCTTTTTACTTCCCACACCGATAGGTGAGGGGAGTATTGTGATCGCGAAAATTTTCGATTTTGAGATAATACACTTTTTGGGCGTTTCATGATGTCTACATAACGAAAATCCACGTCACTCATTTCCGTCGGTCTGTCTGTCGGTCTGTCTGTCTGTCGGTCTGTCTGTCTGTCTGTCTGTCGGTCTGTCTGTACGCGTTTTTGTGTCCTCGTAATCTCAGTAACCGCTGCATGGATTGTGATGAAATTTGGGCAGCGATATGCTGGGGGGTCGTAGTAGGTAATGTTCTTATAATTTTGAAAATCGGTGCAGGGGCGGCGGAGTAATTAGCAAAAAACAAAAAAAATTAAATATTCCTCAAACTTCGTTTTTAGGCGTTTTAGAGGTTCCTGATCATTTTTTACTTTTTTTTTGGTGGGGGTGAAATTGGGGTGGTTGGGGGGTGGGGGGTTGTAAAATTGAAAAATTTGTTGCTTTCATAATAGACTGCCCACTGACCCATGAAGGAAGACCTAGCAACATAAATAACTTTTTTAGGTCCATCCGAACATTGCCTTGCCTATTACAGAAACCAAAGGACTTAGAATTTTTTCTGGTGTAAACATACGAGAGTATTGCTTTAGATCCTTCTATATTGTGTTACAAGGAAACTGTTGAATTGATGTTAATGAAATTTTGACACAGTATTACTACCGTGGCGAGGATGGAAAACGCGTATGGTTTTTATAAATCGTGCCAGTGGCGGCGCAGAAATAAAAAAAAAAATAAAAATATAAAAACAGCTCAAACTTCGTTTTTAAGCGTTTTAGAGGTTCCTGATCATTTTCTGCGTTTTTTTTGGGTGGGGTGAAATTGGGGTGGTTAGGGGGTGGGGGGTTGAAAAACTGAGAAATTTCTTGTATTCATAATAGGGTGTAGGGTAGGGGCTGTGAAGGAAGACCTAGCGACATAAATCAACTTTTTAGGTCCATCCGAACATTGCCTAGCGTATTACGGAAACTAAGGGACTTAGAATTTTCTGTATACATACATACGAGTATTTATTGCTTTAGATCTTTTTGTATTTTGTAACGTGGACACTATTACATTGATTCTAATTAAATTTTGACACAGTATTATTACCGTGGTGAGGATGGAAAACGCGTATGTTTGTTAAATATCGTGTCAGTGACAGCGTATATAGCAATAATCAAAAAACTAAAAGTATGAAAACAACTCAAACTTCGTTTTTAGATGTTTTAGGCTGTCCATTGACCTCTGAAGGAAATACTTAGCGGCATAAGACAATTTTAGGGGAGGGAAGGCTGCCGATGATTTGGTTGCAAGGGGATCTCAGACTAAAGCTTCATGCTATGGGAAAATAATAAACTGATATCACAGTAATGTGTGGGAAGTACTGAGTCAATCAACTTGACTCCATTTTTTAGTTAGCAATACTACTTCCTTGTGGTCTTCAAAATATGATGTCTGAGCATTCTTCTTAATATTTGTTAAAAAACACGTAGAGAAGCAAAAGCGAACACGAGGAACGATGTTATTCGTAAGCTGGTTGACTCCCAATGGGAGACCCACACTGGTGTATTGCGGACAACATCCCTTGCCATGTGCTTTGCCCCAGCTGAATACGCATGCCCTTTATGGTCCAGATCGACTCATGCTACCAACATGGACTAGCCATATTTATGTTAGCGGGAATAGCCCCCTCAAATCAGGCGAGAAGTCTCATGTATGGCCGAAAGAAGTATAGACAGTCATTACATAAAAGATATCCTCTATATGGACACAAGCCTCCAGCATTCAGACTTAAATCCAGGAAGAATTTCATTATGTCCACAAACCCACTGACATGCAAAGATATACTGTGGAAGCGATGACGACGGCTAACAGAGAACCACATACCAACCTGGAACCCAACTGAAAGTCTCCTTGCCGCATCACAGCTGGAATGGAAGACCAGAATTAGATGCCAGATGGGCAGGTCTGGGGATAGCCTAGTAAGACGGGGATAGGCTGAGGACGATTAATATGCCTGCGGGAAGAACCAGACGATGTTGCATCTTCTATCTTGTCCATCCTTCGAAAGCCCTTGCAATGCAAAAAGATAAAATATAATAAAAATTATATAAAACTAACCAACTAATTCAAGTGTAGCTCAGACCCTATTAAATAAATAAATATTTGTTCACCAATTTTTTTTCCAAACTGTTGGACACTGAGTGGTTATGTTTCAAGAAATGTCCAACGAGTTTTACTATTCTTTTATATTCAGATTGTCTTCATCATGTGATTATCGCAGTACTTCTTCCTCTTTCATAGCATTTTATCATTTAAATTTCGCTGTTACATCAATACGTAATATGCTCTAAAAATTTACATGTAAATTCAAATAAATATCTTTCTAACTTTTCTTTAGAATTCGTTCCAATTTGTTTTTATGAATATAGCCTGTTTCTTTTAATTTGCTTGTCTTGATTGTGCAATTCTTCTTTTGATTTATTTAGTTATTGGTCTTGTGTACCGTGATTGTCTATTTCTTTTATTAAATTTATGTATTGTCAAGAATCTATTCTATTGGTGTAATTTGCATTTATTATGTTCCTGATAATGTTAATCCTCTATCCCAGTTTAATGGTTCCTCTCCACCAAACTGTTTCAAATATCAAGTCCTTCAATAAAAGTTTACAGTTTACTGTAATAACATTAGTGGTAACGTTTCAGTTTTTATATAGCTGCATATACGTTACGTTGATTTTATGGAAATGTATTGTAGTAGTTTCTGTATATGACAAAAGTATTGGACAATTTTCTTGGGGATTATTTATAAATATAAACTTTTAATTCTCAAATGCCTCAAAATAGTTCGTAAAATTAATATTGCCTTTTTATAGAAATAGCCTAAGTCACTCTTAGCCTGACTGGATATATTTGAGGCGCTGATGTTAAAAAATACAGGTAATACCAGTTGCATGTTATACTTCTATGAATTGCAACACTGTAACTATAAAACTGAGGAGAGAAATATTATAATGCTTGAGAGAGGCATATAGCGATATTTTTTTGCTAGAGCGGTGATAAGCATGAAAGATATGTAAAATAAGAATTTTTCAAAACTCTTAGTGCATTAGTCAAAAAGGTCAATCAATATTTAACTAATAATTATTATATTGCATCTATGTAAAACGGTGTCTGGTCATTTAAAATTTTTTATTTTATAGCATGTTTTCTGAAATTGTTCCAAAGCAAGCATGTAGACATAGTTTAGAGGCTCCCTTGTGAATCATTTTTTTACCTTCCTCGCCTCGTGTAGTCTAATTTGACTCGTTTAATAGTGTAACTAACGATTACGCTGAATTTTAATAAACAAAATGCTCGCATAAACATAAAGCATTACGTAATGTTTAAAATATATATGGGCTATGCGCGAAATACACTTTATACCAATACAATAAACAATAAATTCCGGATATATTATTGAACGTGTACGTGATAGGTATTAAAAAATTTTAATTTAGCGAAATTGATATTTTGTTTAATGAAAACAGTGTTCAGCACTAATTAGAAGTTTCTGACTGAAGTTATATTTCGATAGATAAAGTGCAATTAGCTAAAAATTACATAGACATAGTAAATAATGCGCGCGAAGGTATAATAATTAGAAACCGACACTGAGAGGCAGATAAAGATAATTAGCAGGTATTATTGGACAAGCTGTGACGTAAGCTACGCTCGTGAGCTGTTAACTGCATATATTAATAATACCAGTACTACCTATATTAATCATACAAAATCCTCACCTGGTTATGTTCAATCAAACCGTTTTGTATCAGCAATTATTGTATGACAATTAGGGCCGGATTCTCAATGTCCAGTTAAAAGTGTCAGATAGGTAGATGTCAGTTACCGTTTCTATGGATACAACTGTCAGATAAGATTTACGTGAATTCGTAAGTTTAATCTTCAATTGTTTAGGCAAACCATCTAGCAGTTGACCGTTAACTTCCAGATAAATATTTAACTGGACATTGAGAAACCGGCCCTTAGTGGCAGAGCTTTTTAGTAGGTTCGAGAGATATTTTTGGAATCGCTCTAGAAATTTTGCTTTCTGGCTGTAGCTGCTCCGTTATGTTAGAGAAACGTGCTTTGCATGTGGAATTGGGATTTTGTAAAAAAATAATTTTAATTTGATAAATGGAAAGATCATTTTTTATACCAATATTTTTTTGTTTTTCTTTAATTTCACAACAATCGAAAAGTTACGTCAAATTAAAAATTAATCTTTGAGTTCAGTACCGACAGCTCCCAGACAAAACCAAGCGCGCGTGTCGTAAAAATGTTAGTTTTCACCAACGACGTTCTACTCCGATATTTACTATCATTATTACTTCCCACACCGATAGCTGAGGGGAGTATTGTGATCGCGAAAATTTTCGATTTTAAGATAATACGCTTTTTGGGCGTTTAATGATGTGTACATAACGAAAAACCCGTCACTCATTTCCGTCGGTCTGTCTGTCTGTCTGTCTGTCTGTCTGTCTGTCTGTCTGTCTGTCTGTCTGTCGGTCTGTCGGTCTGTCGGTCTGTCGGTCTGTCGGTCTGTCTGTCTGTCTGTCGCTTTTTTCTAGCCTCGTAATCTCAGCAACTGCTGCATGGATTGTGATGAAATTTGGGCAGCGGTATGCTGTGGGGTCGTAGTAGGTAATGTCCTAATAATTTTGAAAATCGGTGCATAGGCGGCGGAGTAATTAGCAAAAAACAAAAAAAATTAAATATTGCTGAAACTTCGTTTTTAGGCGTTTTAGGGGTGCCTGACTATTTTCTACTTTTTTTTGGGTGGGGGTGAAATTGGGGTGGTTGGGGGGTGGGGGGTTGTAAAATTGAAAAATTTGTTACTTTCATAATAGACTGTCCACTGCCCTGTGAAGGAAGACCTGGCGACATAAATAACTTTTTTAGGTCTATCCGAACATTGCCTTGCCTGTTACAGAAAGCAAAGGACGATGTAAACATACGAGAGTATTGCTATAGATCGTTGTAACGAGGAAATTGTTGAATTGATTTTAATAAAATTTTGACACAGTATTACTACCATGGCGAAGATGGAAGACGCGTATGGCATTTTCTGCGTTTTTTTTGGGTGGGGGTGAAATTGGGGTGGTTGGGGGACAGAAAAACTAAAAAAATCCTTGTACTCATAATAGGCTGTCCACTAACCTGTGAAAGAAGATCTAGCGACACAAATCACCTTTTTAGGTCCATCCGAACATTGCCTAGCCTATTACGGAAACTCATAGACTTTTCTGTATACATACGAGAATTTACTGGTTTAAATCGTTTTGTATTTTGTAACGTGGACACTATTAAATTGATTCTAATGAAATTTTGACACAGTATATTGTTACCGTGGTGAGAATGGAAAAGGCTTATGTTTGTTAAAAATCGTGTCAGTGGCAGCGTAGCAATAATCAAAGAACGAAAAGTATTAAAACAACTCAAATTCGGTTTTTAGATGTTTTAGGGGTTTCTGATCATTTCCTACCAGTTTTTTGGGTGGCGTTGAAAGTGAGGTGGTTGGGGGGTGGAGGGTTGTAAAACTGAGAAGTTTGTAGTATCGATAATAGGCTGTCCATTGACCTGTGAAGGAAAGACCTAGCGGCATAAGACAATTTGGGGGGGGGGGGCTGGCGATGATTTGGTTGCAAGGGATCTTAGATTAAAGCTTCAAGCTATGGGAAAATAATAAACTGGTATCAGCGTAATGTGTGGGAAGTACTGAGTCAATGAACTTGACTTCATTTTTTTTTCTAGATTCCCAGCTAATCGAGAAAATAGTTGTTGCACAATAGGCTACGATTTTATTCATGGTCAGCCTCACGCAAAGGCTGAAAGTATATGGCACTGTAGAAGCGCTGCCAGAGGATAAGTGCCTGTGGGCGTTAGATTTGAAACGTTGCATGTTGTAGCCGTAGGGACACGAATTCCCCGGCATCTCATTCCACAACCTCGCAGTTCTTCAAAAAAAGGAGTGCTGAAGGAGACTGGTTCGGGGAGGGAGTAGAGACCTCGATCTGGTATAAGGGTGAGCTCGCAGAGCCTCTCTAGTGTTCCTCGTTCGGACGGCCTTCGGTACTATTATCTGGAAGAGCTCACTCGAACATCTTCCGTAAATATTTTAATAATTTTTATTTTGATATAACTTTTGAATTTTTGCAAAAAAACAAAACAATATAGTTTTGTTATGAAACCTATATAATTATGGCCTTCATTTATCACAAAAATTATTTTTTTGCTCCAATTCTCTCTACAATTGTTGAATCTTGAATATGAAGAATCACAGAGTTTTGTATCATGCCGCGACTTGAAATATCCTCGAAACCTAAAACAACACTGAAAACCGAAATCGAAAGAACAGAAACAGAAGCAGAAGAAAAGTTTGCGTTAGGTTAAGAGAAAAGTAAGACGTATTTTGTTTCGCCTATAAACAAAAATAGACAATTAGTCAGTTATGTAACGACCCGAGTAGAAAGTGGCTGCCCAGTTCGATTTCCAGCGATCACATCAACATAGCTTTTTAAATCTTCGTTTTTATCTAGATCTAGACAAGAATCGTCAACATCTACTTCTTATGACGGTTAAAAAATAGCAACAGTCACTAGAGAGGGGAAACGTTGTTTTTTTAGTTCTGAACGATTTTAGTAGTTTCCTTGTTGAAAACTATGTTAACATGTCTAGTTTTTCTTTCTTGCGCACAGCCTTTCCATTTTTAGTATCTGATTAATATGCAATAATTAGCATTTTAAATATGCACCACTCCATTATCATTCACATTGATGCCCCTACTCCTAGCATTTTATACTGATGAAATGTTCCAGGTTCTCACACCTAATTTTGCTTTCCGGGAAAGCATCAACAATAGCTTGCTTTGCGGCTTGGTCGGCTGCTACATTTCCAGTTACTCCTACAACCCTAGCTTCTAAGCTACTATGGGCAGAGCGTTTCTTAATCAGAGCAAATCAATCGCACGCCTCAGAATTAACAAATGCAACGTGACTTCAATGAAAATATTTTTTCAAGCTCGTCAATATGTCCTTCAATCTTCTGGACTGACGTAGGTAAGTACTCACGCAATCCAAGGGTATCTAAAAATATATCTTCTGAAACATTTATTAGTTAGTAAATATATGAGCTTTCAAATGAAGACAGTAATTCTGTTACTGATTACTTTTTCTATAGTAGACGTGCTAATTATGTTTTATTTCTACACAGAAGAATATTTTGAGCAGTGTGTCGATTAACTGTAGCAAGATGATGAGATGATACGATGATATAGGTAGAATAAATAACGATATAACAAAAATCCAACGTAACACCCTCTACCATAAAATTCGTTTACAAGGGTAATACGTAAAGAAACTTTGATATGTACTCTCGAATAGTCAACATATTGAAGAGGCCACTTACTTGGTAAAAAGACGACAGGAAAGATCTACTAGACAAGAAGTGATAGAATCTGTCGAAAATGGGCCTGAATTTTGAAAATGCCCATGAGTACCTTCCACAACCAACCGCTACATTACATGCACTATTCTGCTGTTATGTTCTGCCGCTGTAATACTGATATTATCTCCCAATCGATGCTGACAGGCCCAGGATGCTTTTGAACTACATCAGAGGCTTCGAACATAGCTTGAGGATAATCTCACTATATTTCAAAGATATCAGGCCCTTAGTACCGCCCGCGTGGTACTCGTCCGTTATCTGTGCACGCCAGAGGAAGACGGCCACCCAAAGGTGCCACATGAACGACTTTGACCTTCTTCCTGGGTGACAGCATCAGTGCCTTTATTTTGTGGGGATATGTAGAAGATATTCTGCTCCAGCCAAAAATAATCTCTTCAATAGCTCAGTTTGCCTTATCGATTAGCTCCTGTTCGGCCCAAACTATTACAGACAAATCGTCCGCATAGGCTATTTCTCTTACGTCATGTGGTAGGTTAAGCTGAAGTACTCCATCGTATAGCATGTTTCCACAAAGTAGGTCCCAAATTAGATCCTTGTGGGACACCACTGTACGACGGTATCATCAGTATTTCGGAGTAATATCTTCCGGTTACTCAACGATGAGCCTGAAAATATCCATTCGTACTTGCCTATTCATTAGGGTGTTATCTGTTTATCTGCTTGTGTGCTTGTGATTGTAGTGAAGACTTAGGAGTTTACCGGACGTACGTGTATTATCAGATTTTTGGACCTAGTCTTTTTGTAATTTTGAGTGTTAGATACTAGAATAAGCGCTAAATAGCGGAATCTGATTTTTAAAACCTCATTCGACGACATCGCTTCTGTCGCAGCTCTTCTCCAGTCAGTGCCCAGTCAAAGGTACCGTTACCTTTTTTGCTGGAGCAACAATAGCTGGTAGTTTTTCTTTCATTTCAGGGTTTTCAATTGTTTTGGTAATTTTTAACGTCTAGTACATTGCAGTACCCTGTAGGCTGTGAAAAATATCTATTTCTGTCATACTCCAGCTTCTCTTTGACCTTAGATATGTTACCGCCATTGCTTCTGGTTTGAGTTGATTTGCTGTAAGGATTTTTTTTAATCTTGTCTCTTTACTCTAATAATAATAGTATCTTTATCTATAATGCATTTGATCTGTTCATCTTCTCCCATCTGAACATGTTTTTGTTTATATCTCATGGCCTGCTAGGTTGCTTATAAGCTACCTATGGTAGTAAAAATGATAATACCGGTTTGATTGAAAATTTGATATTAATTGAAAACTACCAGAGACTGATATTTCAACACCTTATACCATTAGAAAGTCTATCAAATTTTACATTTAACTGTATAAAAAATTAGGCATTCCCATTCGAAACAATCAAGTTATCTCTATTTATGTAAACCTATACCTAAGAAGTTTCGATTAGGTTTCATGTATTATCTCTTGGCTAGAATAGTGAGATAAGCTGTTTTAAACTTATCTGTTTGTCTGCAGGTGTATTATCTGATTATAGTGACTTAAAATTTTGAAGATCCAAATTACGAAACCCTGTAACAATATATGCGCTGATTGGTGATGAGCCACCAACCTACATATTGCCCATAGCAACCAGCAGCTCAATTTGATTGCATGAAACAAGGGCCTGTGGGTGCGTGCGTGTGTGCGTGAGTCTAGCTAGCCGTCAAGGAATGAAAACAGGACAACAATGGTTCAATAGAGATTTATTTCTGTATACGAATGCAGTACATCTGTATTTATTTAGTATAGTATTTATTTTTTTCTTTAAAACAAAAACTTAGCTTCGGTGGGAAGTCCAGGGAGTAGTTCTCGTGGTGCCCTTCCAAAGAGAAGGTGGTGCTCCAAAGAAGGTGTTACATCCGCACCCCAAACAAGAATGGTTATCCGGAGAAGCGGTGGTGTTCACATGGTGGCAGCCCAAAGAAGGCTGGCTTTCTTCAAAAGGAGTTTTGGTGGTGTCACTCCAAAGAAGGGTGGTTTCCTGTGAATAAGTTACGGCTGGTATTAGCACCTTGTGGAGAACTTCACAGGACTTCACAATCTGTTTCTGAAGTATGGATCTTCATGCGTTCTTACATTTTGATAAATTGCGTTCATATACTTCAGAAACAAATCTATGAAGTAACATGGGCATATTAAAAAGCAGAGAACTTTCATATGTTCACATGGTAAAAATTAAAAAAAAAATAGATATATACAAGAGCGAACAGATAGAATAATAGTAAAAAAATGATTTATAAATATGGTGATAAATAAAAAAGTACATATAAAATATGTTCGAAAATTTTCAACTTTTTCCTCACCTCTCGTAAACGAAATCACACAAATATGTCCAACAGATCTTTTCATCTTTATTAGCAAATCTGACTGCTAGGTATTTTTACGTAAGGAATGTTATCAAAAAATAGGGCATTTTAACACAAAAATATATGGTTAGAGACAAAGAATAATGTTCAGCGACTCTTTTGTTAGATAATTAATAAATGATGATTGACTTGATATTTAAGGATTAAAATGTTCGCCATCACATGTTCATGGAAAAAAAGTTTACAAAGCCGAAAAAAAGCGAACAGTTATGAAAATGTTACTAGTATAATGAGGAAATAGATGCTAAAAATGGAAGTTGTAAACTATTTGTGTATGGTAGCCAAGTAAATAATATAAAAATAATTTTGAAAACGGGCGAACCGTTAGAACCCAACGTGGCATTAGTAAAAAAAACTATACATCACATCCTATTACAAAACCGTACATCAGAATCAAAAAGCACATAATCTCAAATTTGACAAATCCGTTGATCCCAAGACCTAAAGATATGCGTGGGGAACGATCGTCTGCGTGTACGTGTATACGAGGTCGCACGGTATACAACGTATTTCAAAATTTTATTTCCCATTTCAGAAACATACCTAATCCCCGCAAGCTCATAAACATGTCTAGAAAGAAGGAAATCTAGCATAAACCATATCGCGTTTCGTTTTCGATGGAAAACCCGAATAAATCCACTCTTGCCGCTGAGTACTACCGTAGCACACCGAAAGTACCGCATTGCGTGGCAGTTAATTTTTGTATTGACAGTTATGGCAGCACGAGCGATATTTAGAGGTGTAGAAGGTGTTAACGTTATGAATGATACGACTACTCGGCTGAGGTGTATATATGAGTATAGGCACCCGGCGAAAATACGATAAATCTCTGTTTACCGTAAATCACAGCTATACTTCTTGATTCAATTATAAAGGCGTGAACTTAGATAAGTTTATTACTATTCTCATTTAAATGGTGTTCACAATTTATGCCTAATTGTTAGTAGTTTCAGATGACTCTTAGAAAACCATTTGTTAAGTACACAGCTCCACTTAGAGCAGCCTTTATACAGGGTGCTAAGATGGGACTTTTCTTCATAGGGCATACAGTACTCACCAAAAGGAGTGATACTTCTCAGTAACATAAATGAACGAAATGTTTAGGGTATCAAGATATTGACCGTTCATGAAATCCTTCCTCATTCTTTATTTCATCCCTGTGCGACTAGATCAAAACAGAGACAAAAAACGCAGTTGATCACGGAGTATAGATGTACGTAGCAGCGCGCGTTTGGGGTCTCTCAAATTGTTGACGTGCTATATCGGATCTTAAAAACAACAAAAATGGTGCACAATTATAACTATAATGAACTGGTAGACATGATTTTAGTTTACGGTGAATGTTGCCAAAATGCCGCCCAGGCTTCGCGAGTATATGATGATCGTTTTGCTGACCGTATTCACTCTGCACTCTGTCGATTTGTTTATCTTGTGCAAAGAGCTAGAGACACAAGATATTTGTATCACAAAAGTTTCGAGTGATCCAAAGTGAAGAAGAATTATTTGAGCTTTTCAGTCTCGCTGCGCAAACTTCGAATCGTATTTATATGACTCTTGTGACAGGACTGCTCCCAAAACTTCGCAGCGAAAGAATAGGTACATTCCTACCATTTTCTTATTCTTCTGCTGCTGATTCACCGTACATTAGCTTTGTAATTTCAAAGGCAGTTGCGTCTAAACAAGAAACCACCTTTGAAAACACCCTGTAAAGTCGTCATTGGTTTCAATATCGAAAGGGAAGACGACAGGATTTTTTTAACTTATAAATACAACCGTATCATCCAAGTGCTACTGACATCGAATATGATGAGTTTTACAACCTATGTGAGGAACTGTGGGAAATTATTATCTCTGTGGGAGTTCCTTACCTCTATGAGTCTAGCTCGGCTCGTATAGGAATTGATAGTAACCCTTCTGGTCAAACAGCAATCAGAAAAGAAGTTTGTCAGGGCGTGTATTATCTCCGATGTTATTTAACATTTACTCTGAATTTGTGATGAGACAGGTATTGGACAACTGTAATGGCGGGATAACTATTGGCGGAAGAAAATATCCAAGTTAAGATTTGCTGACGATATACAGCCCTTATTGCTGCTTCTCAGGAAGAACTAGTAGCTCTAATAAGCATCTTAGAACAACACAATGCAGTATATGGCCTTGGTATTGACTAAAACCAGACCAAGGTTATGATCGTAGATAGAGAGAGTACGATAATCATCGAGACAGTAGGCCGTTGTGAAGTAGTTCAAAGTTTTGTGTACATCGGTTCTTTGATCAACAATTCGGGTAGCTGTGAAAATGAGATTCGACGGCGCATTCAACAGGCACGTGTGGCCACGACAAAGCTTACTAATGTATGGCATGACCATAACATCACTAAAGCTACCAAAATGCCGCATGTTCAGTCTCTTGTGTTCTCCATGTTTTGGTATGACTTGGAAAGTTGGACTGTTAAAAAGGCAGATCGAGCTCGCATAGATGCTTTTGAAATGTGGACGTGGAGGAGAATGCTGAGAGTTCCTTGTACCACCCATCGAACTAACGTTTTCATACTGGATGAGCTTGGTATTCCAAAGAGGCTATCCTTCATTGTGTCGACGAGAATGCTTACATTCCATTACAATATTCGTGTCGGCAACACTCCAGCTCCGACTTGATGTAGCTTACGGGTTTATGTCTGTTAAGATATTATGACTATGATGATGAGGGAACCGTAACGTTGAGTCGTTGACGTTGGAAGAGGAGAAGGCGTCTACCACGACGGAGATTTTACAACCAGAGAGGAAATCTGCTAAACAACCGCAAACTTTGACAGAAGTACCGTAGGACAGAAGCTTGTTTGGGAGACCTACATGGCACAGCAGATCTAATGTCTAATGTCTTTGAAATATCGGGAGCATCAATGTAATTCTGGCCAAACGAATTTGTGGTGTAAGCCAGATCTGAAGTTGATCTTTGATGTCGGAATCCATATTGTCTGTCGTTGACTAAGTGGTTAAGTGAAGTGTACTTATAAGCTCTTGATCTATGCATCTCTATATCACTTTGCTGATCACAGAAAGCTATAAGTTGGATCAGCTTGGATACAAGCTGACTTACATCTGGGTGCGGGCCCAAACACCCGCCTCTCTCAAACGTTACTGCATACGGTGCCTTGATGTATTTGTATAATGAAACCTCGAATAAAATACTATTAAAAGATGTTTTCAGTATTGCAAATACGCCAAATTTCAGCGGTTTTAAGATCCTGCTCCATTTAAAAAAACATGACTTTGATATGTCACGCTTTTATTATTTTTTATTAGACACCCTGTATAAAACTCATCATTTTTAAAATGTAGTCCAACTCCACCTACATACACCTGCAAGGTTGATTTTTCAAAAAGTGGTATCGTTTGGTCACAAGAGTCCGAGGCGTTGACCTTGACTCACCGTGTATGAACAAATCATGTAATTTATTGAAGAAAACCAAGTTTTGACAAAATATCAAGCAGGATTCAGAAAGGCGTATTCTACGGAAACAGCAATTCAAGTGGTCGTAGAAGATTGGGGCCGTTCTATGGATAAGAATATATGTAAATTAACAGTGTTTTTAGATTTCAATAGGGCATTTGAGACTATAGACAGGGAAAAGTTATTAAAGAAATTGCATCACTATGGATTCAGAGGACCAGTAGGTATATAAGGGTATAATAATATAATTAGTTCGCCATCAGTGGTAAGATTTTCAAATGTTGTACAGTCTTTCCATTTCGGTTGTAGTGATTGTTCTTCTTGTAGATATTATAGAACGTGTAAAATCTGTTATTTCGAATTATAAATTTCTCGTGATTACAATACTTCGTCCGCCTACTGACGTATGAAGTAAACTTAGTAGTTCCCATACTTGACTCGCATCGTAACCATATGGTTGATACCTAACATCCCGTATAAATATTCAAGCGTCTGTCGCCCCCCTAGGGCTATCGTAGCGCGTCCTTCGTTTGTTTCCCGGCCGTCTAAGATTACCCGTCCGATACGGTCTCGCGGGTTGGAATAATCGCCGCCACGGATCCATCCACAGGCTACTAAGATCCATCTCTTGACCCTTCTTCGGTCTTCGCTCCGGCCGAATTAACGAAACAACTATTCTCTCCGGATCGCGATAGGCCATGGCCCGTGAATCTCCGCTAGACTTGATCAGGCATCGAACACCGTCGCTTACCTTTACACCTGTACCATTTGATGGCACGTAAATACAATGGTATTTATGGTAAGGTTACGTCTCAGGTTAGGTCAAGCCGGTTCAATTGTGAACGACTATGGCCACACAAGGTGCTTGCTTGTGAGAAACGTAATGTAAAAGTAGGTTTAGTTACAGTTATAGAAATATCTTCATTTTTAGGTAATAATAATAAGAATAATAATGTTTATTGAGACATAGACATTCACAGTATATAGTTTATGTATAACTAACTTAATCTTGGCCGTCAATAAAACAGAGGTAACCACAGAAGTACCCGATCGTATTTATACAGGGTGTTCATTTGAAAACTTCAACTTCAGACACGTCAAAGGGGGACATCTTTTTAACCAAAATCTGTTGTATCCCCTTTACCCTCCGCCCCCCAGGGTCATCCCCTTAAAAATTTTAATCGACAAGGGTATCGAGTAATATCTTGTTTCAAAGGTATGTCGAAGTTCTTTACTCTGTAGTTTGATTTTTCAAAATGGATGGATTGGTTTTCGAAAAAAAATCTTTAAATATCCTAATTTGTTCAAATAGAAGAAAAACACTTGATATGTGAAGATTGTTTATTGTTTGTTTATTGGTTTATATACATAAGGGGTAAACAGACAGAATTGTACAAATGAAAGATTCTACCCTCAAATATTCGTTCAGCCTAAGCAGTACTGCTTGTCTTGCCTCTCGAATATTTGGAGTAGTACAAGGACCCTTATGTAAGACTACAGGTACATAACAGGTAAACAAAAAATAATAATAACAATGCAGATTATAATGATATATGAACCTGCTATATACCTACCTATACCTTACCTATACCTATACCTATGGGCAGCAATGCAGTGTGGAAGTACATAAATTGGCTTGGAATGATTAAATAAATGTAAATTTCTGATGAGGTTATGATTAATATGACTCTGAAAGTTTCAAAACGTTACTGAACACAGTGCTTGTATTCATTATATACACATTTACTTCTGCTTTGAATTTGCGTAATTCTCTTATTTGCCTTATACGAACTGGAAGAGTTTTGGGCCAAAAAAATTAAAAGATCGTTGGGTGACAGTTTTTTTGAAGCTTGGTATTCCTATGCAGTTGTTTACATGTGCTCGGGTAAAACGATTTGAACAACGTGAATGTTCTTTTTGTTTGACATACATTTTCGTTATGCAATTAAAAATGAAAAGACGGTCGATGTTAAAAATACTACATTCTTTATATAATGCCTCACTACTATATAATCTTTTTTTCCTAAATACTATTTTGAGGAGGGTATTTTGTGAGATTTGTAACAGCTTGATCGATGTACTAAATGCTCCTCCCCATATAACAATTGAGTAACGCAAGATTGATTCAGCTAAAGACTTGTACAGCAATACTAAATTTTTTCTGGACAGTACCTCTCTTAAAATGTAAAATTTGTGTATTAAGCATCGGAGCCGTTTTGCTACGTGTATGATATGGTCAGTCCACCTTAAATTCTGATCTATTATGATACCTAAGTATTTGATTGATGAAACTTTTTCTATTTCTATTATATATTCACCATATTTTTTAATAACTTTCATAATAATGAATCAATTTTCAATCCGATCACACATTTGCATTCGTCAATAAATTCCCTTCAAGATGATGTACCACAAGTATGGTAGACTCATTTAAGGTCTTGAAGTAGGGGTTGCTGAGGGTGAGGTGGTAATGACGTAGACAGTGGAAGAGTTCCCCTCGAAATAAAGATCGACGTGTCTCGGTAATTTTTATTTTTTGTTATCATTTCAGAGATAAGGTGGACAAATTTTAGCTGGGACACACTCTATATACTTCAGTAGATAATTATTCTATAATTTTTTGTAAAAATTTATTTAATATTGTATTTCCCGTAACACGGCAGCATTCGGTTTTATTTTTGTTTCAGAAAACAAATGATTAACGAGAAACAACTGATTCGTGTTAAAATAATAGCAATGTACACTTTTATTAGGCTCATTTGATAGACATTTTTTTCAATGACAAAACATGGCCATACCCAGATATAAGAAAATTAATGTACTTCCTATATATCTTACATCAAAATAAAACAATTCAACATGTACGTTTCTTATCAGGCCTTGAAGACAAAACGACAGACGTATGTTTCTGTTACATTTACTCACCTATTAACAGATTTCGGATATCTCGATTTATTTTATATGTATGTAATAAACTTAATGGAGTTTTTAACTGTCTTTGAAACATTTGCTTCTATTGGGATCCTCACACGTTATGTCATTGAAAAGCCAAAAAAATATCTATCAAATGAGCCTAATGAAAAGGCTTATTACTATTCAAAGAAACATTTTTCTTCGTTATTCATTTATTTTCTGAAACAAAAACAACTGATTACTGCCGTGTGATGAGAAATAAAATATTAAACAACTACTGAGATGTATAGTATGTTTCATAGATAGTGGGCAGCGGCAGCTTGTACAGTTTTTTCTCTTGTGCAATAATTTGAGAACATATAAACCTACAAAAGTTCCTGTTAATTAAAAAACAATGCTAGGCTAGGTTATGTAAATGAAGAGGGGGTTATCAAAATCCTGTGGTAAACACAAATTACGGAAAAGAGGATGGTACAAAAAGGGAGCTAACACCGAAACCGTTTTCATAATTAAAACGTTGGAATATTCAGAGTTAGAGGTGCTCGTGTAAATAAAATTGAAAAACTCTGGTGTTTTAAATAAGGCAGATAAAGAGATATACGCTGGCAATTCATGAATTATTAATTCAACGTGATGGATACGGCGTACATTTTAATTCACTTGGCGATAATTATCTTCCAATTCCTTATGGTAATTTGGGCGTATAAATTGCATTTGTTTGGAAGCACTCTCTATTTCATAGACGCTGCCCCGTACCCAGGTTATAGAAAAAACTAGCGGAAAAAGATTCAAGATTCAATATGAATATCTAGACCAAATAAGACTATAGGTCAAACTAGTTCCTTTTATAATTAAAATGTGCTTTCATATCATTGGTGTGAATCAACTACTGCAATATTAGCTTATATTGCGTTTCAAGTCCGCCTAGGGTCTGAATCGATAAAGATGTGCTGCTAATTCTCAACTATATGGTATTATAGTAAACTAAATCAACATCCAACTCTCCATTAGCGATCTATATCCCACAAGGTAAGGGTGTGAAATTAAATCTGACATTGTCTGTGGTTTTGTGCGTTTTATGGTGGCAATGTTATATCTTGCACTATTACATTATGGATGCTTTGTTTCTATATGCAGTGGAACTACGTGTATATCTAAATAATTTGTGTTGGTTTTAGGTGTGGTATGCATATCTCACTAAACACAATCTCTAAACAACCGCAGAACGGCTTTTTGTAGGTTATGTTTACAGTCGCAGATGTATAATATACGACAATGCGTTGCCTGACACCGCCGATCAGCTAACTAACTTATAGGTTATATTTACCAACCTAACTTTATAGTTGCACCAGTAACACTTGCTACTTGCTACTTAGATGGACCTAGGATGACAGTGTTGCTTTACAGTGCTGTCTAAGGAGCAGTTAGGAGTAAGCTAAGTCATAGTCAAAATGAGCGTTAGATTTTTCTGGCTTTAGGAACACTTAGGCCCAGTTTCACAATCGTTAGTTAACTAGTGGTCAAAGGAAAACTAGTGGTTAACGAGAATATTCCATTTCATATTCGACAGTTTACGTCAAAAGCTCTGGTCAACCAGTAGTCATGTTAACCCAAGGACAAGGTATGGGTTATCTTCACAGCTTTGGGGGTTATAAAAGCTTGAATTTTGACACTGACATCGAAGACGTCGATTGATTTTGATTATACTCTGTAATGACATAAATGAAAAATATGAAAATAAAGGTTAGGTTTCTTTGTCAAAGGGTTAGGTCTTAGATAAGGAAAGAGAGGGGATACCGCACGCCCATTTGACGCTATATGGATTAGCTGATACCGAAAATGAATAGCTGTCAAAATGCTGGTGGAAAACTGACGGTAGTGTCAAGGTGGTGTTTTTTGCGATATTTAACGTTTTTAAGACCAATAATTGTGAAATATTGTGGTGAGCGTAATGGTGGGGTGTGCAGCTTACCGTTGTAAAAGCCACAGCAGCAGGAAGGAGCCAGGAATTACTTTTCACAGGTAAATTTATGATCTTATTTTTTGGTGTATCCGAAATTCATGCAAATATCTCGATATCTAGTTCAAAGATATATGTGTATCCGAAATATAATTTGGAATGTACCACTAACATGCGAATCATAATGTTTTTGAGCACGTAAAGTCTAAAAATTATGTTTTTAAGGGATTTTTTGGTTCAAATACAATCAGTTTTCCAGTGGCGTATCTATTATAGCTTACATTTTGAATAGAAATATTATGACTTTGCATTGTAATATATAATATACCAATACCCTTATACAAGGTGTGCATTTTAAGGGTGGCCTTTATTTGTAGTTGTATGAATAATAAAATTAATTTTCTTTCTTCCTCGACAGGTTTCCTAAAGATCTTCCTAGACATGATTTATGGATAAAAAATATGAGGATCGAAGGTTGGAAGCCTACAAGCAACGATAGGCTTTGTTCTAAGCATTTTAAACAGAATTTCCTTCATCAAACAAATCAAAAAGTATATCTTCTGAAAGGAGCAGTCCCCACCATATTTGACGAGCTTCCGGAATACTTACGTCCAAAAATTGTAAGTTATAATTCCTAGCTTACATTGTCTACGCTTAATCAATATTAAAATAATAAACATCCTAGGACTATGACAGATAGATAGATGGATAGATGGATAGATGGATAGATGGATAGATGGATAGATGGATAGATGGATAGATGGATAGATGGATAGATGGATAGATGGATAGATGGATAGATGGATAGATGGATAGATGGATAGATGGATAGATGGATAGATGGATAGATGGATAGATGGATAGATGGATAGATGGATAGATGGATAGATGGATAGATGGATAGATGGATAGATGGATAGATGGATAGATGGATAGATGGATAGATGGATAGATGGATAGATGGATAGATGGATAGATGGATAGATGGATAGATGGATAGATGGATAGATGGATAGTTGGATAGATGGATAGATGGATAGATAGATAGATAGATATACTTTATAGTCTAAGAATTTACAAGATTCTTATTGACAAAGCTATATAATAACAAACAAAACTTTTGGGATATTCACTAAAACCTGTGAGGAGGAAGTTTGTTATAAATCTTCACTCCATTGTATATAATTGGATCATTAATGAGTTATGATTTGGGTGTGATATTAATTTAAAATCATTCTTATGCCTTATGCCTATATTCTATACAGGGTGAGTCAAGCTCAACGCCTCGGACTCTTGTGATCAAACGATACCACTTTTCGAAAAACCGACTTTGCAAATGTATGTAGGTCGAGAAGGGCTACATTTTAAAAATAATGACTTTTATACAGGGTGTCTAATAAAAGCGTGACATATCAAAGTTATGTTTTTTTAAATGGAACACCCTGTATATTATTGCATATTCAGATTCCTGGGTGCATTTTAGTGTGACTTTATGTATCACACATGGGACTTTAAGCGAACCGTTTAGGTGCAAATCACAATTTTGGGTATAGGTAGATGTCAGAAAAAAATTGAATATCGCAGCTATTATAAATCTTAGAGGGCTGTGACTTTGCCGTGTTACTAAGCATGAAATGTGTCAGCTTACGTTAGGCGGTCGAGTTCGAATTACATTTGTACTTGGAGAAATCGCTAGATCAATTAAGGAAACTTCAATCAAAGGCAACTTGATTTTTTCAAATGGGAATGCATAATTTTTTTTATACGATCAAATGTGCAATTTGATAGGCTTTCTAATTATATCAGGTTGTGAATATCAATCTATGGTAGTTTTTATTAAATTTCGAGATTTCAATCAAATCAGTGTTTTTCAATTTCCCTACCTATAAACAAACTAGCAGGCCATGAAATATGAACAAAATCGTATTCAGATGGAAGAAAACAACTAACTTAGCAAAAAGATCCAGCAGAACTAGAGTAAAAGAACAAGATTATAAAAATTCCCTACAACAAATAAACTCTAACCAGAAACAACGGCGGTAACATGTCTAAGGTTAAAGAGAAGCTGGAGTACGACAGAAATGGATAATTTTTACAGCCTACTAGCGACTGCAATGTACTAGAGATTAAAAATTTCCAAAATCACTAAACACTTTGAAATGAAAGAAGAACTTTCAGCGATCGTTGCCGTCAGTCTAATATCTTCAGAACGCAATTTCACATTTAATGGTATAAAACAGTAGTCATTTCCGTTAAAGTCAAACATAATGATACCTCTCACTGTCGTCCTTTAAATTTTTCAGCATCTATTTGCAAGGTCGCAAAGAAAAGAATACTGACAAATCATGTTTTAATTTTCTGCCAGGTAAATTATGTTAATAATTTGAGCAGATTTTTAATATATTCTTCATTTTCGGCGATCTTGCTTATGAGTATTGAAGAATTTGCAGAACTCCAGTCGGAGGTATCGGTTACTATTTTTTTAAATCATGAAATGTGAAATTTTATTCTGAAGGTATTAAACTACCAGCAACATTACGTGGTAGATTTTCTTTCATTTCAAAATTCACAATGGTTTTGTGAATCGTCAATCTTTAGAATATTGTAGTAGCCGGTATGCTGTGAAAAATACCTATTTCTGTCGTACTCCAGCTGCTCATTGACCTTAGATGTGTTATGTCTGCTATTTCTGGTTAGAATTGATTTGTTGTAAGTCATTTTTATAACTTTGTCCCTTTACTCTAGTTCGTCCGTAACTATCTGCTAAGTTAGTTCTTTTGTTTCATCTGAACAGTTTTTTGTTTATATTTCATGGCCTGCTAAGTTGCTTATAGGTAGCAAAATTGAAAAACACCAGTTTTACTGAAAATTTGAAAGCAAATCAAAACTACCAGAGATTGATATTTACAACCGCATATCATTAGAAAGCTTATCAAATTGCACATTTGATCGTATAAAAAAAATTATGTATTCCCATTTGAAAAAATCAAGTTGCCTTTGATTGAAGTTTCCTTAATTGATCTAGCGATTTCTCCAAGTACAAATGTAATTCGAACTCGATCGCCTAACGTAAGCTGACACATTTCATGCTTAGTAACACGGCAAAGTCACAGCCCTCTAAGATTTATAATAGCTGCGATATTCAATTTTTTTCTGACATCTACCGATACCCAAAATTGTAATTTGCACCTAAACGGTTCGCTTAAAGTCCCATGTGTGATACATAAAGTCACACTAAAATGCACCCGGGAATCTAAATATGTACCAATATACAGGGTATTCCATTTAAAAAAACATAACTTTGATATGTCACGCTTTTATTAGACACCCTGTATAAAATTAATTATTTTTAAAATGTAGTCCAACTCGACCTACATACACTCGCAAAGTCAATTTTTCGAAAAGTGGTATCGTTTGGTCACAAGAGTCCGAGGCGTTGAGCTTGACTCACCCTGTATTTATGGTCTCAAATTTCGTTTTATATTTGAGTATTAGTGATGACGTTTCCAAAATAAACAGTGCAGTAAAGTAAGGAGAAATACGATTACGAATGGCTGAATAACCATTTAAAAATTGATAGCTATGAAAATCAAAAGGCAGCTAAGCTCAAAGATGTAATAATTTCTTGTGTTACAGTTACATTATTAAACAACTATATTTAGGTGTGTTTACTCGATACGAAATCAAAACAAAATGTTACTGTCACTTTTCCTATAAGATTCAGTCACTCATTCACATCTACTTAAATCATAAATTAATTTGTTCTGTCTTTCTTTCGGAAATAATGTTTCAAACATTGTCTAATATACAGCTCTGTTATTTTAGGCAAAAGAAAGAAAAAGACCCCGTGAACGTGATGTTCATCCAGAACCATCGCCATCAACCTCAGCTCTGGCTGCACAGGACGACTCTCCCCGGAAAAAGAAACTTAGAAGAGAACTGCTGCTGCAAAAAGATAAGAATAAGGAAAAAACGAAAAAAATCCGTGCCCTTGGTCAGTCACTGAAAAGAGCACACAAAAAAGTAGCCTCTTTAAAAATAATTGCTGAGGAATTAGAGCGACAAAATTTACTATCTCAAGAAAATTTAGTTTTAGTTCAAAATATGAGCAAGGTTAATATAGAAATATTGAACAGAAAAATGGGGAGAAATGTTCAATATTCACCTGAACTTAGGAAATTTGCCCTGACATTAAACTTTTTTTCACCAAAGACATACAACTATGTGAGAGATGTTTTTGACACTTGTCTCCCGCATAGCAAAACTATTGCTAAATGGTTTCAGAATGTGGATGCTGAGCCTGGTTTTACCAAGGAATCAATAAATACCTTAATAAATAAGGTTCAATCATCTGACAGACCAATAATTTGTTCATTAATTATCGATGAAATAGCCATACGGAAACATTTAGAATGGGATGGAAAAAAATTCCATGGTTATGTGAACTATGGTACAAATTTAAACGATGACTCTAATGCTTTAGCCAACGAAGCTTTTGTTATAATGTTGGTTTGCATCAATGGAACTTGGAAATTACCTGTCGGTTACTTTCTTATAGATTCTTTGAATGGCAGTCAAAAACATTCAATTGTATCTCAATGCATCCATCTGATTGAAGATACGGGAGCCAAAGTTATGTCAATCACATTCGATGGTGCTCCATCTAATACCGCTATGTGTCATAACTTTGGATTCCTATTTAACATTTCAAATATACAGACAAGTTTCAGAGTTACAGATCACAATGTATATATTTTTTATGATCCATGTCATATGATAAAACTTGTTCGCAATGCATTTGGTGAAAAGAAAATCCTAATTGATTGTGATAACAATTTTATTCAATGGAAATACATAGCGCTTCTAGAGAAGCTGCAAACTAGCGAGGGCTTACATTTAGGGAATAAGTTACGTCGCGCTCATATTATTTTTGTCAAACAAAAAATGAAGGTTCGGCTTGCAGTTCAGTTACTTAGTGCATCAGTAGCCGATGCTATTGAGTATTGCGAAAAAAAGCTGAATCTTGAGGATTTTAAAGGTAGTCAGGCAACAGTTAAATTTATTAGAATTGTAAATAGCATTTTCGATATTTTAAACAGCAGAAACCTAGTAGCACCAGGTTATAAAAAAGCATTATGTCAAAAAAATATAGATCGATCTGCGGAATTTATCAATAGTGCAATTTTTTATCTTTCAAAGTTGAAAATATCTAATAATGAGCAAGTAATCATGTCTAACAGAAAAACTGGGTTTATTGGATTAATAATTTCATTATCAAGTTCTTTAGGATTGTACAAAGAACTTATTTCTGAGAGAAAAACATTACTGTACCTTCCGTTGTATAAGATTAGTCAAGATCATTTAGAATTATTCTTTTCGTCAATTAGATCAAGAGGTGGCTGGAATAATAACCCAACCGCTCGACAGTTTCTAGCTGCTTACAAAAGGCTTCTGGTTCGAGCAGAAATTAGAGAGGGCGGTATGGGTAACTGTATTCCATTAGATCAAATCCCTATTCTAAGTAGTTCTACAAAAAATGTAAGGTCTGAAGATGTAATTAATAGTAGTTTATCGAACCATAGTTTAATAGACATAAATGAGCCTTCTGATGATCTAGAAACTATTTGGAAGGATCATGACTACATCATGAATGCACCTGTGATAAGTGAATGTTCATCCCAAATTGTGCAATATATTGCTGGTTATGTTTCGCACCAATTACAAAAAACAATAAAATGTGAAACATGTGTCACAGCATTGATTGGTACTAGAGATCGGTTTCTCAATTACCTAATTGAATTTAAAAGCCACGGCGGTCTGACTTACCCATCAAATGATGTTATCAAGATATGTTTGAAATCGGAACATTTTCTGAGAGATAATGAAAATTGTATTCACACCAAACATTTTGTACCTTTGCTGATAAGCAAAATAATATCAAGTTTTCTAGGCACCCCTATTTTCAGCTGCTTAGAACGTCACGTATTAGAAAATGATGTAAATCATATATATTTTTTAATAAAAGCTGTATGCACAAAATACTTAAATATCAGAATCCATTTTATTGTAAAATCTCGATCACAACAGGACAATCCAGTTCGGAGCCAATTAACAAAAATGATTCTGTTTAAAGGGCAGTAAAATATTGGTAGTTTTTGACCTTCATGACTGTAATATTGACTGCCATCAATTGTAGGAGCAAGCGAAATGCCACGTTCCTACAAAAAATTTATTTTTGTTGAAGCACACAATACTGAGTTTCACCCAAACTTCCCCATAAGTAAATACATAACTGCAATAAATTAGAACTTACTGGAAGCAAGTGATAAAATAGAGTTGTAATTTCTATGTAAGTTATAGGACCTCACCTATATTGAATGAATTGTTCGTTTTTATTTACTAGCTAATCTAGGGGTCATTTTCTAATTTTGTAAATGTTTTGATTTTGGATAAGATTAAAGGACCTTTGTATTTCTAGCCCAAAACTTACTTTATTTCATGTCTGAGATAATTTTTATGTTTAACCCTCCAGCTTTTTCATTAATTATTGCCACCGTCGCAAAAAGAAGTTAAGTATAAAAAAGCCTCGTTGGAGTAATTAAAAATACTGCTCTTCAGTACACACTACAAACAGCAAGTAACAGCGTAACAGCAAGTAGATTTTTTCACTGCATATGGGGACTTCGAGATTGAAGGCATCAAATTCCTCAATCTTGTAAGCTAATCTATAATAATAAAAATGTTTTATTGCTGCTTCTGTTTACAGTATGTAATAGACAGTATTTTATATATAAACATAATGTCAATAAATATAAATATACTATAGGTATTATGTGTTCTTTAATAATAAAAAATTGATTTACTACAAACTACAAGCAGTTTTGGCTAGAGTTCGTTTTAGCGAAACCCGAAACGGGCGTTGAGATTGGTGTCAATCGACGCGGATTGACGCCCTGAGTCGAACGACATCACTCCTAGACTGAGGAAACGCCCCGGTAAAATTCTATAACACTTTAAAGTTTCAGTACCTAACCTCACTTCTGCCAAACAGTCAACTTATCGAGGTCAAATTCGGTTTAATCGGTCGTCATGTAAGTGTTAATCGATTCTGCTTGATGTCCTGAGTCGAATTAGGCTTCTCCAAGGCTGAGGAAACGCTCCGATGAAAATCTGCGCACCTTTAAAATTTCAAACCTAACCTCAAAATTACTTCGATATTTTGATGATTTTTCATGAAATATGTGGTCAAACTATATATCGTGTGAAAGCACTAGATGAGTACAACACAACGCCACCAGTCGCAACATCCTAAAATGGAAAATAAAAAAGTTATGATACTTTAAATGTTTAATGTGAAAGCTATTGAGGAAATACGAATAACCGAAAACCAGGTTAGTTTATGTTGAATTAGGTTTGTGGAAACGTATAACGGGGGGCCTGGGGGGGCTGGCCCCCCCAGACGTCACTGTCTTTGCATATTTTGAATAGTCTAAGCAACACAAGTTTCCCAAGTAGGATTCTCACCTGTTCGGTTTTTTCCATAGCATGCGGGGGTAGGACCCAGAGGAACTTATTTTGATTAATTTCCAATTGAGAATCAAAATAAACGGTTGTACAGTCTAGACTTGGTACAATTTAAGTCAAGATATCAGGTTGAGTCGCTAGACACACCTTTTTACCTCAACCGATTTGCTTACTTTATATTAGGTAAGCTATTGGAATTTGTGAATTTCAAAGTAGCGTAGACTTTCACCAAAACGTTTTCTTGCGCTGTTAATGCTCCAGTTCGTCTCAGGACTTCAATCCGAGTCGATTAGAACCCATTTCAGCTTCAATAATTGAACTAGTTTGGTTAAGTTAGGTTAGGTTTGGAATCTTTAAAGTGCTGTAGTTTTTCACCGGAGCGTTTCCTCAGTCTGGGAGTGGTCTCGTTCGACTCAGGGCGTCAATTCGCGTCGATTGACACCAATGTCAACGCCCGTTTCGGGTTTCGCTAAAACGAACCCTTACCGCAGTTTTTTTCTTTCTGGGTAGAAGTATAATCGTGTCTTTCATCAGTCATATACTGCAAATGAACATAACATGTTCATGACTGAATAAAATATATACATTATCAATTTTTATATATTATTGGCCACAAAACAGCAGTCGAATGAAAATCACGGTTACGGTAATGTTAGTCACTTAAATTTTAATTGTGGATGGCGAAATTGGCCATATAGAAACCCTGAATAACAATATTTCATTAAATTTTATTTGAAAAAGATTATTTCTACAAATAGCTCAACCAAACGTTAATCCCATTAGTTACGCCACTGGGAATAGCGCTTTGGTGCCATTTGGTATCAGAAATGTCAGTCGCGGGTTCCGTCCTCTCTCTTTCCTTGTCTAAGGGTTAGGTTGTATTCACGGAACACCATTATGGCAGTGCTCTTGAGACCAATACGTGGTGCCAACATAAAGATAAATAAGCTTTACCACTGGTTTCCTTTATGAAACAGAGAAAGAAGATAACTACTGGTCAACTTCCATCTGTCGGTTGAGTGACTACCAGAGGTTACCAATGATTGTGAAACTGGGCCTTAGCCTCACTTTTGTGCTATTATTCGTTCTGTGGTCTTTTAACCTCTTTGTTCTTGATATAATGAGTACCTAGTCGAGAGAATATGTGAAAAAATCTCAGGAAAAGAAAACTGGACCTTAGAACTGAAAGTAACATGCTTGACGATGATCATGAACTGGACGAATTGAATTTAGTTGAAAACAACATTTCTTATAACTGTTATTTATCAAAAACTTCTATACAAGGTGGGCCAACAATGAGTGGACGGAAGATTGTAGACTTACTAAAACATATTTCAAAAATTTGTCACTTGGTCATGGTAGGGGGCCTTGAGGGCAATAATTCACCAAGAAATCCAAATATGCAATGCAATGATGCTCTATGTAAAAAAAGTAAGTTTGATATGAATAAGCCCACGATCTTCCGTCCACCTACTTTTAGCCCACCCTGTATATACGGACACCGATGGTGTCGCGCCAAACGTTTCCCCTACATATTATTAGGTTTTTAAAAATTTGTATCACCTGAGGGTACTGAAGAAAGGCAGCAATGAAGGAGGAAGTTAGAGTGACCCTTCTCGTTGTGTCTTTATTAGGTAATCCGGATGCTTTTCTGCCAATTCAGTTAGTGCGCCCAGTGTACGAATTTTCGCCCTTGGATAATGGGCAAACAGCTCAACAACAGAGATACTACACTGTTTAGTTGCACTGATGTACATCAAAGCCAACCGTTTGACCGCTGAAGTATTTTAGAGCGGATAGCTCGAGACCACAGCTAACAGAATCACTGATCTCTATCTGGTTGTCGCTCCGTATGTCTTCAGAGATATTAACACTGCTGTTAAAAGTGAAAAATGTTGATAATAAAATGGAGGAACTCCCACTGGAATATTTGGCGAGCAATTTGTTATGGCGGTATGTGGCATTTTCGCGATTCTTATCCGAATTTTTGTCTTATTCGGGTGCGGTAGAGTTATTCGAGGCATTACTATTTCTTCGAAACCTCTTCATTTGAGAACCTCGACGGAACAAAGGAATCAAAGTGATTGCAATTTGAAATTATTGCATTGCAGATATTCTATGAAAATTAAAGTGTGTCGATGATCACATTTCTTTCTTGTAGGGATCGATCATGATCGTATCTACAGTGTGTTGTCCTAATGGTCATTATGTTCACAAATGAAGAATAGTGAACATTGTGTTCATATACGGTTTATGCTATTGAAGCGTGGTGACTGCTCGCGCGGAATACAGACGGCGATTGCCATTATCGCAGTCAATCCAACGAAAAATTTTTTCTGGGACTTTTCGACGTCTACGCGAGACTGGAACGAATATTCACCGGCGCCCGAAATGAGGACCAAATGGTTTAAAATTGTGAACATCCTACAGTGTCCAACTACACAGTTGCAAATCGCCTCAATACGAAATTTTGAATTGGAAGGTGTGGTTCACTGCACACATAACTGGTCCTTATCCATTACCATTACACGCCATTACACGTTTAGCAGGAAGGCGACTTTGTTAGAAGAATGGAGTTTTGTCGATTTATGCTTCTTGTGGACGCCGAAATTGCAACTAACTGAAAATATATGGATACATGGTACTCTATAATGTGGCTTGCATGTTTTGCTTGCTTGCCTAGTGACTTTTTAAGACGTATCCATTTTAAATTATAACTAAGGTTTTCTTCTAAAATTATACTATGTATTTTGAAACCCTATACCGAATCTTTGGTTAACCGATCATTTTTTATGACTAATCATGATGTAAAAGCACATTATTCCAGTACTCATAACAAAAATTAAACATCCGATGACAAGTACTTTTGTGTCTAGCGCTCTGTTGTAACTTTATACTATCGGTGTTTAAAGCTTAAATGCAATGCTATTGCCTGTATTTACCAATTTTTTTTATGGTCAGCCTCCCACAAAGGCTAAACTATGGCGCTGTAGAAGCGCTGCGAGAGGATAAATGTCGGTGCACGTTAGATTTGAAACGCTGCAGGTTGTAGCCGGCGGGGAACTAATTCCCCGGCAGCTCGTTCCACAGCGTCGAAGTTCTCCAAAAGAAGGAATAGAGAATGGAGAAGACTGGTTCGTGGAGTATAGGGACCTCGACCTGGTAAGTATGAGCTCGCAGAGCCTCTCTAGTGTTCCTCGTTCAGACGGCCTTTGCTGTTATTACCTGGGAGAGCTCACTCGAACATCTTCCGTAATAGAATCTGTAGAACAAGGACAGGTCAACCACCCTTCTTCGATGTTGCAGGCTGTGGAGGTCCTTTGTGAGGTTAGACGTATCGATTAGTCTAATTCCTTTCTTCTGGATAGTGTCCAGAAGCTTTAGAAAGTTGTTCGGAGCGCATTCCCACACATGAGAGCAATACTCCAGCGATGGTCGGATCTGTGCCTTGTAGAGCAGCAGTAGTTGTTCTGGTGTGTACAGCTTCCCACAGCGGAACAAAACTCCAAGCTTCTGGGATGCCGTTCTAGCAATACTGACGACGTGGTCGTGCCAGGATATGTTGTTGTTGATGTTGATCCCCAAAAGCTTGACGGAAGGTGACTCGTCTGTGGGGTGACGCTCCATTTCCACTGTTGGTAAGCCAACGTGAGACTTCATTGTAAGTGTTGCTGCCTGAGTTTTCTGTAGGTTGAATTGTACTTTATTTACTAATCCCCACTCGACAATTGTTTTGATATCTGCGTTGATCTGTCAGGCATGCTGCTGTAGCCGACGTATCGTCTCCTGAGATGATAGTGGCTTGCCTGCCATGCACGATATTAATGTACTGTCGTCTGCGAAGCTGTAGATTGGATTGGATGTTATTTCCAGCAGCTCGTTGATGTACAGCAGGAACAGTGTAGGAGATAAGACAGATACCTGAGGAATACCGGCGTTTGTTGAAAATACGTCTGATGAACAGCCTTCGACTACAACAAACAGAGGGCGGTCGTTCAAGAAGCTATTCAGTCACTGACGCAGGCCAGGTGTTAGTCCATAAGCAGCAACCTTGACTACAAGTCCCTCATGCCACACTCTGTCGAAGGCTTTCGATATGTCAAATGCACAAACACGGGATTCGCCACGGTTTTCAATTGCTCTGTTCCACAAGTGAGTGACGTAGGCCAGGAGGTCACCCGTAGACCTGTGCTTACGGAAGCCATACTGGCGATCATTTATGATGTTATTGTTGTCCAGGTATTTCAGGATCTGTATGTTAAAGACAGTCTCCCTAACCTTAGACATGATGCTGAGAAGAGCCACAGGTCTATCGTTAGTGGGACCGGTTTTTTTGCCTTTCTTAGGGATAGGTTGTACGCAACCAATCTTCCATGAAGCGGGAAACACACATCGCTGATATGATAGTTTGAAGAGCTAGCAAGAATAAGTGCAAGCTCAGCGTCACAGCGTTCAACGAATTTGGTCAGAACCAGTAGCTTTCTTCGTGTTTAGTTTTTGGACGATGCTTTTTACATCTCGATGTTGAAATTTGACCTCTGTCATTCTCGAGTTCACGTTTATGGTGGTAGTCGGAGTACTCCTTTGGAAGTCTACAGTAGAAGTGGCTGCGAAAAGCCTCCCTAAGATGTCTGCTTTTTCTTTAGGAGCAGAAGCGATGGACTTCTCTCTGGTCAAGGATGGTATTGAGGAATAAGAAAAATTCAGACTAACAGCCTTAGCTACAGACCAGAATGTCCTGGACGAACATTTACAACATGTTTATGGCACTAGTGGTTAGATAGAAAGATGGACATGTTTTTGCCGCAAAGCGCACTTTAATTATTTGAGATAAATTAATTCCTTTCTAACGTTTCTTATATTCACTTTTCAACACATGCTGATGTTGCCGATCTCGCGAAGTGTTTGATGCAGGGTCACTTTTTTTTAATCGATACTAGCCTAATAACATACTTTCTAAGGACTAATACCAAACGTTCCAAAATCTGATAATGAAAATTTGTTTTATTACGGTTTTCGTTTGGGATCTGCATTTTAAGGGTAATCTTCAAAATTCAATTTATCTCAGAAACTATTAGGATTTGGATTTGGATATGGTCAATTTATCAGCTTACCACTTCTACTATCACCTCTCCAAACTAATATATCGAATTTCCAATTACCCTGTATAAGTGTGCCCGTGTGGGGGCGGGTTAGAATATCTCCCATAATATATCCTGCGTGTCGTAAAATTCGACTAAAAGGAACACCGAACTACTGTCGGTATAAGCAGTAACCTCTTCTCAACCAACAGCTTCGGGTGGACGAGTTGAGAAGAGTCAGGACACCTTCTTGTCCTTGGGGTGAGAAATTGCCCCTAAAGGTGGATGAACCAGTAGGCATGATGATGCAGAAAGCAAATAGGAAACTACTGCATTAAAGATCCCAAGAAAAACTCGTAAAATGTGTAAATGCATTTTACTAGTTCACAACATGTCTGTTGATGTATAAGTGTACAAACAAATGATACTTACGGACTGTTTCTTGGTTATTCCTCCCTCTGGTTGAATTGTAAAATAAAACACAAATTTGTTTCTTCCACGACGTTTCGTCTAGGTACCTAGACTTTATCAGCAATTATATTTGTAACAAAAAATCTTTTTTTAAATCCCCCCTCCCTCTCCCCCCCCCCCCCCCCCAATGTCCAAAAGTTGCTTACCTCAGGTAACCAATAAAAATGTCTAAATATTATTATAGTATACTAAGTTTTATGTATATCTTATAGTTGAAAAAGCCGAGAAAAAGTAACCTATAGACATTTGGGGGCTGGATTTAGGAAAACAGATTTTTTTGTTCAGATATAATTGCTGATGATGTCTAAGTACCTAGACAAAACGTCCTAGGAAAAGCAAATTTGTGTTTTATTTCACAATTCATCTAGAGGAAGGAATAACCAAGAAACAACCCGTAAGTAATAATCTCACCTCTTAAGAAAACCAAGAGGAACATCAGACAAATGATATTAGGTACATTTTGCCGAATTTAAATTTTTGTTCCCTATTGACCCGACAGTGACTTAAATATTGTTGATAGATATACGTACATGTGAGAACCCTTGTGAGTGAATCTACTTAACTCCGTTTCATACAGCCCTGCATCAAAAGGAGGACTGATATTGAAAGAATACCATAGGAACCAATTAGTAACTCTGATGTAATGCAAGCACTTCATTCCTCGCAACATATAAATGTAATCGTAGTAGTAGCAGCAACTGTAACTACTAACGTTACAGTAGATGCGCCGTAAATCAGACTACAGTTTTATTATGTCTAACTTTATGGGACTCGTTTACAACTGAATGTAAGAATCACCATAAATCATGTTAGTACTTAATTTAAGATGAATTTCTGGTGGACGTAGGAAATTATCTAGAAGCTAACCGTTTTATTAGATAATAAAAGAGTAGCGTGTTGTTTAGGTCAGGAATGTGGAAGAAATTATAGGCTTTATAGATTTGATACCTTGTGGTGCCTACCTTTTCAATTTAGAGTACTTATTTATAAGATGTTTGATCATCAGTGACAGTTAGCTATTAGACATTCTTTTTGATATGTTCTATTCAACATAAATGATAACATGTTAAAAATTGTCCTAATACCACCCGTTAGACCAAGAAGGTCTTAATTAAAGAAAATTTGGATCAAAAAATGTGTGTATTCAAACCCGGCGATTGTAAATTGCAGCGATGGTCAAGTATTCTTAATCCGGGATATGAAAATTGCAGCGGCTGGTTATTTTTCCATTTCAGGTAAACATGTTTTTATAACAGCCATCCATCATTGTTTATTTTTGAGAGTCTTTGATAAATACTCAAACAGACACATATACATTAAAATGAATAGTGTCAAAATAAAGCACACTCCAAATGCAACAACTAAAAAGAAGCAAGATAGTGGAGCGATTTGCGCGAGCTAACTCGCTTAGTTTTCGAGAAAAAAAAAGTTGGCGTATAACCAAATCAGACCATATGCGATACTTTAGCAACATAATTGTCTATATGAAATCGTTATTTACGACATTTTTTAGTGGTCTGGAGCTTTTCTATACCAAAAAAACATGAACATGGTCTGGAGCTTTTCTATACCAAAAAAACATGAAAAATCTCATTTGTCTGAAAATATGTTTTCAAGCATTTCCACTGGTATAACCATGAAAGTAATGGAGATATCAAGATGATTTTTTTTATAATTCAACCAGATGAAATAGAACATCGAAGCATGTCATATCCGAAAACGAAAATTATGTCCAAAAATTGTTGCAAAAACAAAAACAATAACCATGTCATTTTTGGTAGCGCATTTTTCAGCAATCGAGAAAAATTTTTATTTGTGAAAATTTCTATATACATGCAGCGAACAAAGTGAAGCTAATGTATGTAGAATGTTTTTATATTTACAGTTTTTCGCGTAGGAGATACGGTATATGGTATGTGAATTTTTAAAGTGAGAACATTCCCACCCGCCGTCGCGTCGCCTAGAACTGCTGACAATCACAATCATCCGAACGAGTCGAGCATTGACGTGTGCGCGTTTCAAAATTACTGTGGTTTCAACATAAAGGTCCTTTACGAAATTCTAAGAGGTAGGCAAATGTATACTGTGTATTATGCCATAATTCAGATTTTTTAATAAACTCATATAATAGAAGAAACATAAAATATACGCACACGCTTTTTACATTTCCTTCCTTAAATGTCAAAATTTTATTTCTCGTCCTATGTTTCCAAAAATTTAGATGATCGACCTTCCAAAACCTTTCTTTATTACTGACGGTGTCATCGATAAAGTTAGTTAGGCTTAATTCAACGTCTACGTTTACTTCTTTTCCCGTACAGGTATTTATTAAACTGGAAGGCACATTATTTATGACGAATGGATTGCACCAATCTCGCTCAATAGTGTTTATAATGTTTGACACGTTGGTCTCTTTAACTTCTGCAAGGAACTACCTTCCTTTGTGTTTAGTGATTCATTACCCGACATAGATGCTAAATTGGAATATTGTTTGTTGAGAAAATGTTTTGAAAATCACTGCACCCAAGAAAAGAATACTCTCTTTAGAAGAACTTTAGCAGTCGCCAAGAAATATTTATGTTTTTGTTGAAATATGATTTTTCGTGTTTTATTGTCGGTAGCACTAGTTCAAGTGGTGTAGGTCGGGTTGCCGGCTTATTATATCTTTTAATTCGCTGCAAACTTATATCAGTTTCTTCCTCGCTTAAAGCTAACGAACCTCCTTTGAGCCTTTCTCTAGTTGACTGTACTGACTGCTTTTCTTTAAATACAACCATAGCCATAACATGTGTTGTATTTTTTCCATCAAGAGTTTTACTTCGTTCATATCGAAATTGTCAAGACTGGCTCGAATAAAATTTTGTTTTTCAGCTGTTACCTGCTCCAAACATTTAGGTACGTATAATTCTTCATTGTCATCGATTTTTCCCTCTAGTGTTACAAATAAGGTACATTGTTCTAACATCAAAACCGCATGACCTAATCCTAGTTTTGGCGTAATTTGAGGGACCGGCTACGTTAGCTAACTGTTGAAGATACTGAACATTCACAGAACTTGTATATTATTTTCGGCAGTCTATATGATATTTTACTTTGTATTCGCCACTCAAAATCGATTTTTTCCTAGACATAATTTCTTTTGAGATATAATCCCGTCTCTTTTCTGCACTGTTCAGTAACGACAGCATACCCTGTATCCTAGGTTTCTGTTCTACAGATTTATCAGCCTCCTGCACACTTTTTTGCAAATTATACACTCCATTGTCCTATTACGAGCCTATAAATACTGCACAATGAAAACGCGTAAATACTTGCTCCGATAGTCAATCACACCACTGTTACCACCACGTTACCACTTGACTACAAACTACAACAGGCGATAATAATACGCACCGCCCCGCCTGCGCCGGTGCCGGCTGCCAGAATCTAGGTTAGCGCGGCGATTAAAAAATCCTCGTTTCCAAACGGTATACTTTGTTGCTGAACTAATTATTTTAAAAACTTCTCTGGAATGTAAGCTTAATTTGCTTCGCTGTATGTATATAAAAATTTTCAGAAATAAAAAAGTTTCTCGCTTGGTGAAAATTTTGATGCATAAATCTACATTTTTTAACTTTCGTGATTTTTTACGCTAAAAAAAATGACGATTTTGTGATCACATTAACCAATGTTTGAAGCGCTCTGGTATCACCTTGAAGACACATAAAGAATGATTTCAATAGCTTTATTACTTTTGAAGATATGGGCGTGGGAACAAAAAAAAGTATACTTCTTTTAGAGCGCAATTATTTACAGTTATTTAACATTTAAATTGTTCCAGACCACAAAAAAATGTCGTAAAATGCGATTTCATATGCCTAAAAATATAATAAACAAAACATACTATGTCTGATCTGGTTATACGCCAAAAAAAATAAACGGCACGATAGAGCCTCGAAATCGCTCGACTAAGATTCTTTGAATCTTGGAATCTCGTACCTAGGTTTATTACTCAATGAAAATAGGATAAGTGGATTAGAATATATAAAAAGTGTATGTCATTTTTATGGTGAGAACCTTAGTTAGTAATTATGGTTTTTTATGTATATATTAATCTAAGACGATTTACGAACACGTTTGTACGTAATGTTATTTATTATTAACAATTAACAATTTAGAAAAGTATAATTTTCTTTCAATGTCAATAGTTTTTGTTTTATTATTAACTGCTCTAACAAAAGAAGAATTTATTAGTTTCAGTCTAAAAAAAACCGCGCATTGGGTATATTATCACCTTCCGAAAATTGCAAAAAAGTATCAAAATTGTCACAATAATTGTTGATATTGTCGAAATTGTCTAAAATAATGGAAATATGTATCAAGAAATTAACTTTTCTAGTTAAGTTCTAGTTAGTTAAGTAGAGAATTGCAAAATCTCTATAAGAATAAGTGCGAATAAAATTTTGGGTTTGTAATTTAAAAAAGTCATTGTGATGTCATATAGTTTTCAAGATCACTAACAGAAGTAGGTAAGTAAATGCCACCAAATTGTTGCTTTAGATAAAAATTAATTTGACCTGTCACATAATATTATTTTTATATAATATTTTGCTATACAAATCCAAATTAATTTTTAGAATACCTCCAAACAGGTAGACTACGCCGATAAGGGACCCTCGCTGCAATTTTCAACATCTGTTATGGTCACCTTTGAGATTTATAGGATTATACCCCAACCGCGGCTGCAATTTGTATCCGCCCTTCAAACCACGAATTTTATAATACCTTTGGGTTTAAGTAAGCATGTAAAGGTCGTCTTGTCTGTTTGTAATTTTACACTCATATGTTGTTTGTTCCTGACCTGTTTGTGAAAGACACCATGATAGCATAGTAAACATTTTTTTTAAGTTGTGACGATTACTGTAGCTGACATTTTAAAGTCGTTGCACTCAATGCAGTTGCTGTTTTTTACATTGGCAAACCTCAACGTTGTGAGAATACTTAAAAAATTCATTATAATATTTTGAAACTTAAATTTCTTTTCTTTTCTCTAACTATGTAGAAAGCCCTGAAGATGCCAATAAGCATTGCCGAAAGCTTGGCAGTTAACACCAGAGTCTCCTTTATGCAATGTTCCAGTCATTTTTCAAAATTTGGCCACAACCCCAAGATTTTCTGATCGAGATTAAAAATTGTCTCTAAAGTGGGTGATCCACCGGCTGTTTTACTTGTTGTTTACTTTCATCTGCGGTCAATTGGCGAGTAAAACTATGACAGCTGTACCCGCAGATGTTGGCTAGACAGCCTACTTCTATAAGCCAATGACGTACAACATTGCTATTTGATCATTTAGAAACCCAATTTTTGAGGAAACGAGAATGTGGCAACCTATCCAATCCCATACCTTTTCAATTGGCGATAAATCATGTATAGATGAATTAAGAAGTACATGAGTTGTTTACATTTCTTCCAGGTCCAATCTGTGCCTGTACCTGTGCCTATAGTACAGTTACGTTATTATGTAGACCTGAGTAATGATAAAAACGTAATTTATCTGTACAAAATATATACTATAACAATTCTGAAAATGGTAGGAGATCAAAATAATCGCAAAGACCAATTTGCAATAGATAAAAAGGAAATAAATTTATCTATTTATTGTATATTGACATCTGACTATATACAGACAATATACAATTTTGACTACTATAGTGACCGCGTCAGCCCCCTGGCCAGCCCAGCAAAAATTGCCGAAAGGAATTACGGTGAACGTACTTGTCGGGCGTCTTGTGAAGGCCTTTCTTTGTAGTGTGTCGGTACTCGGTTGGAACACAAAAAATGTAAGCAACTCATATATTTCTGACTTCATCTATAACTGTGGGGGCCAGCTTCGTTTAGCAACCTCATCTACATCCTTGCAATATGAGGACGCGCTTTATCTTGCTGTTAGAAACCCTCTTCGAGACTTCGGATATAATATGGTTCTGCAAGTGGTTCTAACATCTCATTTACATAACTCTGGGTCGTCATTTCAGCGTAAGTTACAAGAAAAGGTGACTTGGTGTTAAAAACAATGGTGCTCCGAACCATCAATCCAATAGGACGGTATACATGGCCCTCAACAGCAAACTGGAGATCACATCATTCATCCCGTCGTCGTTCGTGCCCCCACACAAAACCTGGACTCGTCGAAGAAGGCCGTCTGATGCCACTCAACATGTCATTTTCGGTGTCGTTGGCACCAATCTAACCATTGATTTGCAGTGAGTGGAAAAAGTAGATGCGGACGATATGATCTTAAGCCGATTTTAAGGGGCCTCCCTATAGCTGCATACCAAGGGGCAGTGACAGCTCGATAGGATCGCATTCCATGTCGAAAAGCCAGTAGTCGTAAAAGGCGAGCTTGCCTGTTTGTACTTCTCCTACATTCTTCAGGACCTCTAGCTCGCTGTATTTGTCCTTCTTATATCCATGCGCACATTGCTGCTACAACTGTAGCCACGCTATGCCCCATAGTTAATAGTTACAGCAATTGTTCTTAAAGAAGCACAACGGCTTACAATCCGACCCCATTTTAAGGGAGCTAACTGCGTAAACTGATGGAGCTGTCATCGTCGGGTGGCATCTTTAATACACAACCAAATATTTTCTCTCAGCAGGTATTGTAGTTTTTGAATCGACAAAAAGCCATGCTTTGTTTTCTACATGTATAGTGTGTTTTGGACGTCCCATGTAGATAAATAGCGTTTGATGTGTAGTACAGGTTGTACTATCAAGCTGTGCATACATTTTTAATGCGAATGTACCATTTTTTCTAGCTCTTCGGATTCCACTTGCACCAAAGCTTGATAGGCATAGATGTAAACTCGATAGGATATAGGAAGATACTTGAGAATTTCGCCGGTTGCGCACACGAAAGAGTGAGAACGCATTCGGCGGAAAAGAAATAAAAACACAGTGTACGCGCGTACACTCTAAGTAAACCGTTAAACTTAGGAAGAGATTTGATTTGTTAAGAAAGGTCTTCAATGGTGATGACAAACTAATAAATAATAGACAGGTAACCTTAAAATGTCTACAGTTCTGAAAGTTCACTTTCACTATCTTTCTGCAAGTTTATCATTAGATCCTCCACAATCACATCCAGAAATGGTTCTTTTTCAGTAAAATAGCGCTCGTATATCGCATGTTCACATTCTCAAAGCTCATCACAATATTTTTCTAAGTGTTTAAAATTGAAATCCACGTTTTTTCTGACACATTTTGCTTTAGGGATGCCCATACTAATTCAATTAAATTTAAGTCGGGGTGGTACGGTGGAAGTCGTAAGACAGAGTGACCTGCTTCAGTCATGATTTTGTCTATTTCAAAGGTTTTGTATCTGGGTTTATGCATTTTTATTAAATCATATAATTCAGATTTTAACATGTTTTCTAAAAATGGAATATTGAGCTGTCTTAACCACTTCTGCATATTATTTATCCCGGTCGCCACAGTAAGACATTTGTTCACTTCAGCATTATGATAAGGCGCGTTATCCATAACCAATACACTGTTTGCTGGTATGTTTGGAATACGTTTTTCTTGAAGCCATTTTTTTATAATTATTATAATTTATTTCGCTGTGATAATCTCCCGACTTAGTGCCAGACTTATTAAACATACATTTTCTATAAAACTCGTATCACCCATTCACCATACGTGATTTTGCCCAGAGTGTACCGTTCTGCTACGAAATCACTTATGCAAATGACGCTGTCCACTGCGCATCGAGGGGCGTTCCTTATTTCATACTTCTCACGTCTCTAGCTATTCTTGTTGAGTTCTACATCGAATTATTTTTTGCCTGTACATTTTATGAAGTGCCTTCAATTCAGAACACACCTTGGAACATGGGACGCGCCGCCACTGAAGTAAACCAACACATCTCAACATTTGGGAAGCTCCAAACGCAGGCCGCTGACGCAATTAGTAGATTTTTCGTAATTTACAAGCGTTCGTGTTTAAAAGCGAGCTGGTACCTCATTTATTTTAACGTGTGTACACACCAGGGTACGACGAAGACATCTTAATATGCCGGCAAGATTTATTTCCTAAAGATGATAAAAAATTAGGACGGCAATTACCCGAAAGAGGTTTTTTATGTATTACGCTAATTATATCATAATTTATTGGCCGAAGGACACGAGATTTTTTAACATTTCAATCAAAAATGTTTCAATTCATTACTGGGTCGGATCAGGATTCTACATTAGCACGCTGATGTTTCGATACTTGTACAGCAATTTGTCTTCGTTACCAGGTGATTACGGACCACGCTGAATTCCGTCGATTTCCTTGCCATAAGATAAGTATATTTCTTTTAGTGTAAATTTAAAGAAATGGCATCATGTCTTGACCTTGTACTTCCCACACATTCTCGATACTAACAGTAACCCCATACCCCATCTTCTACACTACCTCAGTTTCACCCCCTAAGGCTGGCGGATATATGTATGTATAGACATGCCTTCGTTGTTTGTGAACGCGCTCCTAACCCCGATGGCCTCATCCGCCCTTCTTTAACTTTTTCCCAAACAAGGGTAATGATAACGATACCTCTTAAAAGCTCAGTTTGGAAGGATTACGAATTTACAACATACAGTTACATTACTTACGTGATTACAAGAATATTATTAAGCTTGAGCTGTTTTTATATTTTTGATTTTTTTATAATTTCTACACTGTCACTGGTACGATTTATAAAAACCATGCGCATTTTACATCCTCACCATGGTAGTAATACTGTGTCAAAATTTCATTGAAATCAGTTCAACAGTTTCCTTGTTAAACAATACTGAACGATCTAAACCAATACCCTTGTTTACATCAGAAAAAATTCCCTTGGTTTCTGTAATAGGCAAGACAATGTTCGGATGGAATGTGGGATGGACCTAAAAACGTTATCAATGTCGCTAGGCCTTCCTTCACAGGTCAGTGTACAGTCTATTATGAATACAACAAATTTTACAACCCCCCACCCCCAATCACCCCAAATTTCACCCCCACCCAAAAGAGTAGAAAATGTTTAGGAACACCTAAAACGCCTAAAAACGGAGTCTGGGGAATATTTGAAATTTTTCGTTTTTTGCTAATTACTCCGCCGCCAATGCACCGATTTTCAAAATTATAGCAGCATTACCTACTACGACCCCACAGCATAATGCTGCCGAAATTTCATTACAATCCGTGCAGCGGTTTCTGAGATTACGAGGAAAAAAAACGCGACCGACAGGCAGACAGACCGACTGTCAGACCGACAGACAGACCGACAGACAGACCGACAGACAGACCGACAGACAGACCGACAGACAGACTGACAGACAGACCGACAGACAGACCGACAGACAGACCGACAGACAGACAGACAGACAGACCGACAGACAGACCGACAGACAGACCGACAGACAGACAGACCGTCGGAAATGAGTGACGTGGATTTTCGTCATGTAGACATCATCATCATCATAGTCACAATGTCTTAACAGACGACACGCTGGATATACGATGGGAGATATTCTAACCTGCCCCCACACGGGGGGTAGACATCATAAAACGCCCAAAAAGCGTATTATCTCAAAATCGAAAATTTTCGCGATCACAATACTCCCCTCACTTATCGGTGTGGCAACTGGGAAGTAAAAGTATCCGGTATTAAGATGTACACCGATTTTTGATAAGATCAGTCATTCTCGTAGGATTGCAATTAGTGGCGTTCCACAGAGAACGAGCTAGGGTCTATTATATTTTTCTAACACTTATGTAAAATGTGATCTATGTAATTCACTCAAATTTCACAAGTTCAAGTTTGCTGAAGATTTAAGATTATTCACTAAGGATCACTGTGTCCTTTTTTGTGGAACTTAAACTAACCCGCATTTGAGCCCATATAGATGTAGAGCTGGCATTTAGTCACCAATCTAGCATTATCTCTTCATCGCACATGTATCAATATAAAAATAGATTACAAGTTCTCAAATGTTAAATTTGAACATCAGTTGACATTCAACCATCGTAAAAACCAAATTCTGTACTTTATTTTGGCCCATAAGCTACTGCACAGAAAAATTTTTGATATATGTGGGAGAATTTATTTCTAACTGTTAAAGTTAGATTTTTTTTGACACAGCGAGATAGACTTTTTTGATATACTTATATAGACAGTGCACCTCTTTGTTTGGCTTAAAACTCTGTGATAACATTAAAGAAGAAACATTGAACCAAAGTAATGAGGGAGAATGAAACTTGAGCTGATCTTGAGTCTAAAACCACACAACCCAAGAGACTTGTGCTACAGCAGTCAGCTAGAAACACCCGATAGTAGACTGTATGTATTATAATTATGGAGAACTAGACCTCAAACTCATAGTTGTGACAAAGAGAAAGATAACGCACTGTGTCCTCCTTCTGCCTGACAATGAGTCGCTGTACCACAAGTGTGTGTTTGTTGCTCTGCTTAAATAAGCTTGATATTTTGTTCACCAGTCCAAAGATTTTTATCTAGCTCTCCCCAAGACAATTCTATATTTTGAAGGGATGAAAATGTAGCTTAGCAAAGTTTGCAGGTTAGTGTTTGGAGGACACTTTCTGGATGGAAGATACTTTCTAAATTTTTGTTTTTAACTGCAGTAATAATTAATTGCTTCTTTCTGATACCCATATCAAGTGGACTCAAGCGAAAAAACGAGTAGAATTTGTAATAAAGTATTTGCTGATTATGATTGCTGGATTTTGAAGATAAGGTATTCAAATTCTTGTGAAGCATTATCTCTATCTAACGCGCGCCTGAACCTCACCACAAGGTTCAGTCTTTTAGGGGTGTCATTATTTGTAATTTTCTTGCAAATTAGAAGAACTGAAGTATCAGAAAGATGCATGAGAGTAGTAGGTAAATGTAACCAACGAAAATTAATCTGTATGCTACCCTCACACCGGGAACTTGAAAATGCACTCTCATAGCATAGTAGCCGTATCCATGAAATCACCGATAACTTCCAATTATATCCAGAAGCCTCTTATAATAATTTATTCAATTTGATGCTCCCACCCCCTACATCTACGCTCAACCGTGCATTCAAACAGAGAGAAAGAAAGATTGATGTAATGAACCCAAGTTTCTTTCAGGTTCCGCGGCAACTGTCGACGAACGTTTATATCGATCAGCCGGATAACATTAAAAGACCTTGCTTGATTCTAATCTGAGTTCCATGAAAAATGGCTGATTTATACGTGCCTCATGTCTGGCTTGGCTCTCATTTCAGAAACCACTTTTCAGGGGTTTTCATGTTTGGTGGTGATTTACCCGACCCAGTTCGTTTTAGGCACTTTTCACGCTAACAGGTGAAGGAAAGAATCTAATTGCAAAAGATCGAATTTAAGATGGTATAATTTTTGGACGTTTTTTATAACCTTTGTCAGGTGGAACAAGTCTTTGTAATTATTGTTCTACTGGCCCTTTTTTTCAGCACTGTGGCATTCTTTAGATATTTGGTGTGGTAAGTAAAATCCCATCCGTAATTCGTTATGTGTTCACCTACCACTGTGATGATCTACACATTTACGCCGTCGTACCTACTACAACTCATATATATCAGTGATATATGCTCTTTCTATTTCCAATGACCTCCGAATGTACAAATCTCAATCTATCAATTCTATTCGCCCAATTTGAGATGATTAGCATTAGAGTCGAGTCTTTCACCTGAAGTCAATTTCAGTTTTTCACCTGCACTTTCCCGTTTTATCCTATATTTTATGTACAGGGTCGTCAAGCTCAACGCCTCGGACCTCGGACTCTAGTGACCAAACGATATTTCTTTTCCGAAATGAGTGTATGTATGTCGAGTTGGACTATACATGTTAAAAATGTTGACTTTTGTACAGCGTGTTATAAAAACGTGATGTATCAAAGTTTTTTTAAATACCTTATATTACATACATTTAGGTTCCTTGATTAATTGTAGTGTGACTATGTCTCACCAATGGGACTTAGAGCGAACCATTCAGGTGCAAATCACCATTTTTGATAGACATCAGAGAAAATGGAATATCGAGTTATTGTAAAAGTTAGAAAACTGTGACTTTGCCGTGTAGTACATGTCACTTGTAGCTATTAGGCTGTGAAAAATATCAATTTCTGTCCTACTCCAGCTTTTCTTTGACCGTAGGTATGCTACCGATGTTGTATCTGTTTCTACAAAGCTAGTTGTTTTCTTCCATCTGAACAGGTCTCTGTTCATACTTTATGGCCAGCTATTTTGCTTATAGGTAGAAAAATAAAAAAAAACAGTGGAGATTTGTACCCACAACCTGTCTCACTAGAAAGGCTAACAAATTTTACAATAATTGATCGTACAAAAAAGTAAGGAATTCTCTTAAAAAAATGAAGTTATCTCTGATTGAACTTAAATAATCTACCGACTTCTCGTCCAACCTAAGCTGGCTCATTTTATGCTTTGTGAAAAGGCAAAGTCACAGACTCCTGAGTTTTACAATAAGTACTGCGATATTAAATTTTTTTCTGACTTATCACGGAAGCTAAATATGCAATAATATATAGGGTATTCTATTTAAAAGAACAAAACTTTGATGTCACGCTTTTATTAGACACCCTGCATAAAAGTCATTATTTATAAGATTTTTTGCAATATCTATATTACTGTGTTCTCTTTTCCACTCAAAAATAGATTATGAGCCCGTTTATACATTGTCTCCGGCAATAAATTTATGAATTTTCATATTAATCATCTGATTTTTTTGAAACAACTACGAAATTTTTTGTAATGGATAAACTGTAATAAACTGACGACATTTGTCGTCGGCGTTATATTCTCTACGCCATGTTTTTGTTAATGAAAACAGCAGACCGAACACAAAGTACTTCATATTGCATTTGTTGCCTAGCAACAGATGCAAAATGGAATTCGCAATTCGGTACAAAGTATAGCCACAGCATAACAAACAACCAGCATAATATCTCTGAGGATTTCCTATATAAAAATGGTTCCCAAAAAATTTGACCTTGGGAGGGTTTATGGATGATTTTACTGCTGTGAAGTTTGGGTAGAGATGCGAAAATGAAAATATCGATACCGGTACCATCTCGATATTTTCTAGGCAAATAGGCGCGTTTGGTTCGTGCAGAGCATTTTGTGCAGCTGATTACACCCCTCAATAGTTGTATAATTATTTCCGATACCGATACAAACCTATCGCTACCAGTTTGGAATGCCTCCAAAAGTATCGACGACAAAAATACTCGATATTAGTGCGGAAGTATCGAAGTATCGTTAGTATCCCTATAAAAAACCCTCCAAAAGTGGGGATGTGCGTGTAATTTCCGCCATCTTGAGTTAATATTGTGCTGGTTGTTTGCTATGCTGTGGTATAGCTTCTTGTGATTCAATTTACACTCTTGATATGATTTTTTTATGTTGTCATATAAAAATAAAGCATTATGTCTAAATTACCGAAAATTTTAAAGCATACAATTTCTTCGAAAAGCCGCGATATTAACTTTTTCTGGCTAAGGATCCCCTTTAATTAACTCTGTGAACTTTATTAAAAACCCAACCTTAAGGGTAAGTAATAATTTTAATGTCGTTCGATATTTCACTTTCAGTATTTTCACATTCCTTTACTCAGCCCGGACAATAAGATATATCTTTCCAACTCAAGAGCTTGGAAACTTGTACCACGAAATCGTACAAGAAGAATCGATACTGTGACGTGATTCTCTCTTCCATCTATGAGGATGCTTTGTATGGAATAATAGCATCTTTTGGTCATTGCCGATATCTTTCGAAATAATATTCCTTATACAAAAGCTATTCTTCATACACATATGCAAAACCAGTTTACTTTTACTTATACGCAACCGTTGAATATGAAAAATATAGCCGAGTAGGCATTTCAATGATGACAGCTGGAATGGAACTGATTAATACTACAAAGATATACGGTATTTTGAAATAAACTTTCACGTCTTTAACACGCCGAATTCATTGTGCTTATTCAAATTTTCCAAGAACGCGTAGGGATACTTACGGCTATATGTTATCTTATCTGGATATCTCCTAATCCTCATTTTCCGGTTTTAATATTTCAGTTTTCTTGCCGCCAGACCTAGAAGCATGTGACTTGACCCAAAAAGATTTGACTGATAGATTCAAAAAATGATACACGGAAAAAAATACTGTTGCGTTTCCAATTAATTGTTAGTATTTGGATGTTTTTCCATCACTTTAAATATATTTACAGTTGTTTCCATCCATGTCATTGAAAGAATTCAATCCTTACATTCGAAGCAATCACAAGTACGCCAATAAATTCAAAATAATTTTATATTCGTTCTAACGATATGTATAATCATTCTAATATCAGTATTGACATATAATGCAATCAAAACATACTTTTGTTTTCGAAATTCACCCTATGTTTCATTTAAGCATAGCATACAATCTATTCAATGTGCAAAAATTATTACTACAACAGCAGTTCGTAATAATTCATCTGATCAAAATTAATTTTGTTTCAATGGCCCTTGTCGTTCCCTGAACTATAATCAGTATTCGGCGGGACTGATATTCCGATTCAATGAAGGTAAGAATAAAGAACAGGGGGATTATCTCAGTGTTACTATCGCCGCAAACCCGTCAATATGGTTGTTCCGTTGTGTTGTTTCGGTGTTAGCCGTGTTGTGTCATCTCGTGGTTTTGCGTATTGCATCAGCAATTGTGTGATTTAAATGTGTCCAGTTATATATTAAATGTAGGACCTACTGAGAAATTGGGACTTAGAAGAGCTAACACCCACATTTGAATGTAGGTATTTAAATTAGTCACACAGTTATATTTCAGGTAATAATGCAACAACTGGTGCAGGCTTATGTCTAATTCTTATATCATGCTCCTTATAACTTCATACAAAATCACACAATTAAGCATCCAAACGAATCAATCAGCTGTCCTCGCAATAAAATTTGTTGGTCCAAGGAAAAGAAAGTAGTTTATAATCAATTACCAAGCACAGATTCGATTCAACGACAGGCTGCGATTGAAATTATTAATTGGATTCTAATGATTTCTTGTAGTTGAATCGACAACACGATATAATTCGTTACCAACTATGCACTTCCCATTGGATAAAACATCGCTGTATTTGAGGAATGCTGAGTGTAACGTCCCATTGAATCCAAGCGTAAGTCGACAGATTTTTCTGTGTGTAACAAGTATTAAGGGGTCTATTCTGTAACAGTATGGTTAAAAATAACGTGTGGTTAAAATAACTAACACCCATTATAACCATCATAAGTATTCTGTAAATAACAGAGAGCTGGTTAAAATTATAACCGCCAGTGGTTAAAATCGGCAGTCAAAATTGTATGTATAACAGCAGGGCATTTGGGTAGCAGTATATACCTAACCTAGAAGAAAAATTGATCGGAATGGCTGCTGTACCAATTTATTGCGTGATTACATATCAAGAAGCGTATACAATGAAAGCAAAAGTAAATTGGTTTGCAACTAATTCAACTACGGGGTAAACTGTTGATAGGATGCTGGCGAACCCTAACTTGAGAGATACCAATGACGTCTTCCAGTTCCCTGGAAACACATTTTTGAAACTGTTTCATCTCAACAAAACAGTTTGTATTCAAACTTTACTTCCGCATATACAGGAAAGTGTGAGGGGTAACCGCAATGCCCAAGTACTTCCGGGTAGGCTGCGCGCTTACTTTTTTAGAACACGGTTTCTACCGACTAGATACTGGAAAAATATCTTACTTTGCGGGTGGACACAAATAAATGAAATGGTGCTACTTTTTTTTTTTGTTGGGCACTCCAGCTCCCGCACACCCACTTGCCTTCAATGAAATGTCAACATTCTACTCCTAATGTCGCCAGTCATTTAGAAAACATTAATGCAGAAAATGGTTTGTATTATGTATGAAATAATTCATATACAATAGTGAGTACACCAGCTCTATTTTTCGCCATATGCATAGTTACCTTGTGACGTTTTAGTAAAATAACACTGTTTCACCAGATTTCACACTGTCTGTGAACACTGTGAACATGAGACATGACAACATCGTATGCATAGGTGGTTGCCTGTATACTAATTCTTAATGGCACCGGTTAAAACGTCTCGCATAACCGCCCGGTTAAATTTTCTGTTTACCGAATACCAATGATAGTTAAATTTTTAACCTGGCTGTTTTCATTAACTTTTTAGAGACCATGTTTAAAATAGCAGTCATCCCACCTTCTCCTCGGACACAGACCAACCCTATGTTTAGAATGTCATTGTACTCTAACAATTGAGCACATTATTCTGACTTGTCCAAAATATGATTCCATCCGATCACAATGCTCTATACCAAGTACTCTTCAAGGATGTTTTACAAATACACTGGCCACTAAAAACCTATTATGCTTCCTAAAAACTATAAATATCTATCTTAAAATTTAGAATTAAAATAAACCCCCCTTTCACTTATTGATGCTCCCTTCAGATCCTGAATACCTATACCATGCGAACCCAAAAATGCACACCTGCGCAATCTGAAAACTTGGAAACAAAATGATTTACGGCTAATAACCTTAGATGTTGATGCCGTTAGTAAAGTAAAAAAAAAATTACAGAATAGACCCCTAAGTCGGATATGATTCAGTAACTGTTTGTTTTCATCAAGTTAAGTGAGAAAAGTGACTGTATCGAATGGTACAAGTTTAGAACTACTAGGTGCAATTCGGTTTTCAATGGAATTGACTGTAATCAGTGCCGATCCTGGGTGGGCGGCCGCCCTTGCGCGAATCCGATTTTCGCCGTCCCATGTATAAAACCATTTTATATTTTTCATTACTATATGTTATATGATATACAACTATCTAGTTATTAATTTGTTTATGCAATATGACAATATGACTTGATATTGTTATACGCTCAAGTACTTCGGAGTGGTTTGAATTGGTGTTAGATATGTGTAAATTAAAATGAAATTTTAAAAGGTGCATTTATTAAATATTTCAAAGAGATTTAACAGCTGCAAAATAATCTTTATGCTGGAATGTTCACAAATTTCAGATTCTATGGACAGAAGCGGGACATCGCTTAACCGTTTTTGATCTGTTGTGGAACGGATAACATTTTTTATCCTAAGTTTAGAGAAACTCCTTTCTGATGATAACACCAATACAGGCAACGTGAAAAAATAGGTAACTTGATACAGATATTCGGAAAAGAAGACACCTTTAAACTTCTGCAATTTTTTTCATAATAGTTGAAGTTTCGTGACGCTTTTCGACAAATAGCGCCATTGTGGTAAGTGCTATCGAAAAGAGTTCAAATAATATCTAGAAACAATAAAATTCTCCACAATTTTTTACATTTCTTGTGCGACCGGTAGTTTCCATTCATTGTACAGTGCCCCAAAGTTAGGTGGTTTATAATTTTTACTAACATCAGAATTCTATCGCGTATTAAATCGAATAACACTATAAAAAAGTACTGTGATACTTTTCTCCTAAGAGAATAGCATTTCTCATATCTCTATTATCTGCAGCTGCCTAAATAACAAATTTGGGCTTAAAAAAAGTACGACATTTAGGAACACATCGCCACCTACTACCGATATTAGTCAATCGTAAAGTCCTACAAAAAAAGCCTTTTGAGCGCAAAAGGACGGAAAGAAATGAAATTTGATGAGATGGTAGACTTTGGTTCCCTGAATGTACACCTAACTTTGCGACCTCGGGGGGTTACCGCTCGAGTGGTGGGAGGCTGAAAACTCTGCTTCGCGAAGATTTCTGAAATATAGCGTCGTTTTGGCAAGTGCGAAAAAAAGGTTCAAATAAGAGAATTTAATTTGCCACCTCTGGGGGTTGCCGCTCAAGGATGAGGGTGGAGGAGGATGAATTTTGTTCTCTCCATAAATCATTTGAACCTTTTTTCGATACCACCTATCACGCCATTTTTCGAAAATCTTCGCGAAGCAGAGTTTTTACCCTTGTTATTTAGGCAGCTGCAGACAATAGTGATATGGGAACTTTTTGATAGCGTTCTTCGATTAATACGCGATAAAATTATATTTTATTAAAAATCTCAAAACCACCCCCTAACTTTTGGACACTGTAGAATCGAAACTATTGGCCGCACAAGAAAAATGTAAAGACCAAAATTGTGGAGAATTTTATTGTCTCCATATATTATTTGAACTTTTTTCGATATCACTTACCGCAATGGCGCTATTTATCGAAAGCCGTCACGAAACAGTTATCACCCCCCTCTCCCCCTCCCTCGAGCGGCAACCCCTAGAGGTCGCAAATTGAATCTTGTCTTAATCTTAATAACGCCAAGGTAGTATCATTTCCACTAAAAGTATGCACAAATAAGATATTTTTCGCAAAAGCACATACATCAGTAGTAGGTAGCAGTGTGTTAATAAACGTCGTATTTTTTTTAAACCAGCGTGCATTTATGCAGCTGCAGATAAAAAAATGAGAAGATATCATTCCTTTAGGGAAAGAAAAATATTATATGACTTTTTGATAAAGTTCTTCGTCTTAATCCGCGATTAAATTCTGATTTTAGTGAAAATCACAAACCAGCCCCTAACATTGGCGCACTGTAGGATGGAAAATATTGGTCGCACACGAAAAATGTAATGATCACAATTATGCAGAATTTTGTTCTCTCCATAAATTATTTGAAGCTTTTTATATAATTTACCAAAACAGCGGTATTTTTCTAAAATCGTCGCGAAGAAGAGGTTTCACACACCCGACAACCCCTCGAGGTCGCAAACTTAGGTGTAGGTTCGGGGGACCAATGTCTATTATACCACCAAATTTCATTTCTTTCCGACTTTTTGCTGTCAAAAACCTTTTTTTACGACACAACGATTGGACTACACGGTCAATTTATTAATGTATTGGAGAGTTCTTTATAAGTACAACAAATTTTAGGCATCCCATTTCAACTCTGCATTCAGATTTACCGGTATTGGTATTGGTTATTGGTATTATCGATATAATGAGCCTTAGCTCTCCCATAACAGACTGAAGGTTTTGTGCAACTACTGACTAATTTCGATGGTGATTGTATAATTAGCTACTGGCAAATAAACACTATCTACTTATCTTCTGCGAGGAGAGTGAAGTACCGTGAAGTAGATTCGTTCGGCACTTCCCAAGCATCGATTTAACCCATCACTAAACTTTCCACCGCGAACGCGGGATTAGAGTTAGCTCGAGGCTCTCGTGTGAGGCAATTTAGATAAGATATATCGGAGATATTTTTTCGCCTCTGGCTGATTAGAGTTTTGGCATTAACATTTAGATTAATGTATTAGTATTCCACGCGATGATGTGATGGAGGAGAATTTTCCGCGCTTGGGGCTGATCGCGCATAAGTGGGTAGTGGGTGCGTGAATCATCTCTTATCAACTAGAACATTTTATCAGCTATAAATTATACAAATAGTCATCTCCCTAGAATAGCGGAAGTTGATTATTTACAAAGCACTGTGTACTGCTGATCATAAATAGTTAAATACGTATAACTAAATAAATTATTATCATGTTCTGCTGACTTTACTGTAAAATTCACCTGGGATGTGTCTACACAACCATCATTCGTTGATGATGGCGAGCCAGCTGTTAGCCAAGTACCTATGATAGTGAAATATAATTATGGTTGTGTGCCTCTGTTATCCAATTGTGGTACTTAGAAGTCTGTTGACCACGGATGTCTGTGTGTCTGTATGCTGTGGTGGCCACCGTTCCATCTGTTTTAGCCTCGACATGGCTCGTGTCCCTTCTGTTTCGAGCTAAACGGATATAAAAATATATAGTGTGAGTCACTCAATGCCTGTGACTAAACGATATTTTTGGTGTTCTACATTTTAAAATTTACAGCATTCCTTCAGCGTTATCGTAGGAAAAGTATATAGTGCAACACGCACAAATTAGCAATCTTGTATGTTGCATTCATTCATGTGCATCATCTTTTACCATTATGAAGGATAAGAAAAATCGCCATCAGAGGTAGTATCGATATAAAATAGTATCAGTTCAGAAAGATGTATCTACTTATCTCTTTGGTACCAATGAACGTGGCAGGACTTGGCAAACCTAAGCGAAAGTATAGGGGTCAAAAATTAGTATTTTTTTGAGATTTTATTTATAACATTATAAAGTATATATTTTCTTTGCATAATATTATCTTGCTACTAATGGCAACGTAAGGAACTTTTATTAGTGTTACTGACATTTTGATTACCATTTTTTACTAAAAAATTATGCACGCTGCAAATATTCAATTCAGAAAACTATAAGCGTAATCCTTACCTGATGATCTACTCCCATAGAAGTAGTATAATATTATTCTATAATAACATAAATAATTCGATTTTATACCAGTATTGTTTGTATAACAATTACTCGAACAATTATTACGAGTCCGTGTTGGTACATCATATTCCATTGTATGTGCTAAAAATTAGTTGTTTGTTCATCTTCTCCATGCGCATATTAAGTTGGAGGTAGACTGCGTTTTTCTGGTCACAGTACAGATTTGAACGCTTTTCTTTTTGTTACAAGCCTGCCGGTGGTACCTGAAACCTTTTTATCCATAATTGGAGCACCTAAGGGCACCTATTATTACAAGATTTGATAGTTTCTGAATCTTGGCTAGCTGTATACAGCGTGAGTCCTAAGTTTATACTTTTTTCAAACTGTCTATAGTAGTCGTTAAAATGAACAGCATTTTCAAGTAGCTTTTTTCTAAAAACTGAAAGGTAACCGAGATACAGAAACAAAAAAGTAAATATGGGCTTGTGTATCAAGACGTATCTATTCCATTTATGTTTAGTTTTTCTCCAGGATTTTTGTTTTATCGATCAGGCATAGTACCTGTCAGTTAGTGCACTAGTCACTTTCAGTTTCATAGTTAATTTCAAATTGGTAAGTCCTGAGAGTTGTTTCGTAATAATTTAAATTAACAGCTATAAGCAATAAGTAACTACTGCCTTATCTGGCAGGTACAATGCTTAAAAGATTTTACAAAAAATCAGAGCAAAAAACTAAACATAAAAAGACTAAGTTTGTACGTTTTGATACACTAGCCCAGATATACTTTTTTTATTTTGTATCCTGCTTATTTTTCAGTTTTCTGGAAAGAATTGTTTGACAAGGTTGTTTATTTTAACGAGTTCTATACACAGTTCAAAAAAAGTATCAACTTAGGACTCACCCTGTATAACAGAGGCCTCTACACTTGGCCATCATACCGAGCTGAATCCTGAATCTGACTACTGCTGTATAGAACCAGTGTAGAGCATTCTAGTTGAGGCCCCACGTCCACTACATGATGCAGCTACCACATGGCAGCTGTCGGCTTTTGGTAAAGATGAACAGTATGCTGTCTGTCTGTCAGTATCAAGTCTGCTTTCTCTGTAAGTAAATAGTACCATCTCAGTCTTTGTAAGATTATCTGAGAACTGAGAGCGCTGTTATTCATAGGATGTTAGAGCTGCAATAGGCTTTCTTACCTATGTGAGGTTTTTTATAATTGAGCAGACCTGAAGACACTTGTTTTATAGTCGACGAAAGGCACAGTCTGAAGACGCGGCTTCTATGAATAAGTTAGGTTAGGGAAATTTGTGGTAGCATGAAAAAACCAGTACTCGCAATAAATATATCTCCTTGCATTTCATTCCTTGTTCTTGACACCCTGGGGACAAAGGTCCTTCAACTCGGTTATAAATGTTTTGTTTTTATTATGGAGGGTTTAGGAAATGGGCTTGATCGCAAGGACAGAAGCACTTGCAGATCCGGAGGTGTGAGAGAGAGTCTGCCCGCCCGACGTTGAACAGCTTGAGTCCTCTGATCACCATGTCCAACGGACGCAACCGCGACCATCCGACATGTCACCACGGCGCGACCAGCTAAAACCCGTTCCCTCTCTCCTTACCTCCACTATCTCCTCCGTCTCTCGTTACCTCGCAACTGTCAAAGGTTTGTCACATCTTCAAGGCAACGGGCTGTCTTCACCTCCTATATCTACTGTCTTCTCTCCAATCTTGTCACGGGGACTAGAAGTTCAGTTACCTATGTTTCCAGTTTCTTCGTCTCATTAGCTAGACGCCACCTATCTCAACCTGTCTGCGCCTCTTTTTCCATTTTCCGTTTATGCCTGTTGCTGACCATTTCTCCGATCAGGTTTTGCCTATTTAGGTTGTTTCCAAATCGGCTTTTAATGTGTGCTGCCGTTGGTGTATCCAGTAGTGATGGTGAGTTCTAAAGGATAGCTCAGAGGAGCAGGCTCCGTTTAAATACCGGTACTCTACGCGGGCCCCATGCAGCATAAGAAAGTTAGATGGTGGTAAGTACTTTCGAAAAAAATAATTAATTTGAGGCATTGCCATTGTTCTTTGAGATGCTCCAGTAATTTGATAAGATTACTCGATCCCTGTCTCTTGCTTCGTGTATCTCTAGGGTAATACGTCATTGGTAGAGATGGAAGAAAATTGAATTCCTAGGCGATGTGGAGCAGCAACTAAAGCAATTCGAATTTATATAAATCCAGCCAATAGCACTTTCCGAATGCCACGCTACCATGCAATATCGGACTTTTACGAAAAATAGCTGATTTATTCGTCAGGTTTCGGCCGAGAAAATGCTTTTAGGGAGTTTTCATGTTTATCCGTAATTTGTTTGTCCCAGTTCTCTGTAAGTATATTCCGCTGCAAGCGCACAAAAGTTGTTCGCTCCTGGCGTTACGGCTGAACATATAAATAAAACAGATAAAGGTTTTCTTTGTTCATGGTTATCTCCTGCTTAACGAAAATGGAAAATAACTTCATATAACACTGAAAAGGTAGCTTGTATAATTTTTGGAGGTGACTTATTATCCTTTTTGGGGGAAACAAAAATAAAAGTTACACCGTTATTTCGGATGAATATATTGTTTTTAAATTCCACTGCCGCTCTATGAGAAAATGGTGAAGTTTTTAATTTTCCTGGCAAAGGAGGGGTAAGTTATTAGATTTTCGCACATTTTACCAAATTCAGCATGCAAGGTATTATTTCCAAGGTAAAATCACCTTCTGACTAATTTTTTGAAAAGAAAATGCTATGTTATTATTTTTTCGAGTCACTAGAATTTGAAACTTTCTATATAAAATTGATTCAATAGGGAAATCATTCTTTACTATTGATGAGCATTTGACTAATAATTCCTGTGATATGGCTTTTCTCTTATACTACATTTCTGTCTGTTTTATGACTCATATTATTCTCATTGTGATATCTGTTTGTTAATTATTATAATTTTGTGAATGTTGTTACCATATTTTTATTCATTTTATTGTAATTTTTATATATTACATATTATGATACCACGACGTGTACTATTACCACAATACCTACCTATAACCGTTAACCTACTCGATGATGAATCCATAGATATTTACGTTGAAAAATTGTTGAATCGATTGTGAGTTTTGTTAGAAGGTTTTGTTCAGACGGTACATACTAATAATTGAATATATAATAAATACATACTTCTCTACTCTAGAATTATATACAGTATGCATGAATTAGCTCACATCTGTTACTTTTAAGTACCTTATTGAATGTTGCTGGTACACGTTTCGACTTCTGTCCACTAATAATATACATTTTACTTTATTAGCACGTTTTCTGCATGCAAATAAGCACCCATATTTTTATATTTCGGTTGCAATGACCTGAGGCTATGCGGACATCCGACTGAATTTCGAACTTAAGTAGGCACATGAAAAGTGGGTATAACTCCTCTTGCTATAGGTTGACCAACAGTTGTATAAAAATATCCGTTATCGTTCCTATCCTACATGAACCGTTTGCCACAACATCGATTTTGAAAAGAATGAGGTATTCTGACATAAGCTATACTATATGCTCTTTCAAAATCATATGTCGGTAACTCAGAATGGCAAGCATATCAAAACTGTCTACTCTAGAGAACAGCGGTTTTCACCATTGTCTTATGAAAAACTCTGCCACCTGTTTCTGCCTGTCTGTCTGGCATTTTTTCGGTAATCGCAAACTACTTTATAGCTCGGAAATCACTGAAGCAGTATTAATGAGACTTTCACACCATGTTACTGCTGCATCATATCATCAACACTGGTCCTTTTTTATAGTGAGTCTCCCGCAAAGACTGAAAGCCTGTGGCGCTTTAGAAGATATGGGAGAGGATAAGTATCGGTACACGTTATATTTGAAAAGCTGCAGATTGTAGCTGTTGGGAAACAAATTGCCCGGCAGCTCATTTCACGGCGTCTGAGTTCTCCAAAAGAAGGAACGCTGGAGGAGACTGGTTCGGGGAATAGGGACCTAGACCTGGAAAGGATGAGCTCGCAGCGCCTCTCTAATGTTCCTCGTGCGGACGGCCTTTGATGTTATTATCTGGAAGAGCCCACTCGATAGAACCTGTAAAACAGGGACAGGTTCCAGGCTGTGGAAGTACTTTGTGAGTTTAGGCGTATCGATTAGTCTAATTTGACTTTTCTGGATAGTGTCTAGGAGCTTTAGAGAGTGCTTTAGAGCTCATCCTCACACATGGAAGTAATACTCCAACGATGGTCCGACCAGTGCCTTGTAGAGCAGCGGTAGTTGCTCTGGTGTACACAGCTTCCTACAGCGCCAGAGAAACAAAAGCTTCTGAGATGCTGTTCAAGTAATACTGACGACGTGGTCGTGCCAATACATGTTATTGTTGACGTTGATCCCCAAAAGCTTAACAGAAGGTGGCTCCATTTGGGTGATCCTCTATTTCCACAGTTGAAAAGCCAACCTGAGACTATTTTGACAGTGTTGTTGCTTGAATTTTCTATACGTTAAACTGTACTTTATTTACCAATCCCCTCTCGACAATTGTTTTGATGTCTACGTTGATCTCTGAGGCATGTTGCTGTCGTCAACGTACCGTCTCCTGGGATGATAGTGGCTTGTCTGGTTCTATGCATGATATTAATGTGCTGTCGTCTGCGAAGCTGTAGATTGAATTGGATGTTATTTCCAGCAGCTCCAATACTGACCGCCCGCTTACTTTTCGTAGTACCTAAGGGTATCTATACGCATTGGGGTTACAATGTCGTTGTATGTAATTTTCGCATATATCGCCTTAAGTGTTGATATCTCATTTTTAAACAGCATTCAACTCAACACTCCCTCAACAGCATTTTATTATAGTCCAATTTGATAGCCTTTCTTTCCTTACATTGAAAGAGTGGTTTTCCAACAGCTCCAGTTCTATTCTGTTCCCCCAGCACTCTGCGCACAGTCCATTCTGGAACGCCAGTCATGCTTTCGCAAGGAGAAAACGTTTCGACCTTCTCAAATAATTGACTGTGCTGAGTAAACACTTAGTACATGCTAATCCCTTGATCTGCGAAAACCATCGGAAAGATTTAAAAGCGGTGAATTATTTAAATCCGAACATGTTACCTGAGAACTTAAGCTACTGATTACAAATGTTTCTCGGTATTTAATTTACGATACACTAGAAATCAATCAGCTTATCACCATTGTCAATGTTTTTTTAATTTCTAAAGCGTCAAGTGATAATTCAAAATGGTCAAGTAATTTTTCCAACTCGTGATTGTAAATTTAAACTGACAGGTACACCTGACAGTTTGAAATTATAAGTGACGAGTTGGAAAATTAACTTGACCGTTTTGGACTATCACTTGACGCTTTAGAAACCGCAGCTGGAAAAGGTGTAGGAGCCTGGACGTGTCTAGACGTGTACATATAACTGTCCAAGCCGTTTGTGATACCTGCTTTTGTTTTACATTTGTTCGCGAATTTATTCATGGACTTATTCATGGTCTTCTTCAAGGTCAAAGTGATTGTGTTAACATCGTGAACAAAATCATGGATTTTTTGACAGTACGCAGTGCTGCCAACAATAATGCTGTCATATGGTTTGGCGGTTTTCGCAAGAACTATTCATTTTAGGCCTTTACGGAAACTATGGTCGGATTAACCCGATCACTTGGATCTCTGATCCTGACGTTCAGAAAGTGATCTGTGATCAGTCAGAAAAAGGGTCAGTTCATTGTTGTACAATAATTGATTACGATCGGATGATTCAGATTGGTAGCAGTTTTCCTTAACCATCTGTATTTTATTTTTAAACCAACTTCTTCGTTATTCAATGTCCGTTAAATACATGGAATCATGAATCCCGTTTGACAGCTGATTAGCATATAACTGATCTATCCGGATCCAGATCACTGTTTCCGTAAAGGCCTATTGTATCTTTTGTAGCCCTGACAGTATACAACTCTTGTCACATATGTGACATGCATCATGTGATTTTATAATTGGGACTACCGAATTTAACGTCAAATTTGGCCACAAATTATGCATGAAGAAATCCATGGACTTATTTGACGTCAAGTTTCAGCTTCATACTTTCCAGATTTGACCACGAACTGAATCCATCATTAAAACCATGAATTTGTTGTTGATGTAAAATTGGGATAAGGATGACTAATTGCAGTTTTAAAAACTAAAGGTAATGTATCTATAAGCAAACTAATTTTGACTAAAATCTTCACAGGCCGTATAAACGTATAATTGTTTATACAAATAGATTGTTGTTTGAGCATCAATGTTTAGTTTCATGTGGCCTCTACGAGTGCCGATTCGTGAAATTTTCCACCCTGAGATATACACCCTGTCACTTATATAAAACCTCCTCTGAAGTGCAAGTGCATCCTGCACAATAACATATCAATGCGGCCGCTGAAGCAGAAATTGGTATGAGGTTGCCGTGAGTCGTCAGCAGCGTCGCCGTCCCACTTCCTCAAACAATGGAGAATCGCCAGTGCACCGTCGATTGTTCGACATCCGTCATTCGTCGACGTCCGCCGAACAGGAGGACACATTTTACGCTACTTCCGCCTATCGGACTGCTACTTCGCCGCGCTCCGACAAACCGAACAAGAACAAGCCCACTGCGACCAGTTTTTTAACTGCTCCCGATTCATGGCTTACTACAGGCCGCAAGATGTTATAATAATTATTTAGGTAACAAGTTTGGAAAGCTCATTACGAGTGTTGAAAACATGACATAAGTGCAGGGTTATTATTCACTTTTCGACGAGTTTTGAATATTATTTTTCCTTCAGTCACTGAACAGAAGTTAATACACGGAAAACTATTTTGTATACAGGGTGGATGAATCGTCTTCGCCAATCTTTTCAGCATTAGCTCCACGAATCAGTTATTGTTACAATTACAACACTTTTTGATACAATATATAGTTTGCGTTTTAGAATGGTTGGCTTTGATAAGCCACCGAGCTGCCCACTCTAGTAATTCCTCCACCGCTGTCTGTAGCCTATCATGGACTAGGTTGATAGACCATGAGTGGGCTTCTACTGTAGTGGCATCAACATAGTTGCTGACACTAGATACATCGTTAATGAAAAAATAATAAGTATTATTAACATTAAGGAACACAAGCCTTGAATGGCCGTATGTCCAAAATTCATTGTCAATTCAGATTTGAACTTCCTTCTACAAAGGATTTAAAAGTTTTAGGAGTTAAAGGCGAAAGCCTTTATAGATTAATTTATAGAGGAGACATTCATTCCACGCAAAAAATATTTTGTACTGTATAGAGTGGATCAATCGTCCTTGCCAATCTTTTTAACATTAGCTCCACGAATCAATTATTGTTACAATTACGACACTTTTTAGTACAATATGGTCTGCGTTTGGAATGGTTGACTTTGCCACCGAGCTGCCCCCTCTAGTGGGCTTCTAGTGTAGTGTCATCAACATAGAGAGAGACCTTATAGGTGCTGAAGCTAGAGACGTCGTTAAGGCGGCTCCTACGGAGAGCATAAACGGGCATTTTCAAGTGATTTAAACCCAATTCCTGACGCTCTAGTTTTCAATATTTTTGCATGAAATTTTTACATGAAGTTTAAAAGAAAATTACACAGGGGGCTATCGAAGCATTGTTTGAAAAAAATTGATTGAACATGAAATATGATCGCTTGAAGTTGCCTATTTTCTTCCTCAACTTTGTAATAGTTTTAAGAAAAGCCCAAAAGCAAAAATGAAAAAGTGCTTCGACATCACCCTGGGCAATTTCCTTCTAAACATCGTGTGAAAATTTCATGTAAAAATATTGGAAAATGAAGCGTCAGGAATTGGGATAAAAAACATCTGCAAATCGCCTTCCTCTTCAATTTTACAAACTTCGGGCGACGCGCTAACATGACTGTTTCCATTTCTTTCTAATGTATTAATTTTCAGCTCCCCGCATCTTCCGGAGAAACTATTCCGGATTGTAGGAGCAGCGTTAATGAATAAATAAGTATTATTAACCCTAATGAACACAAACCTTCGGAGGCCGTATGTCGAAAATTCATTGCCAATTTAAATTTGAACTTTCCTCCCTTCTAAAAAGGATTTAAAAGTTTTAGGAGTCAAACGCGAAAGCTTTTTTGGATTAATTTATACAGGGGACCCATACTTTGTCAAAGACCTTCGATATATCTACAGGCAAAACACCAGTGACCTTGCCCTTGGTAAATCCCCGTTATACGCCTGCAGCTCAGTACTATGTGCAGATCGAATTGTATCAATTGCAGGTCAGGAGTCACGTTATGATCTGACGAAAAATTCTCAAAGTACACACATAAAAAGAAATTCTCAAGTCAAGAATTGTGATATTCTTGTAAATACATACTCACAACAAGAATATATGTTCTCACTCTAAGAAAGAATATTTGATGAGAAAATTATAGAAAATTTGTATCACGAATAATATATTTTTGATTTATATATTTATTTTAAAGAAATATGCTCCGAAAGAAAATATAATTTTCTTTGCAACCAAGACTATAGTAATTTAATAACAGGTATTTCATAATTTTATATCATTTTTTAGCAGTGTCCCGTTTATTTCTATCAAGAATATAGACAGCTTGCAAATGCGGACCTTCATTTATAATATTATAATCTTGGTTTGAAAATGAACGCTGTTTTAAGCACACCCTATATTTGTATCAAGTAAATCATTGATTTGACGTCTGTTGCCCGTCCGCGTCCGCAGCCATTATCGCTTTTCGGATTGTCGCATTCGCCGCCGTCTTTAGCACCGTAGCGTAATACCTGCATCCTGGATCCTGCATAATAGTATTTAAAAGTATCTAGTCAAACTGTTAAATAAATTGCCATTGCCACGTGATACCCGTGATACCACCGTCAACCATCGGTAACGAATCTGCCGGTAGTGCTGGTCCACCGCCATTTGAGTCGCGTCCCAGTTCCCATCAATTTCCTTATCACTGGATGCGAATACCTGACTCAGGTGTTCCTAGGTAAGTACGAAGTATATTAAATGTGATTTAAGAAATTTTGCAGAACCATTTCTCCAGTGTACCCATCACTAAACAGGCACTGACTGATTTACAAATATTTAAAAACTTTGCACACATGTTCCAAGTCCAAAATTCAATTGGCTTCTACATGTATGTGTCTTGCAGATAATGACATAGACGAGAAAAATTTCTTCATGCTCATAGAAGAGTTTAAATGCTTGCTTCAATACAATACATTTCTTGGAATGAAACAACTGTGGCTTTGGTAACTGCTCATCAAAGTTATCAAACGCTCAAATCAATACTACTAGATTTCTCATCCAAGAATATAACAATTTTAGAATAAAGTTGAGCTACTTGCGTCAAGTTTATGAAATGCTCCAGTTAAGATTATGCAATGCTTCAGTCAAGATTATGAAATGCTTCGGTCAAGATTACCATATGCTTGATTTAAGATATCGATATTCTTACTTTCAAAAATTTCCCGGTTTTGCATTGAAGATATTTTCTCAATCTAACCCTTATATGGTCAATGATATCGTATTCTCTCTTTAAGAGTAGTATATAGCTTTGCGCGTATAGGAAGTTATGGTATACTTGAATTAAAGCATCTGTGCTCCATCTAAGAAATTATTCTTATGTGAGTAACGAAGAATCACTCCCTTAGCGAGCTTTGAAGGTACCTATTGAATAATCCTGCGGAAATATCGAACCCGCTTTCATCATCTTAACCTCGGCAAACTTCCATGTCTCGGAGAAGGATGGAGTCCTGAACATAGCGTAAATTATTGCCACCAAATATGTCACGACCTTTGGCAGGAGTAGCTTCAACGTCTTGTTAGTAAATTGGTTCTGCTCAGCTGCTTTACGAACGTCGAGATCTTTAATGTGACCAAGAAGCTATGCTGGTGTACCGTGAGGAATCATTGGTGATTCCGCGTTTGTGCTGTGCAGAGCTTCTGCCTACGAATCTCCCGAAGACGTATTTTCGGAGGAGGATCCACCATTTACTCTGAAGTATTTCCTGACGGATCTTACAATTTGTCACTCCTCGTCGAGGTCATTATCATGAGCTCATAATTGCGTGAAGACCGATTTTCCATACCATTAGCAAAAATCACCTGACCACGGGTCTTAATAACCAACCATGTCTCTAGAACCATAAATATGGGAACATTTTTCCCATTTGCCACTTCTGAGCGATTTCCCGACTTTCCAAAGAGGAGCACTTGAGTCAAGCATTCCCGTTAGAAATTTGTGTTATTGCTCGTTTCTCATTTCATGGACAAGACTTGCTCTACGGATGTCATCTGGATTATAGGATCTTTTAGCTTGCTTAATAGTAGATCTTTTTCCAGAAATTTTTTGTCGAATACCAGCTGGAACTAAAGGCATACGCGGGTGCTACACTGGGTCCACGACTTGTTGTTTGACATCAGCTCTTATTTCTGAAAAAACGAAAATTGGACAACTAACTATTTACACCGCCGCGCCGGATATAGATAAAATCTTTGTTTGAGTAGGGTTTGGTGTTATTCAGAAAATTTTAAGAGCTCTCAGAATGAGGCTAACTGGTACATCAAAATGTATTTGAGCAAGTTTCGTCAAATTTTGCACCGTATGCAATAACTTTGTTATAAATCGTACGGATTACACTGACATGGTCAGCCAGGGTTTCGCTGATAGGTTGTTAATTTATGATTTCATTTATTCATCTGAATCCTAAGTCGCTCTGACGAACTCTAACAAAAGCGAAATGTTGCTTGCTAAGACTAGGTTATGGTGGATGAATAAAAACTACGTTTTTGATATAGGCTGTTCTGTTTCTTAGCATTCCAACCCCCAGAAATAATAACAGTGCACTTGAAATCATCTGATACGACACAACAGTATCAGGTACCCTGTTATTTGAATGAATAGGGTGATCAGTGAAAATGTGACAGTTCAATATTTCATTATGTTTCAACCAGAACTGTTAACATAATGAGACTAAGTTCAAGTTAAAACTAGTATGCCATATGTATGGCCAACCAAATTTTAACCACTTAGCGGACACTTAAAAGCTTTAAAGTTTCTAATTAAAACATTTTTCGATGCCTTGAACATTTTACGTAACAATCGACTGCTTCGAAACTTAATATACAACCGTCTATAGTATTTGAAATATTGCTCACCCATAATCTTCTGATTTTTTGCAGATTAGTCCAAGAAAATGATGTAGATAGTTAGATATATTTTTGCTAATTTCGCAGTCCTACGCGTCAATTCAGTGCAGGGAAAGAAACTGCAATCTCAAGGCTCTGTTTGTCGACGTAGTTGTAATCTAAGAAACCTTAGACATCCAAAAAACGTTATGAAAATAATTGAAGACACAAGTGGATGAAGGTGTCATGTCACAAAATAATTATTCTGAGAAAAATCGATGTAAAGATTTTTGATTGGAACTTTTTCATGCACCACCTTTGGGGCATATTATAGTTCAAGTATTTTTAAAGCATAGTTATGTATTTTCTTCGTCTGTTTTTTTAATTTGGAGACACTTTTACTTTCACTTTCACGGGAAAATGGACTTTGAATGATCATGACACCTTTATACGTGAAAAATTGGCATAGCCTGTATTAAAAGGATATGGAAAAAAGTAAAGTACACAAACATTGGTGTTTCTTATTGCAAAAGTAACACAAAACTTGAAACTAATCTAATCACTAATTGGTTTTTCTTTTTTTCTTTGGATACCCTTCGTTGTTTTCAAACATTTTTTCGTAGAACCATTTTTATACTATTTCTTACCTTGACTCCTTTATCCACTGTGAAAAGTAAAAAGTATTGTACATAACACCTTTATCACCTAAATTAAGCTTATTGAATTAAAAATACACATTTTTGAAAAAATGTTACATGCCACCTTGATTCACTTGTGTCTTCAAATGTATTTTCCTCTAGACATCACTGACTATATCTGAGTAAAAAAACTGTTTCAACAGCAACACCCTTACACTAAAGCATAACAAAACAGTATGGCGTGCCACATAGCACCGGATGATATGAGAATATTCTGTTCACATTCACTACAGATATTATGAATATTCTGGGAAAATTCCATGGATAATTGGAATATTTACAGAATATTCTGTAAACGTTCGAAATTGGAAAAACACGCTATATTCCTAGAATATTCCGCCGAATATTCCGCACGGATATTACATGAACAATCGTGGTAGAATGGTTTTGAATATTCTAGGAACATTTTGTCTAAATTACCTCATATATGAAACATTTTTAAGGAATTATGGATACTGTTCCAAAAATAATGGCACCTACTAGTGGCAGATGGTCACAAAAGTTAAGTGGTTAGACATCTCAGTCCAGGGCCGGTATTCTCAACTCGCTCCTCTCGCAAGCGAGCGATCCGTCAAAGGAGCGATATGATTTGCAGCGATATGGCATTTCTAGATTCTCACCTACCGCTCCCCTCGCAAATTTGGAAAGTGAGCATTGAGATACGACAACGTCGCGTATTGATGTAAAATGTCCGAACAAAACGTCAAGTTGTCAAAACATAACCAATATGTTCGTTTGATAAAGTACCGTATACATCACAGACGATAAATAATAATTGTGATATACATCGATCGAGGTTGAACTAGCTATTCTAAACATGAAGATTAGTATCAACCAAAAAGCATCATTCAGGATAAATCTGATTTAATTAGCGGCAAATTTGGCCCCCATTTAATACGAAAAAATGTTGTTTTCTATTTCGATACCAATATTCTTGTTTGAAATTAAATAATGATAATCACAGCGATTATACTTTCGAACTAGTTTTCAGCGAGTTTTGTTAGTGTTTTTTGAGTGGGAACTCGGTAAAAAAATCTATACATTTCAAAAAGGTACATTTTAATGTGAAGGTTGCGCTTGACTTTGTCTAATCAATTACTCCCATAACGGATCCGATTTGCAATATTAAATATTAAATCGTTTCCAAATTTGGGCGATTTTTAGATTACTTCTTATTTGGGCGATTGATGAAATTGCGTACTCGCACAAGTACAAGGTAGAAAATGGAATGAAGTACTTCAAAGCCTCGATTGTGTTAATTGAAGTTTTGAATCAATTTTTTTTTGTCATAAATCGAGAGATCATATATAAGTTTTATAATAAAACTGTTTTTGTTTTCCTTTTTTTCGCAATAATTCAAAAGTTATATCAAAATAAAAATGGGTTTTTGAATCGAGTACCGAAAACACGCCGACGGCTCCCGAACCCGTGTGACGTAATGATGGCGGTTAAGATGCTCCTTTGACCAACGACATCCTACATCGATACTAGATTCTAGATTCCCAGCCAAACGTGAAAATACTTGCTAGTAACTAGTGTATATTTGTTGCAATATAGCCGATGAATGAAGTTTGCAGCTCAGGACAACCTCTACGATCGAAATAAATATCTTTTTGAATGTCTGAAAATCAGATTACAGATTCCAGTAAGTAAGTACCTAATCAAATATGTCTTATTGAAACTATCTGGTGCATGTTCGGCTGGCCTAGTGGTTAGAGTGTTGGCTAATGGATCCGTTGGTCTGGGTTCAAAGCTCAGCCTGTCCAATTTTTTTTTATTTTTTTTTATCAAATAATTCATTCATGTGCTTTTTGCACTTGTTATGTACATTTTTTTCTACGATCAACATAAATATGTTTTTGAAACAAATTCTGTCAGACATATTACTTGCACTGCATAGTGCAAAAACTAAGTACAGGACGCGGTGGACAATTCAAAAAATCAGTTCAAATGGTGTTTGTCCGTCAATATCAACCGCCAATATTTTTTTTAAATGTAATAGTTGGTTAATAAAACAAAATCCATTCATTTCTTAAGTTTTTAATATAAACATAAAGTAAGTCAAACTCGTAATCACAACAGTCTTCTGTTTATCACTTGGTATCTTTATTTATTTAACTTTGAGCAATGAAGCTTAATAATTAAATTTTCATAAAAATTTAACAAATAAAAATATAAAAATGCAATGCAAACAAACAAAACTTGTTTTTCTATGAGTTTCAATGTTATAATTATCTTCTTGACCAAAACTTAAAATAATTATTTTATTATTTAATATTATTATTGATAATAAATACTTATACGACAAATAAACTATAAGTATAAGTATTTTACATAAGAGCTAGCACTTCAAGTAAACAAAAATAAAACTATATTTTTTAGTCCCGAACATAGAAAGAAGTATAAAGTATCTAGGAATATATTTAGACTCACACTTACGTTGGGATGTACATATTAATAATTTATTAAAAAAAATTGGATTCATTTCATATAAGATGAAATTACTAACAAATATTTTAACAGAAAAGCTTCTACGTATATACAGTAAAGATAATTATAACATTGAAACTCATAGAAGAATAAGTTTTGTTTGTTTGCATTGCGTTTATATATTTTTGTTTGTTAAATTTTTATGAAAATTTAATTATTAAGCTTCGTTGCTCAAAGTTGAATAAATAAAGATACCAAGTGATAAACAGAAGACTGTTGTGATTACGAGTTTGACTTACTTTATGTTTATATTAAAAACTTAAAAAATGAATGGATTTTGTTTTATTAACCAACTATTACATTTAAAAAAAATATTGGCGGTTGATATTAACGGACAAACACCATTTGAACTGATTTTTTGAATTGTCCACCGCGTCCTGTACTTAGTTTTTGCACTATGCAGTGCAAGTAATATGTCTGATAGAATTTGTTTCAAAAACATATTTACGTTGATCGTAGAAAAAAATGTACATAACAAGTGCAAAAAGCACATGAATGAATTATTTGATAAAACAAAAATAAAAAAAAATTGGACAGGCTGAGCTTTGAACTCAGACCAACGGATCCATTAGCCAATACTCTCACCACTAGGCCAGCCGAACATGCACCAGATAGTTTCAATAAGACATATTTGATTAGGTACTTACTTACTTACTGGAATCTGTAATCTGATCTCAAACATTCAAAAAGATATTTATTTCGATCGTGGAGGTCGTCCTGAGCTGCAAACTTCATTCATCGGCTATATTGCAACAAACATACACTAGTTACTAGCAAGTATTTTCACGTTTGGCTGGGAATCTAGAATCTAGTATCGATGTAGGATGTCGTTGGTCAAAGGAGCATCCTAACCGCCATCATTACGTCACACGGGTTCGGGAGCCGTCGGCGTGTTTTCGGTACTCGATTCAAAAACCTATTTTTATTTTGATATAACTTTTGAATTATTGCGAAAAAAAAGAAAACAAAAACGGTTTTGTTATAAAACTTATATATGATCTTTCGATTTATCACAAAAAAAATATATTTTTTTCTTTATTCAAAACCTCAATTCCGTGTACTTATTTTCTCTTTTCAACCAGAAGGTATCAAAATTTCCAGATTTGAACTCCCAGCGTAACATTCCATTGGCAGATAATTCCAGCAGATTATAATAACGCAAACGCCTAAGAGTTTTGTGCGGTTTAAATATTTTTAACATCAATGAAAAAAAAGGGTCGGGAAACAAGAAATATTTTTTGATTCTAGGGGGGGTCGTGTTATGGAAAAGGTTGAAAAACACTGTGTTAGAGCGCCTCTTAAAACAACTCGATGGAGCTCTGAAACATGTTTTTATGCTTCTTCTTGGTTTAACAGTCCAATACATACAGGATCGTCCACTATAAAGCATAATAATTATAAATAAGAGCACACATCTCAACTTAAGGTACCCTAATCGTCGCTGATAACCTATTTACATTGATACACCAGTGACACGAGCGACAGAAAGCACTCCCCTTTGACGCGAGCGCTTCAATTGTAAGGAGAGAATGTGATAATCTGAACAGCAGTGATTTTCACTCCTCTCGCATTTAAAGGGAGCGTTATCGCTCCACACGAGGGGTCAAGAATACCGGCCCAGATGCCTAAATAAAGTGTAAAAATGTAAACTTGTTGCATTTAACCTCAAAATTCTACTCACATTATATAATATACCTTACACCATAGTAGGTGACCATAATTTGGAACACTGTCACACACTTTATAACAACCAGCAACTTTATTGTACAAAATGGGGTATAAATGAAATAGATGCAGGCCTTTCAGGAATGAACTCGTGAATTCGTGAATTGCTAAAATGCCGACATCCACAATTACACATGTTGAAGCACAGAATGACAGAACACTTGAAACGAGTGACAACCAGACAAGATTGACAACTGACGACACCACATACATACATCAGCATAAGATGCTGTCACTTTATCGTCGGTGGATGCCGTATCTGTATTGCTGGGAATGGCTAATGACTAATACACTTTTGAAAATTGCACATAATACTTATTAGGTATATTTAGGATGAACGCAAAACGAATGAAGGTTTTTTAATTCACTAAGAAACGTGCAAATATAAATTAATAATACCTCATATTGAATATTTGCCTACATACAGATGTTTCTATTACAAATATTACTAAATGTTCGTCAGAAAATAGCTACATCTTGTTCTTAGTAGATTATAAAAATAATATTCTATGAAGAATATTACTGGTATATTCTGGAATAATTCAGACGTGAAACGAATAATCACTGATTATCCTAAGTGGATAAAATAATAATATTCTATAAATAATATTATGTTGATAATCCAGAATAATCAAGAGAAATGACGAATATTCTATGATTCTACTGAATATTCATGGAACATATAGGAGATTTAAAAAATATTCATAGAATATCCAGTGCTATGTGGGACATAACCTCAAACTCATGTGTCATGCTGCGAACTGTATTATAAAGAGAAACTTTACTCTTAACGTCTTAACAGTGGATAAAGGTATCATGTTACCTTGACTCCTTTATCCACCGTGAAAAAAGAAAAGTATTGTACATAACACCTTTATCAACTAAATATCTATGTTATTTATGAAAGTAACATAACAAATGGATTTAAGAATGAAATGGAAGCATATTTTAAGCTCATTGAATGAAAAATACACATTTTTGAAAAAATGTTACATGACACCTTTATCCACTTGTGTCTTCAATTATTTATACAAACCTCAGTCTTCTACGTGGGCATTTAGACTATAAAGTTCGGACATGATCGACGCCACCCAAATTTGGTAAATGTAATATTAACCAGGAAATCGAACAGGCAGACATCCACCGGCCGCAGTTGAGGCTGTTTACGTAATAACCTGCCGCACCCTGACAGACGTCAAAACGGAAATGAAGCAGCCGAACTATAATTAAAAATTACTAAAGAACCGTCGGTTTGAGATCCCAATACTAACGTCAAAAAGGGTGACGAGGGTCCAGAATACTGTACAACTCCCATCGGCGTACGTCAAAAAGGATTCCTTATAACCGTTATACAAAGAAATACCAAATCTTTCGTAACTTTTTCTACCATTTGTTAGAATCGTCGAAAAATGCGCATCTTGAACTATATACAGGAAGCTTGCTTCCATTGAAGTGCTAAACAAACTGTAAGATGACATCCTCACAAATTTGCAACCGAGTGATCTTAAGCCACATGCTAAAACCATTTTCATGGGGTAAAAGTGTTCTTTTAATTCATTTTTCAATGCAATTGCAGTGCGCCCGTCACACCATTTTCTCTGTATTTTTATTTTTGCGTTCTCCATGCTATATACTTTTTATCCCGTATTTTTGCATTAATCTATTCTGTATATACATATTTATATAGTTTGACGCATTCCGGTATGACGGCCTATTGATCTAAAATATAAATATATCTTTGTCTATCTATTTGACTCATCCAAATAACATTATTCTTTAGGCCTTTAGGCAACATTTCTGGGAATCAGCGGTTTATTAGATATATGTTTTTCCGAAACATGCCTTTATTATTTTTCAGCTTTATATAGATAACATAAAACCTATTTAGTACATTTTCATGCACAGTGATATGGTTCACTTATAAGTATCTTTTGTGGTCATTTATTTTCAGAATAATATATTGGAGCTGGTATCCCTCTCCATATTTTCGAAACATTTATTAGACATCTTCACATAGTTTCACGTATTCTATAACATTTTGTACTGAATAAACACTTCTAGCTGTTTACGTATCATCTAACTTGGGTTAATGCTTGCAATAGATCCTATAAAGTAAGGCTTTAGAAGCAACTTGCTGGGAGTTACGGGCTTGTACAAGCAAGAAACATAGGTTTCTTATTTTTCTACATTAAATTGTGCAACTGATGAAAAATGCTCCTCCGAAGCTAATCACGACAACCTACGGATTAGTTCCACGTGAAACTGACATAGCGATATGGTGCACTCTCTTGTAGTTTGTCGTCAGTCACCAAGCCTATATTTTCAGAATAACATATTGGGGCTAGTACCCTTCCCCAACTTTTTAAGATATTCTACAGGTTGTTTTCGTAGAAACAAGCCTGTTATTCTCGGATAAAAGCACTGAAAAAAGTATTGTCCAAGTTTCACAGCCATATAAGAGCAGAGTTGGTGTAGACGAATTAAGTAATTGTTTGGTTTTCAGCGGCGTAGCGTAGCGTCAATACAAGGGGATGCAACACGTAATAGGTAACTGCAATTAACATTTTACCAAAACACTAAAAATTTTTTTATTAAGGTCTTTAGTTTTAAAGTTAAACAAAAAAAATATAAAAACAGTGTAGTAGGTAAAAAAAATACCAAACCAATTTGAAGAAAGAACTAAATCTAGATTAAAAAAGTCGTGAACGTATCTGTGATTTTTAAAATCAAGATCAATATTCTTCTAGTCGCACTCAGAATCGTTCATCGCGACGCGCAACGATATCTTACTTCATATCGCCAACGAGATGTGTTTGGAAAACTGCATCACCCAACGACATAAAACAGCGGACTAACAGTATTAACACAGTGAAAACGTAATCACCACAGTAGTACGGACCTACTCGGATCGCGTTCCGCGGCGTTCAACATGAAGATGTGACCAGGACAGTCGCATTATCTCGCTGTCGAGATATTTTTATTTTTAGCGTTAAGGCAAAGCCCTTATGGTTAACTATATGAAGCTCGACCAATACATACATTCAATAATTGAAATAGAATTTAATTATTGAATAAATTTTCTGAGAATTTTAATTTATTGTAGGAGAACATAGTAACCTTTTTTTTAAATAAAAACGTATTACAATATTTGGAAGGGATGCGACGCATCACCAACATCAATGGACGCTACGCGCCTCTGTTGGTTTTGGTTGTTAAACAGAGTCTTTCCTTCCAAACCCTTGCTGGGTTACCACAATTATTATATGGATATTTTTGATTGATGCATCGCGTTCTGTGACTGGAGGTATTTTCCACTTCTTCCTTTCAGCGAGAAATGATTAATCCGATTTCTTAAATCCATATCGTAATCATAATATTTCAGAGGCAATTTTAGCGTATCTTTTTATCTGCATCTGCTAGCAACTGACCCAGTTGATACCTGCGCTATATAAGAGAGTCACAACGTTCATCAGGCTTATGTCTCAAAAGCTTTGAGGTTATGTTTTTGTTAGACAACTCGAGAGAGTAATATGGATCTTAAGATTAACATAGGTATACCTGCTGCCTAAAAAGACAATCTCAATGTAACTTGGTCACTGAGCTTAGTTCTTCAGTATGTGAGTGTGTCAGTATTTGAATTAGTGTGTTGTTCACTGAGTATCTCCTATTTTTCAGTACTTCATTATATGTGTATAATTCAAATTATTATTTAATATTTGATAATAATTTAATAACTCTCTGCGGGAAGCATCACGTAAAGGGCCTGGTATAGTGCTGTACACTGCTAGGGGTGTCTTAAGGTGGATACAGATTGCTATGACGTGACGCTCTTGATCTTCTACAGAGCAGCCATTTCTTCTTCCTTTTCTTCTAGCATATCAAAAACACGGAGCACCTGGAGGCTCAAAACTAAACTGTCAGAATCATGCACTGTACTACACGTCCTGTGCTGTGATGTGTTACCACGTCGCGTCATAGCAATCTGTATCCACCTTTATGCAGTAATCTGAATACGTCGTCTCTTTGTCAGTTTTCAGTAGCATTAGCGTACCAGTCCGAATACTAGCCTAATTTTAAAGCACTTGATTCGAAGTACAGTAACCTCTGAATGTACTATGTGAAGACTGGATTTACGTACTGTAACCATTGCACTCGTAGAAGTAGGTGAACGCGTTACGTTGGGTTCCCTGCTATATTAAATTAACCATCCATCTAGCTTTATACTGTTAATTCTCAGCAACATTCCTAAACTTCAATGCACTTAAAAAAATATATTCTCCAGCAAAGGTTCTAAAACTAATCCTTATTTGACGCCCATAGTAACGAGCGTAGCCATCTTAAACAACTCCAAATTCCAGTAGGAGCGTCTTGACCGCCATTACTGGCAAACAAACATAAAAGCAGAGAATAAAATGTACGACACACCGTCTACGCAACAGCCACTCAAGGACGTAAAGCGCTGTATAAATATTTGCAGCGCTTTAAAAATGCTTTACGTGTGTTTGAGTAACTTGTTTGAGAGATTTTTCCGTCATAAATCGCCCGGACACAATCGTTCGCTCGCGCTGTTTTACAAGCAAATACCTCTATAATAATAACTGATTCTTTTTATCTCATTTACACAGACTAGTCGGCCAACAAACGACAGTAAACGGTAAAAGATTGCGGACTTGATTGTCGATACGGCTAAGTAAGCAGAATCTGGTGATCATTAAAGGTGAACGCGCACTTTACGTTGTGCACGCATCGGAATTTTTTTAAATGAACTAAACCATATAGGTACGATGCGTATGAATTTTCTTTCAAGGGTTATTAAGGAGCCTGGGTGCACAGAGTTATACATACATATATTATGTATTCGCCATGTAAAATACGGATTCCCATTCCGAACAGAAGTCACTTGTCCTTCAAACTACATACACAGTATTTCAAAAGGTGAAGGCCTTAATGAATGTCAGCTAAGAGCAATTTTTAGTGTGCAAAAAACTCGCAATGCAAAATCATACATACTTCTAATGTCTGTAATTTAACGATCAAACGCGATATCAAAAAAGGCTACCACTGTGACAAGGCGCAAGCTTTCTTCTTCAATTCAATTTTTGAATCATTACTGTAAGTTTAAAGGTAACGTCAGGAGCTTCGAAATGTGAAATTGATTTTTATGGTAACCTTTGTACCTTTTGACCTTACCTTTGGGTTTTTGGACTTATCTCCCCTCATCTTAGACACACACTGGAGAAAGGCGGCCACGCCTCCTCGTTAACACGGGAATACGTATTTTCTTGGCTTCTCAATTCTTTTGCGCTATACCCGAGACCCTTAAGAGAACCAATCATTTTTTTTTGTTTCGTTTGTCCTATACATCAGCCTACTGAGGATAAATGCGCTCTTTATCTTTTGATAGTGCAAAATTTTGTATCATTCTTTTGAACGTCAAGCCAAAATATCCTGAAAACCACAGCAGAGGCTTTGTGTTTCTGGAGCAGATCAAAACATGCAAAAAAAAACTCGCTTGGAGTGAATGATACAAGCAGAATCGTTATCGGTTGTATTAAACCTACTCTCATACCCTACATGTACCATCAGGCTGCCGGCTTTGCTCTCAAACCGACGCGATGCAGTGCAGTATGTCGAAAGGTTAAGCAAACGTTTGATGATAAACACCTTCTCTATAGTCTTCAAGAACCCCATTAAACCTGCCACTAGCATAGAGCCACCAGCAAGTTTTCGTTGGAATAGGGCCCGCCTTGGGGCGTGTTGCACCCGTTAAATCACAACCTTGCTAGGTGGGGAATAAATCCTGCTGGCCATGTATTCTGTGACTATGGGGAAATGCAGAATATGACCTACCTAAGATCATGTGTATGCTGCCATATGGCTTGCTAACATAAAAGCTAACCTACCTAAGATCATGTGTATGCTGCAATATGGCTTGCTAACATAAAAGCTGTGGACGTAGCCCATACTGGGTCGAAAAACTAGAAACCTAAAACTTTTTGGATGCGGACTCGGAAAAGTAAAGTAAGTTCGAATGTCATACACTCGGAATTTTCCAAAAAGACTGTGTCCAGCCGGTTCCAAAAGAAGAATCCAATCCAGAGCCAACCAAATACAGGGTTATAGCTTTATGATCGGTAATCAGCAAGGTGGTGTTTCTACACCACCGCATTTCTATGCATCAACCTTGGAGTTTGAATATAACTGAACACCATCACACATATAATGTTCGTTTGAACCTCATTTTGCTGATCTCCATACTTCAAAAGCCGACAGTGGCATGCTGCTCTCTTAAATAACTTTCCTTCTCATTGCCTTTCAGTTAAGCTTTGTGACTAGTTCTCGACTAGTTCCTCTCTGATCATAAAATATCTGTCGTGGTAGATGGATCCCTACTTTGCCCTATGATATCAATGATGAAGTTGTGCATGGTTGCGTCGTAGTTCCGATACTGTACCTGCTTCAATGGCGTGTCTATCACAATACACTCGATCACGTATGACTGTGGGTACTTTGAAGTTTGAACTCAGATATCCAGAGCGTCTACCTCCCTGCCAAGAGATTTTCTTAGAGATCATATCACTTCCCTTTAAAAACAGAGCTACCCTCTGGTTTCCAAGTAAGCGTCCGGACCTAACGAACCACTAGGTTTTGCCAAGAAGTCACTCTTTGAAGCTTGTAGAAGTCAAGATTATAGAAAAAATTATCTGGCATCAATGTGCTTCTTCAATCTCACAACTGCTTGGAAAATGTTCAGGTACTGATTTAGAACTATCTATTCCCCTTGCAGTACACAACTATATTGATAATACTGCCAATAATGACATAACTTGTTGACTCAAGCTTTGAATAAGCCAAGACACGTAGGCTCAATAAATACATTTCTTGAAAATCCGTTCTAGGCCATGTATGAAAAACGACCATCTTGATGAGATGCGGCAGTTCTACGGGTACATTTAATAGACCCGGCGAGCGTGAGAATTTGAATAGAAATGTAAGAGGTCACCAACCACACGCCGGTGAGGAAGCGGCTGGACGTAGCGCGTTAAGAAAGGGTCACTGATTAGTAATCAGGTATCCAGTATTTACAGGATAGTAGGGTCAGGAGCTTCCCAGATGTATGAGGAAGTTTAGATAGTGAGAAGTACAAAATATGCATTTCAAGGACTGTGACTTCGTGGTCAATTAGCTAACACAACAACATATTTGTTCACTGAAAACAAGGTTTGTCTGGTTCAATGAGTACAAATTAAATTCATAATTCAGATACTATTCCTTAGTGTTTTCAAATTTCTGTTGTTCCTCCATTTATAATAACGTTGATGTTTCTGGCCAATCGGTTGTAAAAACTTTCACCAAAATATTTGGAAAAGCTTCTGAAGAAATGTAGTTGCTTCTCACCTGTTAATTACGGTTCGCAAAAAATGCAGTCCGATTTCGCAACAGTTCACCTATGTAACTAACAATTTTCTTCTTATAATAATTTATCTAACCTCGTATATGCGAAGAGTCTGAAAAACCATACGGGTAGGTGTTGGATTACCTCGATTCATGAGAATAAATTCCAACAACAACCTTTTGACACAAGGCACAAGCGCTGTTACTTTAATTATAGAGCATCAAAGAAAAAATAATACCTGGACAACCACATAACTGTTCCCGAAGACGTATAATTATAAAAATGTCAAAGAAGTCGACACGGTGAAGGATCTAGGAATTACATTTATAATCTCTCGTTTCCAGCCACCAGGTGGCTCAAATTTGATTATCGAGCTCAACAAATGAATGCTATTGGACGTTAATTACTGCTTAGCTTTAGCAATAGAAGTAATAAAATTGGTATCGTGATTAGAGTTTGCACATCTACCTTGTTATGAAAAAGAATCTGAAAGTAGGACAATTTTTTATTTTTCACCTATGTCCCTCATGTGATCACGCATTTTAACTAACATTTCTCAAATAATGACTGTTATGCGAATGTCATTTCAAATTCATGGAATAATTAATAATTAGCAAAGTTAAATGGATGATGAGATGATCGATCTCTATGAAGTCACAGTAATTGAATTATTGTCGGATTTGACAAGTTTCGAGCTCTGTAGACCAAGCAGTTGTCATGAGGAGGAACCTCTCCTCTGCTCCAATGAAGGGTAACCCTTACCCCAGTTATTCACTTCAAATACAAGAGATACTCTTCTGATTTGTATACAGTAAAAACAAAAAATGCAAAACCTTTCTCACAAAGTAGTTTAGTTGAAAGATATTCACAAATTATTTCACAATGACAACGTATAAGAGCCAAAACAAGTTGAATAACAGAATACAGTGAAATATACAATTGAAGAACAAATAACATTAAGACTAACATAAAGACATAAAATTTATTGACAACCACTAACCACATTGAATTCTCTAATACTCTGAGAATAAATATTTTCGGTCTACGAAAATTATATTATTATTATAAAATTTATACGTATAGGAGCAAGAAGTATTTATTTAGATAATATAACAAACAACTGCAAGATGGTGTTATCCAACAAAGGATGGTCTGCACCTGATGCTTTATCATATTGTCTGAAGTCCATGTGTTAGAAAAATAGATGGATACTAGGCAATCTACTGAGACCTGTCGTTTACGGAGAGTCTGATAGGTCTAGACATGCGTCACGTAGAGACGTGATCAACGTTGCGTATAATAGTTTTTCTAGAAGTGAAAATTCTTTTATAACTGTGTATGCATATTGGAAATATATTATGTCTTTAATTATATTAGGTTAAGACCTGTTCTGTTTATTAGGTAGCTGTTCTAGTATCCCTCAATCTGAAGAGCATTTATTGCATAGCCTTTTTAATGTAATTAGTCAGTACAAATCGCTCAGGAACCCAAAACAAGGTAGTAAATAATTTTCTTGAAGAGTTTTGCATTCTTGCTTCCTTCAGAGGTCGAGATCCTTTTGTCCCTACAACCTACTGCTCGGGCTCTTGGAAGGTCCTTTACCCATTACCTGTTACAATTTTAAGGCTTCAATAGTGGGGCTCTAGATATCCCTTCTTCAGTTACAACGATTATAACTCTCTTCTCTGAAAAAGCTGAAATTACTCCTCCTCTTTCAATTTTCTTGACATGGTCTTCATTTCTTGCGGATCTTTCATGGCTTCTCTCATTTTCAACTTAATTTCTATCCACCGAAATCCTTTAGACCAAGATCTTACCCTTGAATGTCACACTGCATTATATCATATGCATGAATCTATCATCCTCTGGTGTGGGGTTTTGGGACCATTATGTTCCACAGACAGGAATTTGATAAGTTAGAGTTTGACATACATGACAAAATTATTTGCCAAAAACATGTCAAATTATAACTACAGCCACTTGGAAATACAAATTTGGAATCGTATTTTTTTTTACTTTATGCCTAGGCAGACAATATTTTGAGGAAGTGAATACGGTACAGTTGAATGAGAGAAACGGTAATCTTAGTGAGCATCATTTGAGGACACCCCGTAAATTAATTGTAGTCATTTTGGCTACGCTGCTTTCGCTAAAAAGAAACAGGTTATAATTACCGTCGTTTCTTAGAAGACGTCGACGGAAAAAATAAAATTTGTAGTAACAAGAGGATGACACGTTTGTAGAGGCGTTTATAAGATTATGCAATCTAAAAGCAACCTAAAAAATATAATCTCCCGTTTCGTCTGCCCACACACTTGCATGTGTTTCCACATATATAGTAAATACCAAGATGTTAATGAGATGAAATGAATGTACAAGCGTTTGTTCAAGATTTGTTATTCAGAAAAAGATAGGGAAGAGCAGATTGTCCGGAGTAGTAAATTCAGTGCTTTAGTGCGTGTTTGTTACATGAGGAGGAAGCTTACTCTTCCATTAGGAGACACATTTTTTTAATTCATTTATTTGTACTGTGTAATACAAATATTGCCACCTCAAAGGCTACACCTTGTGGCAGGTATTGGCATTGAAATATACACTAAAATTTTGCTAAACTAATTTATCTGCTGCTCTCTCTCGACTGTTATATTCATTCGCCTTTCAGTGATTTACTACTTCTTCTATATTTTTTTGGTAATTTCGTCATTCGAACACAAAATTCGGATGGGATGTGAGTGACATGATTTTAGAAAGATGAAAAAGTTCTAAGGTTTATAAGGGATCTGTATAGACAAGGGGTCATAATTTAACAAAAAGTTTATAAATTATTCTTTTTTCATCTGTATGTCGCTTGCTTGGAAAATCTCGGAAAACTGTGCAGATATGAAAGGGCCAAAAGTAAACCAAAGGATATAGTTTCCTATAGCCTGTAGTACACATAAAATACTTATATACAAAGTATATGTTTATTTATATAATGAAATATCCTTTAAAGCATACTCAAGAGGTTAACACATGATGTAAGGATTTATTGCTTCAAGACCCCCCCAAAGATTCATTTTAACATAAAATTAAAACAGAGGATGCTGGTTAACTACATATTATTTGAGTGATCAGTCTACTAAATTATTTATATTTAGCATTTAAAACTTCGTAAACTGATATAGATCAGCATTAACTTACTATACTTGTGTATTGTTTTTTTTTTTTTTTTTTTTTTAAACCCACAGCGGCATCAACTACGACGGTTATTAGCCGCTTCCCACCGCCCATAAAGGTCATATTAAAGGATAATGCGAACACAGGGACACACTTCACGCCACAGCGGACTATCTGGGCGACTTTTTAAACACAAAACACAGGGGGGTCCTCGGGTAGTTTGTAGGAAAAAACATAGGTCAAAACATGTAGGTAAGGGGTGATTTGCCAGTATTTAAATAGAGAAAAAAAAGATCGTTATCAAAAATTGAGAGACAAAAAGGAATAAAGCAACCGTCGTAGGTTTTTTTGCTTACGCTTTTATTATATATTGTACGTTATATTTAATTTAATTTAATTTTAATTTATAATTTAATAAAAGCTTAAGTTTAGGTAGCTGTAAATTATGTTTTTTAAGTTATTTGTCTTATGATTTTTAATGTTTTGGTAAAATGTAGCGGATTTTATATTTGCCATAGCAATTTCGTCCTCTTAAGGTAGAGTATAGTCTTCGAGATGTTTACTTCATTTAAGCATTGCATAACATTGTCCGGTAAGTTAACCTGTACTCTAATGATTGTATATTTAGTACAGTCCAAAATGATGTGCTTTATGTCCAGAGGGCAACCGCAATGTTCGCACTGAGGTCTCTGCTGTCCAGCGAGAAGATGTAAGGATGTAATACGGCTATGACCTATTCTTAATCGCGTTATAGCGGTTTGTTCCCTGCGATTCATTTTTGGATATTCCCATGTGTTCACAGATGGCTTAATCAGACGGAGATGACATTGCTCATGGTCCCATTCCGATTGCCAGAGATTCTTTATCTGTTGTCTGATAGCGATTTTTGCATCTTCTAGCCTTACTGGAATACTACTCTCATTTTCAGATGTGGCGCCAAGCTTTGCTGCTTCGTCCGCTCTTTCATTTCCTACTATACCTACATGTCCTGGTGACCATACAAATATCACATTTTTGCCAGTAGTAGTGAGCCAATGATAGGTTTCGTTGATGTTCTGAATAAGTGGATCAAAACTGAACGTAGTTTCAATTGTTCGCAAAGCGGTGAGAGAATCGCAGCATATGAGAAAAGTGCCAGTTTGGCAGTATTCGACATACCTCAGTGCCTGCCATATGGCATATAGTTCTGCCGTGAAGATTGAAGATGCTCTGTCCAATTTCCAGTAATGGGACTGTTCATTTGTTATAAACGCACTGCCCACCTTATCATCTGATTTCGATCCATCTGTATATATAATTGTGGCCCCTTGATACATGTTGAGGATTTCAAGGAAATGCTTCCGATATATGTCTGGATGAGTGTTCTGTTTTGAATAAATCGAACATTCGTCATGCAACTGTATAGGAGATATAGTCCAAGGTGCCGTATCGTAATGTTTTCTTAAATACATTGATGGTATGCTAATGTTAGAATTTTCACATATTTCCTTATATCGAATCACAACAGGTCTTGATATTGTAGGGCGATGGGCAAAGATATCTTGGATGTGTTCATTTAACAACAATTTGTGGTTTGGGTGTTGAGGTTGTGTTTGTATATTTGCTATGTATCTGACAACGATCTCGTTCATTCTGTTGGACAATGCTGGTATCCCACTTTCTGCTAGTACACTTTTTATAGGGCTTGTGTGGAAGGCTCCTATAGCAGTTCTGATTCCCTGGTAATGAATTGAGTTGATTGGATGTAGGGTAGTTTTTCGCGCACCTGCGAAAGTTTGGCATCCATATTCCAGTTTAGACATAATTATAGACCTGTGGAGTGTTAAGAGGATTTTACGGTCAGCTCCCCAATTTATATTTCCCATGCATCTGATTACGTTCAGAGATTTTCTGCATCTTGCAACTAAATCCTTAATGTGGTGTTTCCAAAGGAGTTTCGAGTCATAGATAATGCCTAAGAATCTTATTTCGGAAACCTGTTCTATTGGCGTTCCTCTCAAATTGATATGGCATTCTCTAGGGCACGATCGCAAGCGACAAAAATGTATCGCCTTGGATTTCGCATGTGAGAAGCGAAACCCTCTCTTTCCCGCTTCATCTGCTACATTATTCACTGCAGCTTGCACTTGTTCTTGAATATTTTGGTGCTCTTTGCCTGATACAAAAATTACAAGGTCATCTACATATATGCTTCTTCCTATATTCTGTGTAAGGTTTCGAACGATGGGGTCTATTGCAATAGCAAACAGTGTAACACTCAGTGTGGATCCCTGTGGGATGCCGTTATGGATCACGTACGAGTTCGAAAGAGTGTTCCCAACTCTCACGCGAATTCTTCTTAGTCGTAGAAAAGACTGAATGAATTTAGGGAGATTTCCTTTGAGGCCCCATGTGTTTAATACGTCCAACACCCCGTAACGCCAGGTCATATCATATGCTTTCTCTAGATCAAAGAATATGGCCGTTAGATGTTCTCTTTGCGCGAAACTTGTTTGTATAGCGTTCTCCAATAGTACTAATGCATCAGACGTTGACCTGAATTTTCTAAAGCCAACCTGAGCATCACAGAGTAGATTGTTTATCTCCAAATGCCACGTCAGCCTGAGATTTACCATTGATTCTAAGAGCTTACTTAGGCAGCTTGTCAATGAAATGGGCCGGTAACTGGACAGTAGATGAGGGTTCTTTCCTTCTTTTAAAAGGGGTAGTATATATGCTTCCCTCCACTGGGCTGGATATTCCCCAGAAGTCCATATTCCATTGAAAAGGTCTAGCAGTTTTTGTTTGCTATAGTTAGGCAACTTGTCTATCATCATGTAAGTGATCCTGTCAGGTCCTGGAGCAGTTTCTTTGGTTTTATTCAACACTTCTTGTAGTTCTCTCATGGTGAAGGATAGATTGTAAACAGACGTATTTTCTTCATCGAAATTTAAGTTAGTTTCGTACAAATCTTTTTCTACTTGGAAAGGATGGTCGTAATTGTTGTTGGAGCTTACGGACTGGAAATAGTCCGCAAAAGCTTCTGATGTGGTTGTAGGATCAGATACAATTTGCTCTCCGATTTTCACAATAGGTGTTTCGGCAGGAAATCTTTTCCCAGAGATAGCTCGGATTTTACTCCAAATTTGTTTTACTGGTGTCTGTGGAGATATACTACTAACATACGTTTCCCATGACTTTTTTTTATTTGATAGGATTAACTGGCGTGCTCTAGATCTTTTCCTTTTAAATTCGATCATATTTTCTATGGTTAAATTTCTATAAAACTGCTTTAAAGCCCTTTTCTTTTCTTCAATGGCTGCTTGGATTTCTGCGTTCCACCAAGGGACTTTAGGTCTTGAAATCGTAGGTCTGGTTATGGGGATTGTCTGCCTGGCAGCGTTATTAATTGAGTCTGTCAAAATGTCAACAGACTCCATCGTATTTTGAGTTAGCTCCATTGGTGACATAAGATTTGTGTACTGTTCCCAGTTTGCTCTATTAGTCTTCCATCTTATTGGCGATTGTATAATGACCCTGGGTGATGCGAATTGAATTTTAATCGGTACATGGTCTGATGGTAATCTATCTTTGATTGTATCCCATGAAAGTAGATGGGATATTTGAGGTGAGCATAGAGTTAAATCTATCATCGAGAAATTATTTGATCTGGAGTTTAGAAATGTGCCTTCTCCTGTATTGAGAATAATTAGGTTGAACTCGTCGATGATCGTTTCTATTATCCTACCTCTATTGTTTAATGCTTGAGAGCCCCAGATTGGGTTATGAGAGTTGAAATCTCCTGCTACTAGATAAGGTGTCGGTAGTTGTGACAGAATGCTTCTTATGTCACTAGAGGCCCAACTATCGTCTGGTAGGTAGATGTTTAGGATGGTCATTTCGATGGGATAAAAAATACGGGTTGCTACGGCTTGGAGCTCTGTCTGCAATGGTACCTGGTGTGCATGAATATTAGTTTTGAGTAATATAGCTACACCACCTCTAGCTCTTCGGCTGTGCTGAGCGTCCTTTCTGAAAATCGAATAATTTCTTAGGGAGAAAGGCTCATCTTCTTTCAGGTGGGTCTCTTGAATACATACTCCCAGTGATTGTTCCTCATTCAAGAGAGATCTTAGTTCGCAATATTTGTTTTTTATTCCATTACAGTTCCACTGTATAAGGTTTTCTAATGGATTGTTTGACATTTGTGTTTCTGAGTTGTGTCTTGTTTGTTGTTATTTGAACTAAGATCAGCAGCTTCATGGCTTTATATGAGACTAAGATTAAAATATTATAAAATGGTAAATGGCTTAAAAATATCACAGGTGCTAAAATATCACAGGCTCTAAAATATCACAGGTGATTTAGTACTTATTTATCTAAAGCGACGAATGTCGCACATGAGGAGGAAATTATTTCCTTGGCTGCCCTTTGGGCCAGCCTCTCTTTCCTTTCCCTTTCTTCGTCGTCACATCTTCTTCCTCTGAGGTGGATTCTATTTGATTACGGTCTCTTTTTTTTGTATCTGATATCATGGATGTATTCGTTGAAACTGAATCTGATCGTCTGCGGTTTTCTGATGTCTGAGGTTGTTTGAAGGCAGTGTCAGAGGTATTAAAGTCGGTTCTCATCATGTTTTCTATTCTGGATAGAGTTTGTAGCATTTTTTGGATTTCATCATTGGGCCTAGTTACAGCTCTCGCGTAAGATACGTTGGGTGTTGGTGTTGCGGTCTCCACTTTTCTCTTTGCTTCCATATATGGTATTTTTTCTAAAGTTTTAATTCTTTGTATTGCTGCTTCGGTCTTATATTTGGGGCACCCTTTATAAAGAGCTGAGTGGTTGCCATCACAGTTCACACATTTAACTGGATCCTCGCAGGGGGTTTGGTCATGGGGAGGTTTGCCGCAAATGCACAGTTTGTTCAATCTACACCTTTCTGCTACGTGGCCGAATCGTTGACAGTTAAAGCATCGTCTAGGTTGTGGAATAAACGGTTTTACTTTACATCTGTAAAACGCGACTTTTATATATTCTGGCAGATTTGAACGGTTGAATGTCAGGAGATGATTTGAGCTGTCGGTTAAAATGCCGTCTTTCTTAGTCTTCATCCTTTTAACTTGAATAACCCCTTCTGATCTCAATTCTTTCAGTATTTCTTCTTCTGTACAGTTCAACAAATCTTTGCAGGTAATTATACCTTTAGACACATTTAGGTTTGGATGTGGTATCACAATTACCGGATAACCAGCAAACCTCTTAACTTCTAACAATCTTGTTGCTTGATTATTACCTTTTACTTCTACTAAGATTCCATCCTTAACTTTGTTTACTGCTTTACTTTCGCCAATTAAACCATATAGTGTTTTCGCTATTACAAATGGACTGTCTTTATCAAAATTGCAACTTTCTTCACCATCTTCTGGTGCTTTTTTGACAAGCAAGAACCGAGGTTGAAAAGCCACCGTCTCTTGCCCTGCCATGTTGGTACCCGTTTTTTGGAGGTCGGGCGCCTCCGTTTGTTTTGCTGTAGGTATATCCATTCAGGTCCCACGAGTACGGGAAGAAGTATAAGTCATCTGCAGCAGTGCTCCCTTACTGCAGAAGGGCTACGTATAACCAGAGGTCGCCAAGTATCTGGAGAGCACCGTTCTTGACTATCTAACGTGTAGCCATCCACCCCTCAGCACGGTCCGCATAACACCTTGGGTTCCGGATTTTTTTACAGGTTTACTCCTGTGAGAGGGGGCAGGGTGAAGCAGGAAAAGACAGCCCCTCATCCCTCCCACTTCCCAAGTGCGAGGTGAAAAGGGAAAAATGCCCCCCATCCCCACTCCCCCCAACCCACCCCCGGTCGGGCACTGGCTGTACGGTCTACGACGATACCGTAGCACAGGGAGACCATCCAGTGTAGCATTGCTACAGACAATGTTCCCCCTAGTGGCCAGACGGCCACTTGTGTATTGTTATCGTTGTTTGAGCTATTTTATTTTACTTTTTATTTTTATGTTATGTATTGCTTACATTAATAAGCAATAATAATAAATTATTTACTTCAAGCTGAGAATAGAAGATAGAACAGAAGAAAAATGAGTTTTACCAAACCCTACTTTTTTGGGTTTCAACCTCTTGATGGTAATAGACCAACGATGGTGTACAGTATGGTGGCTAAAGGTTCATCAAAGCACAGCAGCTAGGGCGCTCAAAAAAGTTTCTTCTCAATCATTTTGTCCTGAATAAACTCCACCTAAAACCTATCCGAGAGTATTTCTCTTACATCTGGTGATTTACTGCCCGTACTACCTCTCCGTACTGGACAAATTTAAAAGATGAGCAATTTAATGACACTGTCTTGAGGTGCCACCTCTAACCGCTTGCGCTTTCATATTGTTATTGAGCAGTTGTTAACCTCGCATACTTTTCAAGGATTTTAATAGCCTGCTCCTTTGTCATCCCCTAATTCATCGTTTTGCCACTTTTTGAGTCTGATATATGCAGCAAGACCATAGCTGATTCGACCTTAGCATGAAGGAACAGTCTACGACACCATAGCATATCATACCACAAATTTCATTAAAATTGATGCACTGGTTACAGATAGGCAGACGGACAAACAGACTGGAATAAGTGATACAGATTTTCGTGATAAAAATGGCCAAAGAAGGTATTATCTGAAAATCGAAAACCACCTAGCAGACAAAGACAAATTTACAATGAATCGACCATCACCATTAGGTGTATTCAAAAATATATCTGTGTATCATAGTGATTTCGTATGAGCGCACATTATGGAAAGTACGACATTCCATTTGATTATTGCCGCTATGCCGAGAAGAAATCGGTTTCATGGTACAGGCGTTCCTAATTTACATAGCCGTATGATAATTTTTTAACGTCAGGGATCGATTGTGATAACTTCATTACGACTGTTCAGGCCTATGGAGTTATGTTAATCAACTGGTTGTTTAATTATTATCGGTATAAGGTTGCATTCAAATCCAATAGGAAGATTGTAATGGCTTCATTGTTGCCATAATATACCATAAACGGACGCATACCATTTATATTAATCACGTCTAATACCCAACCGTGGAATCTGGGAAAACCCAGATTTCATGTCGGTTGAAATATTTTCAACAACTCAGTTTGAACTTCACCGCATAAGTCTTTATCTAATTATATAACAGCAAGTATTATCCTTGAAACTACATAGTTTTCTAGATGTGATTGACTATTCCTTAACTTTCTGGTGATTGCGTTTGTGCTACAGTTGAGGAAGATAACGACAAGCACCGCTAGCAAGATATCTTTAAGTTACCTCCAGATATCGAAGTATTTGCATATGATATTAAAAATTAAGTTTAAAGGATCTGCTACAATTTATAGGAGTCTTTTAAACACTTTTCAATTGCCAATGCCTCCATGGTCCAAAAAATACTCTAGGTTACTGGTGGATGTCATGAAAGTAGACAGATGCCGATTTAGGTGTAGCTAGGGAGCCCATAGAATAGTTGTACTGTACATATACTGTAAAACTCTATAAATCTAGTTTTCAACTTATTTTAGGTGTTTCACTTGCGCTTGTTGTTAATTTAACAGCAACGTGAAGAAAATTTCACATGTAATAATATTTACGCGTTCATATTGCGCCCACAAGTCCGTATAGAACTCTAAGATCCGCCCCTAAAATTGGAGAATTCTCCAAGGAAGTTTATGTACGTGATATCGTGTCCAAAAATAATTCAATAAGAAACGATACACAATAATAAGTAATATACATTAACGACTGGCAAAGTTGGACTTGTGGTGCGAAATATAAAATGCAAATAATAGAGAAGGTACATACGGGTAACGCCATTACCCAAAAAGAGACACCTAAGCCCTCCTATACCTTACATCCCCACTAAATGCACAGCCACGTGCAGTAAGACGGTTGAACACATTCAAGCATTGACGTCTTACTCTAAGCGAGTATCGAATGTTTCCAGGTTGTAAGTATGTGGGTGGCCAGCGCTCATTTGGCATAAAAATCGCCAGAAATCGCCAATGTTTATCATACATGATGCATGAATGAAAATTGCCAAAAATGGCAATTTCGCACTTGTGAATGTGAAAATTGTCAAAACCGAAACGCCGAGTTCGACATATTGTTTGGGTGAGCGTAAAATCTGACCTACGGAACTGCAGAAATATGTCAAACTGGATTTGTCCTATGGATTAGCATGTGGTCATGGTCATAGTTATTGTAGAAGTTACGTGCTATTATGATCTTCTCGCACCCCCAGCCTCTTAAAAGTCTTGAACTCCTGGAGAAGACTAGATCAAAACCGGTATGGGACTGTTTCAACACTCACCTTACTAGCTTCACGCAACGGTGTACATCTAAGTTGGGTAACAGGCCACGAAGGTATTGGTGGTAATGAGTGTACAGTTGAAAATACGTAAACATTACTACGTATTTGTTTTTTATTTCAATAGTATCAACTCCCTTGTCTATCTGATTGGAATTAAAACAACTTTCCAGTGAGATCAACTTGTTTTATTAAAACTTCTTAGGGTCATTTACTAATTGTGAATCAGCTCCAGCTTTTCAAATTATGTTTCTACTGAGAGTTTAGGACGTTTTTGGACCAGAGATAACGAAGTAATATGAAGTAGGTAAAGGATGTCCCATAACGGCAACGAAGGGCGACCAGTTTTACTTGCCTGCTCCTTTTCTCTCCTTGAACAGTCACTAGGGTTAAAGTATCAATTGTAAAACAACTGTCAGTATTGCCGCTTCATGCAGCTAGCCCATATTTTTGAGGGGAAAACCAATGAAATGGTTGTTAGAAAACTCACTGTGTGTTTTGCACCACCAAAAGACTTAGTTTTGAAATCACCAGTTTGGCGGAGATTCACCACACCTAGAAACTCTGCGGAACGCGTGTCCTAGCTTGCCAATAGTGTATGTCAATAATCTAGCAGTATTATGAGTGCTTTAACATTTTTATCATTATCAAATGTTACCGAGATATCTTTTCCGTAAAACAGTTACTTACTCCTTTCTGCAGTTATAAATTGGCTGCCCGTCTAATGAATCAATCACTCTTGATAGGCATTTTACGGAACTATGATACTCAGAACTTAATTACAGAGTGCTGAACTACCAACGCAGAAAATGACAACCTAGCTAGTACCTGATCAGATTTCTATTCAATGTAGGTGGTATCCTGACAGGACTGTACCCAACGCACATGCACATATACAGTAATGACCAGCATTGTCAATAAAAGATATTGCCGTACGGATGAATATTGACAGAGCATTTACATTTTAGCGTATTTTATAAATGAGTTATACGCTCCAGGCTATTGTGCCGTACAACTTTTTATATATTTATATCTAAATGAATCGTTTATTTAAATATAATGCCTGCGCTGTGAAATATCGCCGAGCGTTACATTACCTATAACTCACTAGGTAATGAGCGTATCTGCAAATTGTATAGAACATTTGATCGCATAAAGATGTAGATTGAAAAAATCTGATAATAAACTACGCAACTATGGGTTTGATGCGTGGCACGTGGTTTGTTTTCCTTTTATTTGCATGGTGTGCTTATAGGTATAATACAATACAAGATACATACGTCTGCTTTACTTCATGGTTAATAGCACTTAATCAGAAACTGTCGTAGAGGGTATAGTTAAATTGATACTTCCCACCTAATATGCTCTGGACTGATCAAGGTAGGCGTTTCCACGTTACAGGTGATAGATGTATCAAAGAAATAGCTGATTAAGCTGCCCCATCCCAATTTAGCCCCTCCCGAAAACTAAAAACAGTAGAGATCTCAGAGTTACCCAAAAATCAAGTTTGACCATTTAATATTTTTAACTTTTTGCTCTGTAGACCTTTTTGTATTGCTTTTCAGCTGAAAAGTTTAAATATATCTGAAAGAACATAAACAAAGCTTGGGGTACTTCCCTGGAATATAGTACAGATACTGTATCCACTATTTTTGACAAAACATCTGGAAAGCTTGCTTACCACAGCGACAACCAGCAGAATACCTCTGAGGATTTCCTATATAAAAATGGTTCCCACAGAATTTGATTTTGGGATGATTTTACGGGTGTGATGTCTGGGTAGAGATGCGAAAATAAAAATATCGATACCGGTACCAATTCGATATTTTTTAGCCAAGTATAGGTCACATATACACTACACGGCGCGTTTGGTTCGTACAGAGAATTTTGTACAATTGATTACAATTACACCCATCATTAATTATATAATTATTTTCGATACCGATACCACTACAAAAGTAGCGGTACCACTTGGAATCGCTCAAAAAGTATCTAAGATAAAAATACTCGATATTAATGCAGAAAAATCGATACATTTCCTGAGATATTGTGCTGATTGTTTACTATGCTGTGTTGCTTACCGTACTTAGTCAAATTGCTTCAATTAGGTTAACCTTCGAAGCTCCAATTCTTCAACGTTCTGGCTATAGGAAGTAGTAACTCTAAGCATTGCTTCATAGACAAGAGAAGATAATACAGCTCACTAGAGTCAACCGTATAACATTAATGTTGCTGAACTGCTTGTTAACATAGCACTAGTGAAAAACTAACACAACCTTTGAGTTTTAGAAACAGAGTAGTCAACTTGAAAGACACGGCTGGGAAACTTGATAAGAGCTGGAACTAGTGATTGTAGTGAATGGTACATATAACAAAATAGGAGATCCGTTAGTTCTAGACTTATGGAGGTGTGGTTCCAAAATCAGCATCCTATCAGATGGAGAGGAATCTCTGGACATCTTCGTCAAGCTAGAAGACTTATTTCAGGACCTCTGGCTAAGGTGGGGCGGTTCTGTCTTTCGCTGTACAGAAGCCGACTAAGGTTACTTGTCGGCCTCCTATCCAGCCATAACACCTTCAAACGCCATTTGCATGTGATGGGGGTAGCAAATGGTCCGACGTGTACACGCTGTGGCGAGGAGAAAGAATATTCGGCACAATTTCTATGTCGTTGCGAAGCCCTTGGGTATCACAGACTATACTCGGATCAAGGGTTCTTGGACCTGAGGATATAAGATGGGCAGGACCATCCTCACCTTTGCGATACGGGCTGGACTTGGCAACTAGGGTAAGGAGAGGTGCAAAAGGACCCGCTGATAGGCCTATGTACTGGTTCCAACCACCAGATAGCCCCTCTCCCTCTTTTCATTCATTCGTTCTAGACTTAGGAGATATGTGGTTCATCGCGCAGTTTTTTATATGATATCATTATCTCAAAAATGCTCATTAAGTTTGAAAAAGTGCTAGATTAAGTATTACATACATGTCTGAAATACTGTTTATCGGAAAACAAATAGTTGGCCGCAGTCAATTCTAGATTGCAGTACAAATCCCTATATCTACGGATTTACATGCTACCCTCCATGCTACACTCTAGCGCTATAAACCCAATCCACATTTTTGTGGACGACATCGACAGTACTTTGTGGGCAGGTATCATATAATCGTATAATAAGCAATATACCGATCTCTGTGGTTGAGCTCGAATGCAGGAGTCTGGCAACGGTTGCTGCTGTCAAAGGATCCGCATGGAGACCGTTACCGCTTAAAGGCTCAAAAACATGGTAAAATTCAATGCTTCCGACATCCAGTCCCAAACCAAAAAGTTCCCAAGCGAGCACCCGGTTGTAATGACTAATCGTGCGCTGAAAAGAAGTCACTTATCAAGCTTGTAGGGGTCAACATCACAGAAAACATGATCTGCCACAAACATGTTTCGTCAATTGCAACGGCTACCGGAAAAAGCTCTAAAACCTATTCAAAGTCAGAAAGTCCTTCTCACCATCCAGTCTTCTCGCGCTGTATAAAGCCCAGCTGATAATACCTGATCTGGAGTATTGATCTCATATCTGGAGAGCTGCTGCGCCTACTATGCAGTCCAGAGAAGGTCAATTCGACTAATCGGTGATCCAACTTTAACAAGCCACCTCCAGTCTCTATCCCACCGTTGTGCTGTTGCTTACCTCTGACTTTTCTACCGGTATTCGGCCGAAATCTGCACTTTTGATGTATAATTCCGCCCATTAGATGCTCCTCGGAACTGCATCCCAATGTAGTCTTTCTTCATAGATCAAAACTAGAATTACAAAGTTCTTAGAAGGTAATGTTCCAATGGATATTCATCAGTATGGTTTCATAAAGAACAGCAGTACATTGGCTGCCACATTCGATTTGGTGAATTATATATCGAAAGCCTTCGATGAAAAATATTTTGTAATCGCGGTATTTGTTGATTTGAAAAAAGCTTTTGACATTGTCAGTATTGATAAGCTGCCGACAAAGCTGAATAACATTGGCATTAGAGGCACAGTACATAAGTTACTAAACTCATATCTCTGTGATCGGAGGCAATATGTAAAGCTTGGTGAAGTAGTGAGTGAACTATTGACTAATTCGTATGGAGTACCGCAGGGATCGGTTCTAGGTCCATTGTTGTACTCACTTTACATGCTGAATTTGAAAGTAGCAAACTTGAAAGCCAGGTACTTTACATTTGCTGACGATACAGTACTAGTATACACAGCAAGGAATGAACTTGAACTCCAGGCTTTAGTGAATCAAGACTTGGACAAATACCTGAAATGGTTATTTTATAATAATTTGAAAATCAATATTGATAAGACCAAATATATTTTATTTAAAAGGAAAAATACCATAGTTAATGAACTTGAACAGATTGCAATTGATAATATCATGTTGGAAAAGGTCTCATCAACAAAATATTTGGGGTTGATAGTGGATGAAGGTTTAAATTGGCAACCACATCTAAATCATATTACTAAAAAAGTTACTCCGATGCTGCCCATAATATTTAAATGTCGATATTACTTCACTAAGAAAACCAAATATAGTATTTATAACGCATTTTTTCTTGCACATTTAAGGTACTTAATTCCAATATGGGGAACTTGTTCAGGAACTTTATTTCAAAATGTTCAAACTTTACAAAATAAGATTTTGAAAATACTATTTAATTATAGCAAACTTACCAATACAATCACGTTATATACAGAATTAAATGTTGCTCAGATGGATAAAATTTTAGAACTTGAACAATGTAAATTAATATTTAAAATAATTAATAGCAGGCAGAAGAATAACACTATCTATAATTTTGTAAATGAAATGAATGATCATTTTACCAGGTCACAAAACAATATATATCCGGTTTACAGTCGTACAAATATAGCTTTGAATTGTCCAATGCAATCCGCGTCTAGAGCTTATAATAGGTTACCAGTTGAAATTAGATCTAAAATATGTTATAATAGCTTCTTGTACAATTTAAAACAACACCTAGGCATGCATGTAGTTAATTAAGTAGTATATAATATAATTAAGGACTCTAGTAGCAATCTAGTTAAAGAAAAACAATAAGCACTGTTGATAAGTTTATGTTTATAATTTTCGAGGCCAGAATCTTCGGTACTGTTTAGAGAATTGTTAAAGTTTATTGTTATATAATTATTTGCAGAAATAAACGATGTTTCAAAAAAAAAGAGCGGTACAACCGCACCTTAGTTCCTAGAGTGTCCACTCCTGGAATAGACTGCCAGGAGATTTTCTTTTTTTTATGGTCAGCCCACCGCAAAATCTGAATGCATATGGCGCTGCAGAAGCGCTGCGAGATGATAAGTAGGTGCACGTTAGATTTGAAACGCTGCAGATGACATCCGTGGGAAACAAATTCCCAGATAGCTCATTCTGCTCATTCTACTGCGTCGAAGTTCTCCAAAAGAAAAAATGCTGGAGGAGACTGGTTCGGGGAGTAGAGACCTCGACCTGGTAAGGATGAGCTCGCAGACCCTCTCTAGTGTTCCTCATTCGGACAGCCTTTGGTGTTATTATCTGGGAGAGCTCACTCGAACATCTTTCGTAGTAGAATCTGTAGAGCAGGGATAGGTCAGCCAACCTTCTTCGATATTGCAGGCTGTGGAGGTCTTTTGTGAGGTTAGGCGTACCGATTAATATGATTGCTCTCTTCTGGATAGTGTCCAGAATATTTAGAGAGTGCTTTGGAGCGCATCCCCACACATGGGAGAATACTGCAGGACAATAAAAAAGACAATAAGCGTCATGATGCTCTATTGCAATTTCATTTGGAGTAAGCAAAGCAGCCGCAATACCTACTTACTAACAGATGGTCGGATCTGTGCCTTGTAGAGCAGCAGTGGTTGCTGTACAGCTTCCTACAGCGGAACAAAACTCCAAGCTTCTGAAATGCCGTTTTTGCAATACTGACGACGTGCTAATGCCAGGACATGTTATTGTTGATATTGATCCTCAAAAGCTTAACGGAAGGTGACTCGACTATCGGGTGACCCTCCATTTCCACAGTTTGCCAACGTGAGACTTCTTTGTAAGTGTTGTTACCTGAGTTTTTTGTACGTTGAACTGTACTTTATTTGCGGATCCCCACTTGACAATTGTTTTGATATCTGCGTTGATCTGTGAGACATGCTGCTGTCGCCGACGTACCGTGTCCTTGGATGATAGTGGCTTGCCTGGTTCTATGCACGATACTAATGTACTATCGTCTGCGAAGCTGTAGATTGGATTGGATGTTATTTCCAGCAGCTCTTTGATGTACAGCAGAAACAGTGTAGGGGATAGGACAGATCCCAGAGGAACACCGGCGTTTATTGGATATACGTTTGATGCACAGCCTTCGACTACAACAAACAGAGATCGGTCGTTCAAAAAGCTATTCAGCCACTGGCGCAGGCCTGGCGGTAGTCCATAAGCAGCAAGCTTGTCTAGAGGTCTTTCATGCCACACTCTGTCGAAGGCTTTCGATATGTCAAGTGCAACAACACGGGATTCGCCATGATTTTCTATTGTTCTGTTCCACAAGTAAGTACGACATAGACGAGGAGGTCACTCGTAGACCTATGATTACGGAAGCCATACTGGCGATCATTTATTATGTTACTGTTGTCCAGGTATTTCAGGAGCTGCGTGCTTATGACAGTCTCCATAACCTTAGACATGATGCTAAGAAGAGCCACAGGTCTATAATTGGTGGGATCGGTTTTCTTGCCTTTCTTAGAGATGGGATGCACGCAGCCAATCAGCTGGAAACATGTCTTGCGATAGATTGCAAAGAATAAGTGCAAGCTCTGCGGCACAGCGTTTAAGGACAATGGCTAGAATTTGGTCACGACCAGCAGCTTTCTTCGTATTTAGTTTTGAAAAAGATGCATTTATTGAGCCTACGAGTGGTGGCCTCTTAAGTTCTACGTCAACAACGTAACCTAACATAACCTTTTCATAGGAGGCGTAGTACTCTGGTATTTGGGCTTTGCCTTCACGATATGCTCAGCCATAAAATAAGTTTCAAGGTGGTTTATTTTTACTAAGGTATAAGATAAAAATATGTAATGTATATGCATTTGTTTTCAATTTTTCTGGGGACGCTGTGCAAGTTATCTTAGTACTGATAGTTCAATAAATTTTATAGGGATAGTATATTTAAGCTTTTCGTGGTCCCTCAAAATAAGATTTTATTTATCATTAATTTGTTGTCATTGCCAATAAACAACCCTTTCTTCATGTATTCCACGTTTGCTCTGTGAGAAGCCCAATTCTCCCAACTTTTCTTCGCCGCAATGCTGTACAAATTATAACAGGATGTTGAGACGATCTCCAAAAGGAAAGCTCAAATCCCCTTTTGATGCCTGTGAGGTAACGGAAGCGGCGACGGGAGCATAAAAGCGGCAAAAAGACCAAGACGGCACTCATACGTGAATATCCAAAGTGGCCCGGTCGATTTGCACAACACCCACACGTCAGTTCACGTCGACGTCGACGGGAATAGCGGGCAAAGTGTCTTGGAAATCAAAGTCGATCTTTCTCTGCATCGACCGCAACGTGGATATGCACTCAGCAGTGACGATGTTGCCAATATTGCAAGATATGACTGAGGTCTTCTTCCCATTATGGATGAAGAAAAGAACGATGTGGAGAGATTTCAGTAATCGTCTTTGAAGGGGGTGAGTTATGCACGGACTCAACTATAGATTTCATATGAAGGAGGTGAGACAATAGGGTCCTCGCTCCCAATAAAATACTGTTTTGAAGCATTCATTGTATTATCATGAGATAGACGCTTTTGATTTTTGAAGTTGCCTGTAAGCCTTATTCCAAATATAAATTTGAGTGAAAACGGCGCAAAAACAAACTAACGTTACTAGTACATTGTAGGGATGGGGTGTGGGGGATCGCAAAAACTTTTTAATCGATAATTTTTGTGGTCACGCTTGACACAGATCAAATTTCCATCGTAGTTAGGCATCTGTTATTTAAGTAAACGTCGAACCTTTTGAGGTTTTACAACTATTGCTAGAAGTGAAGTGTGATCAATTTAATAATCATGAAACGATTGTCCAATGACATCCGCACTAGTTTCCAGTCACCCGGAAAAATTTGAAAGAACTGTAAATCATGATTTCTACACTGAACAGCAGCAAGAGTACAAGTTTAGTTCTGGACAACATTTGAATATGTTTTTCAACACGCTTCTATTAGCTTCACCTGTATGTTTGTTTGTGACCTTGTAACTCTTATTTTTGATTTTTACGGCTCCAAGTCTATCAAACCAGCGCCAGCGGTCGTATCCGCTAGCTAGGATATGCTGCAGGTACCTTAAAGTTTGTTAATATTACACAGAGGCGTAGCGACGAGAGCTTAGGAGGCGTGACATACAACTGCTTGGGAGATGGTATTTTTGTGGAAAGTCGACAGTTTTAATTGCCGATTATATGCAGTAATAGTAATGAATATGATACGAGTATTCATCAAAAACGTTTTTTTCACAATCATACTATTATTTTCTGTTCAGTTTTTTTTAACTATATTTTATCAGTCGATTTCCTCTAATGATACTTTTAATCCAAATTTATCACCACAGCAAGGACCCTATCAGTTTGGATTCCGATAATACAACACAGAATAATAATTTGCACATAGATTCGATGGATTTGTGTTCATCAAATTTTTAAACATACAATATTGCTGAATAATTAGTTAGAGAGCATAGCTCTAATAAAAGACCTAGTACAAACACTCTTTGAAATTTAAAGAAATTGAACCAGGAATGTACGTCAATAGATTTCGACACAAAATCCAGATACAAAGGTTCTAGCTAGGCAACTGGAATGACAAACAGCAGATTTTACTAAAGCTGTAAAAGATTTATGCTAACAAACATATAGTACAGTAATAAATTTCCACATAATCACAAAATCCTTAATCGTTCAATTCGAAACGTAACATTGTCCTCCGCTAGATATTAACTTACCACCTATATCTATTAAACCATTCAACTATTCAAAAATTTCAAACATCTGGTTAATAACTGGATCCTTGTAAGCAATATTTCTCTAAATTCTTTAGTTCAATTCAGTGAAGAAGCCTAATACAAAGTACCTGTATGCGTGATATATCCTTAAATTTAAACACATACAAATAGTAAACAAATGAATGGCCAATACACACGGTTTTTTTTTAAATCTATTGTGTTGGTAAAACATTGGTATGTAAATATGTTTAAAATAAGTATGTTTGAAGTCATTCGTAGCCTTAGCGACAGTTGAGAGAGCGCACCCACAAGGCCTTTAAGGCCGCTGAGGTGACACTTCTAGGCTCAAACCGCCAAAGAACTTCTTAGCCACCTTATAGTGAGAAGGTGGCTAAATATTAACTGTCCATGCTCACGAAACAACTGCGAATAGTGGTTGGTGCTGTTACTGGACACTGTCAACTTATAAGAAACACCTCTACAATATGAGGTTAAGTGTTACAATCCTGTGCAGTGGATGTGAACATGATGAGATTGTTGTGCACCTGTTGTATGATTGTCCAGCTGTCTTGCCAACGCGAGAATCCATTTTGATGATTAGGCAATATGTTCTGAGGGACGCTTGGCTGGAGGCCCAATGGGGCTCAAGTTCTGTTTGAAACTCAATTGTAGTTAGATTAGCTTTGTGTATGCTACCTTTCCTCATACATTTGTAATATTTTCTTGTAATACACCAATTCTAAAGAAAAGATATACATATTTTGAAATTGTGTTACCTGAACTTATCTTGAGTGAGGTAACCTAGATCCTTTCTCTACATTTTAATGAGGACTTTTCGCTGTACCTTCCTCTAGGATGACGCTCTGGCAACTGCGCATGTATTTTTTCGGCCTTCCACGTCCGTCGCTTCCAATAAATCTCCGCGAAATTTCCATTTCAAAGTGAGCTGGGAAGCCGCCACCGCTAGCGCGACCAGACTTTATGTATGAGCGTATGCGGAATTCAGGGGAACGGCTGGTTGGTCTGGCTCCTTCGATATCCTGATCAGCGCCAAGATTCATGGGAGCAGTTGGTCACTTTGCCCGACGGATATAGCTACCTAATTAGATTGTTATTGAGGCACATTCGCTGGATGGATGTCACTGCGGTAGAACGATGGAGAACGACACCCGGTGTGCTTTGTTGACATCATCTTGTGTTTCATATATTTTGTTAAAAATTTCAAAGGATTTTCAGTAGTGCTACGTCAGTAAGATGCTTTTGAAGACCGCTAGTGTATAATATTTTACAATTATGGAATCGCCAAAATTTGCTGCGTTGAAGATATTTTAAAAATCAAAAGTTACTATAATACAAAAAGCAAATATTAACGGCAGTATGGTAAGCCATGGAGGTGCAGACGACTAAGTATAGTTTATATTATGTATTTAGCCAATACTACAACAATGGATAACTGCTTTAGATATCCCGGATATGACTTATACACCCGATTTAGACGTAGGTTTGGCGTATGCGTGTACGTTAAATCTGGGCTTTCTTGTCATCGAGAAGAAGAGCTCGAACTGGAAGGATTTGACATCATATGGCTCAAAATATCCTTCCAAAATCATTCCAAATTTATACGCTGCATTTATAGGCCACCAAGCAGTAAACACTGCAAAGAGCTCTTCGAGAAGCTTTCAGCCACTGTGGACGCGCTGCAATCAGATCACCCTCATTTAGAGATAGTCTTTCTGGGTGACTTCAACGTTCACAACTCATACTGGCTGAAACACTCAAACAAAACGGACCACGAGGGACGTGAAGCTGAAGCCTTCGCTATCAGCTGCGGCTTGGAGCAGATAGTCAAGGAACCAACAAGGATTCCCAGCCGCCACGGAGATTTTGCTAGTCTGTTGGACCTATATCTCACAACTACTCCAACGGTCTACACAGTGAAGGTAACCGCCCCACTGGGATCGTCTGACCACAACACCGTCTCGACGCTATGCAGAATGCATTCTCCAGATCTCTACCATGCAAAGCCTCGTCGGGTCTGGCATTACGGATCAGCAAAGTGGGACGACCTAAGGGAATACTACCAGTCCTTTCCCTGGAACGACGTCTGCTTCAAGTCACGAGACCCATCAGCTTGCGCCCAAGAAATAACAGAGGTATTAATATCCAGCATGGAAGCCTATATTCCTCATGTTGTCAAGCATCCCTCCAAAAACAAGCCATGGTTCAATCAGCATTGTAGAGATGCAGTTACCTCTAAAAACCAACATTACAGAGAATGGAGGAAAAATCCAAATGCTGAGAGCCACCGCAGTTTTATCGACGCCAGAAATCACTGTAAACGCGTGATTGATAGCAGCAAAGAGGAACACAACTAAAAAATTAAGAACAAGCTCCTCTCATGACCTAGTTCGTCCAGAACATTCTGGTCTGTAGCTAAGGCTGTTAGTCAGTACTTTTCCTATTCGTCAATACCACCCTTGACCAGAGAGGACAAGTCCATCGCTTCTGCTCCTAAAGAAAAAGCAGACATCTTGGGGAAGCTCTTTGCAGCCAATTCAATTGTAGACTTTCAAGGAAGTACTCCGACCACCACCATAAGCGTGAACTCGAGAATGGCAGAGGTCAAATTTCAACGTAGAGATGTAAAAAGCATCCTCCAAAAACTGAACACCAATAAAGCTACTGGTCCTGACCAAATTCCAGCCATTGTCCTTAAACGCTGTGCCGCTGAGCTTGCACCTATTCTTTGCAAGCTCTTCAAACTTTCGTATCAACAAGGCGTGTTTCACGCTTCGTGGAAGATTGGCTGCATACAACCCATCCCTAAGAAAGCCAAAAAAACTGATCCCACCAATTATAGACCTGTATCTCTTCTCAGCGTCATGTCTAAGGTTATGGAGCCTGTCATTAACACACAGATCCTGAAATACCTGGACAACTATAACATCATAAATGATCGCCAGTATGGCTTCCGTAAGCACAGGTCTACAGGTGACCTCCTTGCCTACGTCACTCACTTGTGGAACAGAGTAATAGACAATAATGGCGAATCCCGTGTTGTTGCACTTGACATATCGAAAGCTTTCGACAGTGTGTGGCATGACGGACTACTGGTCAAGCTTGCTGCTTATGGACTACCTCCTGGCCTGCGCCAGTGGCTGAATAGCTTTTTGAACGACCGACCTCTGTTTGTTGTAGTCGAGGGCTGTTCATCAGACGTATTTTCAATAAACGCCGGTGTTCCTCAGGGATCTGTCCTATCCCCTACACTGTTTCTGCTATACATCAACGAGCTGCTGGAAATAACATCCAATCCAATCTATAGCTTCGCAGATGACAGTACATTAGTGTCGTGCATGGAACCAGGCAAGCCACTATCATCCCAGGAGACGGTACGTCGGCGACAGCAGCATGCCTCACAGATCAACGCAGATATCTAAACAATTGTCGAGTGGGGATTAGCAAATAAAGTACAGTTCAACGTACACAAAACTCAGGCAACAACACTTACAAAGAAGTCTCACGATGGCTTACCAACCGTGGAAATGGAGGGTCACCCCATAGTCGAATCACCTTCCGTCAAGCTTTTGGGAATCAACATCAACAATAACATGTCCTGGCACGACCACGTCGTCAGTATTGCTAAAACGGCATCCCAGAAGCTTGGAGCTTTGTTCCGCTGTAGGAAGTTGTATACACCAGAGCAACTGCTGCTGCTCTACAAAGCACAGATCCGACCATCGCTGGAGTATTGCTCCCATGTGTGGGGATGCGCTCCGAAGCACTCTCTAAAGCTTCTGGACACTATCCAGAAAAGAGCGATTAGACTAATCGATACGCCTAACCTCACAAAGGACCTCCACAGCCTGGAACATCGAAGGAGGGTGGCTGACCTATCCCTGTTTTACACATTCTATCACGGAAGATGTTCGAGTGAGCTCTCTCAGATAATAACACCACAGGCCGTCCGAACCAGGAACACTAGAGAAGCTCTGCGAGCTCATCCTTACCGGGTCGAGGTCCTTACTCCCCGAACCAGTCTCCTCCAGCATCCCTTCTTCTGGAGAACTTCGACGCTGTGGAATCAGCTGCCGGGGAATTTGTTTCCCGACGGCTACAACCTGCAGCGTTTCAAATCTAATGTGAACCGATACTTATCCTCTCGCAGCGCTTCTACAGCGCCATAGGCTTTCAGCCTTTGCGGGAGGCCGACCATAAAAAAAACAAAAAAAAAACAAAGCATTACCTTCATAGTGGCTATATAGGTATGTACAATAAATAAAGAAAGCATGAATGTTTGGTAAGCTATAATTTGATAGATTAAAAACCTGAGCTAGTTTGGGAAAATTGCTCACACGTTTACATAAACACATAAATAATACAGAACCTGGCACGTAACAATACACAGTAATAACATAAAAACTAATTCTGGCAGTTATGGCTAAGATACTGATCGACATTACAGAACGCCTTTGATGGTACGAGAAACTTAATCTTACACTAATTTCGTTAAGATCGAAAACCTTCATTTTATTAGATAGAGCACCAAAGGGTTTTATCGTGCTCACTGATCTATCAATGAAAGCCATATATGCTGGAAGATAGACTTTACTTATGGTTTAAAATTTGACCGTGATCCAGTATGATTGGATATGCTTCAAGGAAGGAATCTGATCACCGTTCTTTAAACTTAAAACTGGGCCATACGTTTCTTTAGGTTTCATTAGGGTTTGCTCTTCGTAGACGTATTGATTAACCCTCACTCTTATAGAAAATTTGTTTACACATCTCTAATTTACGTACTCGTTATTTTTGCAAGATTTTGTTCTTTTCCGAGGACGAATTTGTTGCTATTTTCTCCACTTTATGTTATGTGCAATATCTATGAAAGTACAAGTGAAGTTGTCATTTTCTGTAACCATTGCTTGACTGTTACGGTTTCAGTTTATTATGTATAACCCTGTACTCATTCCATGCCTATTAAATGGAGTAGTCCGTTCAGACAATGTATAAATAAAATGAATGATAAAATGAATACCTAAATACCTTATATTCCAAACTTAAAAGCTTTTCTTGAAAGAACAAAAAACATGGATTTCACCCAGTCTGGCATAATATTCTTACACAAACCCTGACCGTATTATAATCGATTGTCCTAGTAGTTTTATTAACTGTAAGATAGGCCTTCTAGGGTAGCGAAAATATACGAAAGTTTTCATTTCTTGAAAAAGGTGTTGATAACGTTTAAAATATTTAATGGTCGCACTGGGTATCCTGGTTACCAAGACGATGAGAAATTTCAACGAATATTCGGGCTGTACCTCACAATATATTGCACAAGCGTTAAGCTTAAGATAAGATTTGAAACTGGGTGCTAGTGGTGTATCGAATAATCTTTCAATAACACCATACGTAAAGAATGGAACTGGTTTAGGTAATAACAAATTAGCAACCACAATTAACAAGTCTTTCAGTTTGGAAGAAGATCACGCCGCAAATTAGAATCAAACAAGATTGTCCAGATAATGGTGTCAAAAAAGCCAACCAAAAAGGATAAATTCACAACAGCTTTAAAATTTGTTGCCATGAAAATTCAATAAGAAGGAAAATGTGGTAATAGGTTCCCAAGGCAAGCAATAGTTTCAAACAAAAACATTTTTATGCAACCATATATTTTTCGAATATAACATTTTGGTCTTTTTTCTGCCTGGTGCATAGTAATCTACACCGAAAGCCTGGCTTCAATTGGAATTCAAGAACTCTTTTATATATAGATAATTATAATACATGCGGAACACCTTGCAAATTAAAAAGTCTAAATCAAATTATAAGAAGCCCACTATCACCATTACGTCAACCCATCAGCACTTTAATGGTCACAGTTAATTTTATCACCTGTGACAGCCCGTCTCGCGTGTTTCTTTAATTCCTTAGTCTAATGTTCTTTTTGTTCTCTGACCCGTCACATAATTGGTAGCCCGAAGCACATCTATCTCATCCAGCTAAGACGACTTTCATGGTTTCATAAGCCGAATTGTGATGGGTTCAAAGACGTGGGTCGTTGAGCTAAAAAAGTACAGGGTGAAGTTATTCATACGAGCCCGTAAGATACTATATATGTCTGAGTTTAAATTACATACTGCTATAGAATGTCCTTTGCAAGTACCAACAGTACTTAAATACCTTAAAAATATTAATTTTGAGAATTGTTTTAGCATAAGTGGTTAGAGGCCGATACATAAACTCTCCGCTGCCGTCGCCGATACCGTTGGCCGTTACAACACAAATACATTGAAACTCCTAAGACCATCCATAGTTGCCGTTCGCCGTTCCGTCTGCCGTTGAGCCTACCGTTCAACATAACTGTATTTTAATTTTTTCCATTCGCTGTTCGTAGCCACCGTCGTAGCAGGCGTATAAGCCAGTCATACTGACGTGCAATCGAATAACCCAGTAACTCTAGCTACTAGGTTTTTGCTTTGTTTGCGTATACAGTGTGGTCCAAAGAGTGTGCAACAAATGGGATTTTTTTTATTAGCTGCACAATCAAAAATCCAATATTGCCAAAAGTTGGTGCATGTCCGATAACTAATTTAGGTGCACTTAGAATGGTTCCAAGTTCATCAGTATACGGGGTGAATCAAAAAATATAAAAATTGTACAAGAGTAAAGTACCCTTATTTTCAAAAATTCAGCAAAATGTTATTAACAAAAGTTGTTTAGAATCAAGAGTTATGCCTAAATACTAAAACTTGGCCTCCTCTGAGAAAAAATTTTTTTTTTTGAAAAAAGTGCATCTCTCCCAAAAAAATTTTTTTTTAGTAAAACTGTTTGATACACTAATTGAAATTGAATTAATTTTGTAGAACTTTATTTAAATTCAAGCATTTTTGTGAAATTTACCTGAGGTTAAAATTTTTTTGGGAATCACAAGCTAAATGTTTGTTGCAAGGATATTAAATATGGCTTTATAATTTCGGAAAAAATCTTTTTACTAAGGCAAGAGGTTGCTTATAATTACATGCATATCAGAATAACTCTCGACGCCTTGTCAGTTTGCAAAAAGATGTTTATTCATATTTTTGGTTTCAAAACTGATGGACAGACGAAAAAACGATGACTTCCATGTTTAAGGGAGAATAGAGGAAAAAACATGCCTATGGAAGCAAATATTTTGTACCAGCTGGCCACGTTGAGATGAGGTGGAAGATTCAGTTAAAATAGCAGCCACCACTCAGCTAAGTTGTTGTTTGCTAAATGAAAATATGCAATATTGTTAGCTTTTACTGTTTCCTTTAGGTTGTTATATACTTGTTTTAGGAGTACTTTTACATGTATACAGTTATATCGAGTTCTAATTGATTAGCGGTTTTGAAGTGTATGTTTTTTGCCCTATTTAAGACTATTTTGATGTCCTTTTGTTGAATGAATGATATAAAAATTAAATATATCCTTACGTATGCACGACAAAGTGCTAGAATAAGATTTTAGTTCAATAAAAATATAGTTACAAGGTTTACCTTATACACATATTCATGCTAACAAGAAAAAAAATAAGAACCAGGGTTACTAATCTGTCTGATCTTAGGCTTGTTTTCGATGAGGTACACCCAAGCTACTTACTATGTTTTCGTATAGCATATTCAATAAATATTCATCATAAGTAGACTTACTATGTTTTTGAGTTGTAGACCATCTAAGTAATACACAGTTAGTAATTAAAAACCCTAAAATAGCTTTTCTGTGGAAAGCAAATCAAAAAAGTCTTTTCAATAAGCCGGAAGAGAAGGAAAAAATCTGTAACAAGTATACATGCGATTACCAAAAAAACTCATATACAGAGAAGTTATATGCAAAAAATGAAATAAAACTTCCAAACGATTTTGTCGAAATTGTCGTTTTTTGAGTTACTAGGTTTTTCGATTGCACGGCAGCATAGTCGTCGGTACCGGTCATGTGATACTGCTGACGTGTAACTGTCAAAAGGATTCTGGGTTTTCTCAAGTCTTCTGTATGGTTATTAGTTCTGACTATGTCCATTTCCACCAGAAAAATTCAAAGTCAAAAACACTGATGATAAGTCACTGATGATAAGTGGCGATAGAACATGTTTATAAACACGATGGGAAAACTAGGTTAACGGCACGAACGGCAAGTTTATGAATAGCGGCCCTGTGCTACGAGTGGCGAACTTCATTGGCAACGTCAACGGAAAGTTTATGAATCTGCCTTAAAAGAAATGCATTGGGTATTACATGAAACACATTTTCAGGGATCTGATTGTGCATCTTAAATTATTATGTTCTTATGACCATTCGTCCTGAAATTATTCCTAAAGAGGCATTGAACAATTTTATTGATTGTATTCCAGTCATTTTGAGTTCGAAGCTTCAAGATATATTATCTTATTATTACACAATATATCTACTATCCCATGTCCGATTTAGTAAACAAAGTAAATGTAATTTCGACCAGTTCAGAAGAAAATCTGTTTTTTGTTCTCCAATTGAGGGGTCATAGCTACTTGAGACTTTGAAGACCAACATAAGCTTTCTCTTTAATATTTTTAGGTCCAAAATCAAATCTTCAGCTCAAGAATGTTATTTCTGGATACCATGTATGTTTCTCTTTCTAGTTATTACCAATTAGGCATTGTCACCAAACACAAAACAACATTGCTCCATGGCTCCTCTATAAATTAGCAATTACTTATCTGAGTTTATTTCAAAATTTCTAGTAAGGTATATGGACGACTTATATTTACTGTTTTTCAAAATTGATATGGTGGCATCGGACAAATACGAAAACGAGAAACTAAGTGAAGTTCTGATAGAAGTCATATACAATTAGATAGAAACCGTTAGATCGTTAAGTTCCTGTGGAGTTTGAGTCACAATATAAGAAAATGGCGTCAAGTGTCTTGCCTCAGTACTTCCCGTACATTATTAGTGCAAACAAAAAATTTGGAGTTATTTTATGCCTACAACTTACAACATCCTCATCAAGCAAGTAGACAATTATCAGGGACCTTTGAAACATCTCAAAAAAAGTTTGAGTGATTTGCTCTTGTTGATTTATCTTCCGCCATTGGCAAGAGTTCCAACAACGACACACTGTTACTATTTCCTCCACGATAGTAATACGGTGTCACAATTTCGCCACAATCATGTTCGTAGTTCCCAAGTTACATGTTATAGGATTATTATATGCATGTATCAAATTATTCCACAGATACAAAATTCAATGGCAAAACACGAAATTTTCAAACCAGTAACCGATTTTCAAAATTATAGTAGTGTAAAATGAGACCTTGCAGTTGATGAAGATAAGTTGAGGTGGTAAGCTGTAAGCCATTATTAATGTATGCCTGACTATTGCTATTATCCAGAGAAACTACACATAATCTGGAGATACTGCCTTTCTCTATATACAGGGTTGGGATAAAGTATGGAACCAAGCAAATAACTTTGGAACGGATAGAATGATATTGCTGAAAATTTGCACGCGAATGTAGCGACGTATAGTGCATCCGAAGACATTATGTTAGCTATTAATGTGCTTCCGGTTTAACCGGTAACTCAACAATTTGTCAACAGACTTGCATATTGGCAGGAAGTAAACGGCGGGAATTTTGAACGTCTGAGATAATTCCTTGGTAATTCATTTTAAATTTTCTTATTGTAACACATCAAATAAAATGAACGTTTCAGTGAATAAAAGAGCTTTATCTGTCTCATTTTTACAGAAGCAAATACTAAACCTGCTATGGACGTATTCGGAAAAAAAAGATGTATTAAAATCTGCAAAAATATACAGGGTGTCCCATTTAAATTAAAAAAGTTGACGGTACTTCCGGTTAGACCGGAAGTGCATTAATAGCTAACATAATGTCTTCAGATGCATTATGCGTCACTACATTTACCTGCAAATTTTCAGCAATATCACCCTTTGCATTTCAAAGATATTTGCTTGGTTCCATATTTTATCCCAACCCTGTATATTTTCGATATTCTACATTATCCATGGGCGGTCATCCCTAGAAGCGAGAAGAACAAAAGCCGCATATCCCTTCGGCTACCGTCCAAAGACTTCTTCTCAGTAACTAATATAAACCTTCTTCCAGGGCTATATATGGCCACCTGATCTGTCGCCTGAACATTTGTGGAATATGATCCAAAATGCCATATATGCTTAGATTATCCTTATGGAAGATCTTACCTGAGCCATCACTTTTGTCCCATACCTTGAAGATTTGTCAAAGTTTCAGTCGAGTACTCTTCAAATTTTTCTTTTAATACATCTATTTCAATATACCTAGTTCTTCATCTATTTCGTATTCCTATTCACCATAACTATTATTTCCAGAAGTATCAATAAAATAGATTCAAATTTACTAAGTGTTGCAACCTCCATGTGACCAAGTGTATGTTAGAAATTTTTTCTGGGTTCCAGTGAGTCTGGAATTTGTGTCCTTGAAACGCTTATATGTTCTTATACTATAATCGCTCCACCACGTACAACAATATTGGTCGAAGTTTATTTGTATTTTCTATGAACTACTATTGCAAATACCAAGTAGAGCTCGAAACAGCCGCCATACGTCACCATCGGCAATATTCCGGGCAAACGAAAAAATCCTCCATCATCTGGGTACGTACAGTCTTGAGCAGTCGGAATGTCTTAATTTGCAGTACGGGCAACCAGGTCGTAAATTAGGAGAGCAGACGCGTTCCTATGACACTGTAATTAATTGCCAGGTAATTTCTAGTTGGCGGTAGCGTCGATGTGACTCCGGGGCGAGCTTCAACTGTCTTTTTTCGCCAACCGCAGCACTAACAGAGACGTGCGCTGGATAGGTTCAACAACTGCTAGTCAGTTCGTTTATTTATTGTATAACGTTGTACGTATTAAGTATTCATGTTTTTTATTTAATTTCGTTTTGTTGAGACATTGTAATAATAAACAGAACAATCGTACACTTTTTACGTAAACTAATGACGGCAGAATTGCCTATAGGAATGCTGTCCTTGTAGTTCACCGGTATTACATAGTTTTTTTGTGTGCTCCTTATGCACACTGCAGAAACAACATTTTACTCCACTACAAGAACGACTCCACACTTCTTTCTGTCGTTATGGTTTTTAATCAGGGAAGATCAAAAGCAAGTGATTCTTCTAGTATACATGGAATCGCGACTATCTATATTCTGGCTTTGGTGCGATTTCCAAAGTTCAAACTACTCAAATCCAGAAGTATTGAACTTCTAAGGTATGTATGTCTGAAACAAGGTTTATCAATGGCTATGTGTATTAAGGCATTTATTTATTTCATATTTATTTAACGACTTTATTTGAACGAAATTTAGCCTAAGGCTATTCTTACATTTAATCAAATTGATCTTTGTATATGTGATGGAGGTATACAGGGTGGTCCACTAAGCGCGCGGTGCTCCCTAGGGGTCATACCGTTTAAATTAGACGAAAATGGTTTAAACAAAAAACGTTTCTTTTCAAATGCTCTACATTTAGAAAATAATTTCAAAGATGGCGGACTTCCGGTTATACCGGAAGTAGGCATCAACTTCCTTATTTTAAGTGGAACACCCTGTATATTATTACGTTTTTGAATTCAGCATCGATTTTTAGGTCCAGTTTGTTAACCATTATTTATGTCTATGAGGCGTATTTTCGGAGTTATTCAGCAATTTTTACCAAATTTGACGTTTGTAGTACTTTACAAGAAACGTTAATATCTCGGAAACTAAACGCGATATAAAGATGCGGTTTTGGGTTTTGAAACAAGCGAGGAACGTATTTGTGTTTCATTAATATCGTTGTTTCAAAAGAACATTAATTCAATAGACTAGCAATTTTCAAATTTGAAAAATTAAACACGTTAAAAACTTTTATTTTTCAAATGGGATGGTATCATAAGTTTCACATCGGTGGATGCGAAATTAAATTCTCTTTCACTTTTATCTAGGCACATGTGGTTCTATCTTTCATGGTTTGCAAGATATTTACGGTTTTGTAATTATGGCATAGGAATTGGAAAAATCGTAGGTGGCGTGACTCGCAGACGAAACAATTGGCAGCAAACCTTTTATCGAAAGTGTTTCGGTCTCTAATTCTAAAATGTGCTTTCGCTCCATCTACCTATAACCACATTATTCTTAAAAACCCCAGTGGTAAATTTTCCAACAGGTTTTCCAGATTTTCATTTAGAAAATTTTAGAAAACCTTAGTTTAATATGCGGTTTCCAATAATACCACCCCCAATGCTTAGACTCGATGCTGGTTGTCAACAAACCTCTCAAAATTTGGATTTACGTCGGTATAGAAATGTAAATTATGCCAGTTTACATGGCTGTTAATGATAACGCTGTAGCTACATTTCATAAAAAGGAAAATGAAAGAATTTCATAAGAAATGTAGCTTCATTCGTAAACCTCACACTTTTGGAAAGGAGTGCATCTTCTTGGACTCGAGCACGACTCCAGTTACAGAAATTCTTCCAGTTTTCAAAGTCTTGTCTTTCAACTGCTTGATTTAGCTGCACGTGATAAAGATGCCATATGTACTCCGTTAAGATCATGTTCACAGATGTTTGACCAATGCCCAAGAAGCGACTAATTTCTGCTGTAGCACTGCTATGCGGATCTTTAACTACAATTGCGAGAATGTCGAACTCACTATCTTCATGTATTACTACTACATGTTTCCTTTTCTCATATTTTACGCCCACGTAAATCCAAATTTTGAGGAGTTTGTTGTCACCCAGCATGAAGTCTAATCATTTGGGGGGTATTATTGGAAACCGCATAATAAACTAACGTTTTCCAAAATTTTCTACATGAAAATTTGGAAAACCTGTTGAAAAATTCAGCACTGGAGTTTTTAAGAATAATGTGGTTACAGTTAGATGGAGCGAAAGCACATTTTTGTATTAGAGGTCGAAACACTTGAGATGAAAGGTTTCCTGCCAATTGTTTTGTCTCCGAGCCACGCCACCTACGATTTTTCCAATTCCTACGCAATAATTACAAAACCTTAAATATCTTAAAAACCATCAAAGATAGCACTACATCCGCTTAGACAAAAGTGAAAGAGAATTTAATTTCGCATCCACCGATGTGCAACTTATGATACCATCCCATTTGAAAAATAAAAGTTTTTAACGTTTCTAGCTTTTCAAATTTGATAATTTCTAGTCTATTGATTTAATGTTCTTTTGAAACAACGATCTCACTGAAACACAAATACGTTCCTTGCTTCTCTCAAAACCGAAAACCGCATCTTTCTATCGCGTCTAGTTTCCGAGATATTAACGTTTCTTGTAAAGTACTACAAACGTCAAATTTTGTAAAAATTGCTGAATAACTCCAAAAATACGCTTCGTAGACATAAACAATGGTTAACGAACTGGACCTAAAAATCGATGCTGAATTCAAAAACGTAATAATATACAGGATGTTCCATTTAAAATAAGAAAGTTGATGCCTACTTCCGGTATATCCGGAAGTCCACCATCTTTGAAATTATTTTCTAAATGTAGAGCATTTGAAAAGAAACGTTTTTTATTTAAAACATTTTCCTCTTATTTAAACGGTATGGCTGCTAGGGAGCACCGCGCGCTTATTGGACCACCCTGTATAGTCTTGTTATAGTATTATACTGGTAGTCAGTAGACTTTCCAGTGCTTGTTATTGACCTCTTTGTTAGGTCTAGTTGGATATCGTCCATTGTTGTCTAAGGACTTTTCATGGATGCTGCAGTACAGGATTTAGCAGAGAGGCAGTCGAATTGTTTTACTCAAAGGTTTTTGGATAATTTTTTACTTTTTTGGCTGTTTGTTTAACTCCTACACATTTAGGAGTGGCAGTACACTACAATTTGTTATTGTGATGCATGCAGCATATCTCAGTTTTGTCCGCATTTTGCCATCACAGTATCTATTGCTTATGGTCAGCTTACAGTGACGAGCATATCCAAAATGTCTGGACTGCGGCTTGTACCATTTCTCGTTCCGGTACTCGCATAACACCGTATACGGCTAATAGCACAAAAAGGATAGAATAAACCAGGCACTTTTAATTAGGCTTACAAGTCTACTCCAACCACAATATAGGTTGTCAAAGAACCTACGGCTTCAATTTGTAATTTCTTTTAAATATTTCAGAACTAAATTGTGTTGGAGAATCGCTATGCAAAAATTTCCAAAATATTCGAGAGAATAAAATGAAACGACTTCAATTGCAAGCTTGCAAACCTAGATGAAAACCCTTAATTTTGGTATACGACTGTACCACTTGTGACATCCAAAATACATTAGAGTGGTTAGATTGGACCATCTTGCTTTCAGTGATAATATTCTACCTGACAATGGATTTGTCTCCAGAGATCTAGTTTTTGATAAGTATACCCCATACAAAAGACAACAATTGAAACTGTAAATGACATCAAATGTCACCTTGGGTTTTTTAAACAAATATCAGATACTTCGCAGAAAATTGAATTTTCGGATAACCTAGAGAGAACTTTCATGGCCTTTTCGAATCCACGAAAAAATCATTTTAAAGTATTGCAATCAGATTTTTCTTATGAAGTATATGTTTTACCAAGGCAAATTTTTTTGGTTAATGGGTTTCGTTTCGTATGGGCAGGTATAATATCTAGTATAAAGGGTATGACAGTATACAGTTCTCAAAAAATATCCCTGCAGAACGTTAACGCTTCTTGTGTTTCTTCTTGTACTAATAGTTATGTAATAAAGCAAATGGAAGGTACAAGAGCGTTTTTGTTGACACTCTATAAAAAAAGCTGCGGAAACTATTTTTCTATGCTATGTAGCTCTTTCTCCATATGGATGTAAAGCTTCTGTTTTTAGTTTTTTCTGCAATTTTGTTGGTGTAGTGTGCGCGCGATCTATAAGAAGAAATAAAGACACGTACCTAAAACAATTATTATTAAACCATCACGGGCTTCAACATCTTTTATTGGTATTATAGCCTGTTGGGTATTATGAAAAATCGCCAAAAATTGATTGGGAATCATTAAACATTCTGATGTACATTGATCTGTATGTATGTCCAGCGATTTGTTTAAGATACTCAAAATCGCTAATGTCTAGTATTAAAAATTGTTTAAGTTGATTTATAGTTTTCTACTACTACTAATACTTGTATTATACTTTCTTAAATCTACCTACACTTTTTTGCTTTATTTTTCGCTACTTTGTGGGTCTAAGCAAACATTTCCTTCACTATTTTGAGTCATAATAAATAAGTCATGCTTCGTCATGCATTATTTGACAAATTTAGCCTTTGTTCTCCTGGGAGCTAACTATATGCGGGTAGAATTTACATTTCTATTTTTTTTATGGTCAGCCTTCCGCAAATTTTTCAATTTTGTAGTATTACAATTTTATCTATTTGATTGGTATGATGACGTCTCGGTAGCAAATATGAGGTACGCCAATGAAAACAGAGTATCTTGTAGTAGGCGATGACCAGAGGGTAATCTTCTACTGTGTTTCTTTTGGTATACTGTCTGCTTGGATAATTATAATTGACTGGAATAGAAATTTCGTTAGCAGTATTTACGATGAAGGAAGTAGCCGCTAATAATACCTATGTGTTTACAGTCAGAAATATACTCTGCAGTGTGTGTAACAATGAAGATGTTATCACTGTAGTCGTAAACTTCAGAGTTTTTGTTGAATGGTCTGCTACGCTTGAGTTAAGAGCCGTCTAGCACTTTATATCATTGACTCCACACACAGAAATGGCATCCGTTAGCGAGAGTTGGTGCTTTTCATACTATCAGGATACTTACTAGAAAATTCCGAACCAAAAAATATCTAAGAATAGGTGATAGTTACAGTATAAGATTTAAAGCCTAGAAATACATCTTGTTGACTTCATCAGAGGCGATTTCTCCTTAAAGCACAACATGGCGTACTCCACTTCAGCAAAAAAACAAAAAAAGCGTGTCAGTAGGCGTATATGCAGTGAAAGTACCTATTTCTAGCAAATCAAAAGTTTTGGTCTTCAATGCCACCATTTGTGGCCCAAAAATCGTCTTGCTTCAATTATTGTGCGAGGGCTCATTATTGATCAATCGCCTGTAGAGCCTGTTTTTTCATAAAGCCTGGTTGTCTATTATCATTGGGTACTTCTAAGTTTTACGCTGTAGGTGGCGTTTCAGCTTGAAAAAGAGGTTATGTTTCATTCGCATTTTAGTTTGTAATTTTTTGGTACCGTTGCAGAAGGATTGTTATCCACCAGGTGAGATATACCGCCATTATTTGTATTATAGATGGATACTACACCATTATATTGAATTGTATGTGAGTTTCAGAGCATAATTTTGCTACTATTTACCAAAAATTCTGAAAAGATGATAATGAGCACAGTTTGATTAATTGTACCTCGCTTAGTTCTGGAAATCGTACTTCAAGTAGGAACAATAAAAAAGTCAAGCCTGTGGTACGAAAAAAATCTTTCTAGGGTACATTCAGAGATAAAACCTTCAACTTCTTCCAACTCAGAAAATATTCAAAAGAGTGTCGATATAGAAATGGATCCATCAGAAGATTGGTATTGCTCTATATGTGAAGATTACATGAGAGAAGGCATGGTCCAGTGCATGAAATGCAAGTCGTGAACCCACTCAAACTGTGCTGGAAAAGGAAAAAGATTGAAGAAATATGTACCTATTTGTGAACTGTACTTAGTAATAAAGTTATATATAACTGTTTTTAACATTAGCTGATAGGTATGATTTAGCGTACCGACAGGTACGATTTATCAAACCAGTTCGCTAGATCGTACCTTTTGCATCACTTCGATTTTACTTTTTGCAAGAATTTCGTTTCGGTTGTTACTATTTTTTTAGAAGAAGATGTTTCTCTGCCAGAATTAATAATTTATTTTTCTGTAATAAAGTAGACTGAAGTTGTATAGACCGATTTTCCGAAAGTGGTACGACTTACCCTACCTTACCCTACATCTGCTATACGGTTATTCAATCCTGTTGAAGCAAATCCCTGTTTTTGGGGAACGCTAGGTGGTATCTCTTCTACACCATGCAAATGTTCTTGAGATCCCTACTTCTATTCTTTTCTCCAGAAGGTTAAGGCTAATGGTCAATTTTATATAATTTCTGACTTAGTACTTTGTTTTTTAATTTTATATCATTTCAGATCATGTAAGAGCAAACAACATAGTCATAAGATAATGTCCCTGAACACATTCAATGGATGTAGGAGTTTCCTATAAGAAGTAATCTTTGCCTCCATCATAGGCTATCAAGACACACTATCTTATGATGTACTGAATTGTTTGGCTACTGTTTTCACATTCTCACTGCAAAAACGGAATTTTGCTCCATTTAAATCGGGTGTCCACACATCCGCCTCCGGAAAGATGCAAGATATTTCATGAAACCGTTTTTGAGATATATCTTTCTCCATTTCTTTCTCCACTTTCTCAGGAGTTTACAAATTTAAAGCCAATTAGAAATAGGCGCCTGCACTTCAGCAGGTGGCTGTCTGGAACAAAGTGTGTTGATTTATATCAGTAAGATTCCAACTCTCATAATGCTAGTAGCTTCAAAAATAACAAAAGTGTCCTTGTTTGGACCGATGATATTGAAATAAAATATATTATTGCAGCATAACTTTTTTCGTGTGTTTAGCAGCATCGACAACGATGGTCAGTACTGTTGATTAGATATTAATCAATCGTACATCTCAGACCTGATTTAATGGTTACTTAGATTGGCGTTGAGGTAAGTAGTGTAATACCTTACAGTTTAAATTTTCCAATATATTGCAGCTTAATTACATTATTACTTAAGGCAGTTAACAAATGGGCGTTATGACACTTGCACTTAAACTGGAACATTTTCACTAATTTTCCTTTTGCGACTGCTCAGCATTAGTGAACGTGCAATGCACCCTCAGTAGGCAACTATTTTTGCTTTCTTTCGCCCATTTCATTTTTCTTTCCACTATGTCTGAGTTACAACACCTTGTCTTAATAATAGTTTGCACGCCATGTCGCCTTAAAAAATTAATTGTACATGGCCGGCAAGCATATTATGCAAATTGTCGCAATTTTCGCTATACATGCTCGGCTGCAAAAAATAGAATATTTTTCGCAGCTTAACAAGGCTAAAAATAAATCCGACATGGCCAGCTTTTACAGTCTTCCTGTATTACTCTTCGTACCTAACGTTCTTTTTGGTTGATGTTATGTGCTGTCTGCGTCATAATTAGCATTTTCTTCCATAGCGTATAGGTAGTGGGTTTCTTTCGTACATAGGCTACTTCATGAGACCAGCATTTAAACATGCTTCAATTTCATCCAACCTTTTTCATTTTCTTCCATATCATAAATATCGGCAGTTATTCAGGTTTCATTTTTGTCCAGATTTTTGGATACCAAATAATGTCAGTAGAAGTTTGTTGTATCCGAGCAACTGACACAAAGAATATGTCTTACGATGTGGAGCACTGGTGTAGATGCGGGGATATATTCTCTTTGAATCTAAAAATAAAAATGAACAGCATTATTTACCTAAAAACCAACATTACAAAGAATGGAGGAAAAATCCAAGTGCCGAGAACCACCACAGTTTTATCGACGCCAGAAATCATTGTAAATGCGTGATTGACAGCAGCAAGTAGGAACACAACCAAAAAATTAAGAACAAGCTCTTCTCATATCCTAGTTCGTCCAGAACATTCTGGTCTATAGCTAAGGCTGTTAGTAAGAACTTCTCCTATTCGTCAAAACCACTCTTGACCAGAGACAACAAGTCCACCTGGCCTGCACCATTGCATTGGGTGAATAGCTTTTTGAACTACCGATTTGTGGTAGTCGAAGGCTATTCATCAGACGTATTTACAGCAAACCCGGTGTTCCTCAGGGATCTGTCCTATCCTCTACACTGTTCCTGCTGCAGACCAACGAGCCGCTGAAAATAACCTCCAATCCAATCTACAGCTTCGCAGACGACAGTACATTAACATCGTGCATAGAACCACGCAAGCCACTATCATCCTAGGACTGTACGGCGGCGACAGCAGTATGCCTTACAGATCAACGTAGATATCAAAGCAATTGTCGAGTGGGGATTATTAAATAAAGTACAGTTCAACGTACAGAAAACTCAGGCAACAACACTTACAAAAAGGTCGTTGGCATTTCGCTAGTCTAATTTTTATTTTTAAAGATATATCTCTACTAGTAAAAAGTGGTTTCATGTTGTTAAACGCTGTTCTCGATTTCTCAATTCTCGATTTTATTTCTATGGACTGATTCCATTGTCAACCACCGATCCAAGATAGCAATATTTCTCCACCCGTTCTACCGGTTCGGTACCAATTAAGAGTTGCCCTGCTTGTTGTTGTTTACTGATAATCATCCACTTGGTTTTTGAGGTATTGAGCTTTAAACGATATTGTTCACTGACGACTTGTATTCTCTCTACCAGATGTTGCAGTTCATTAATTCGCTGGCAAGTATGACTGTGTCGTCGGCATATCGAATATTGTTGATCAACTCTCCGTTTAGTTTAATGCCCTCAGCAGCTTCATACAATACTAGAGCAGCTACTGATGCTCTACAATCCACAGATCCGATCATCACTGGAGTATTGCTCCCATGTATGGGGATGCGCTCCGAAGCACTCGCTAAAGCTTCTGGACACTATCCAGAACAGTTAGACTAATCGATACGCCTAACCTCACAAAGGACCTCCACAGCCTGGAACATCGAAGAAGGGTGGCTGACCTGCCCAGTTTTACAGATTCTATCCGGGAAGATGTTCGATTGAGCTGTCCCAGATAATAACACCTAAGTCCGTCCGAATGAGGCACACTAGAGAAGCTCTTCGAGCTCATCCTTACCAGGTCGAGGTCCCTACTCTCCGAACCAGTCTCCTCCAGCATTCCTTCTTCTGGAGAACTTCGACGCTGTGGAATGAGCTGCCAGGAAATTTGTTTCCCAACGTCTACAACCACCAGCGTTTCAAAGCTAACGTTCACCGACGCTTATCCTCTCGCAGCGCTCCTACAGGGCCATAGGCTTTCAACCCTTGCGGGAGGCTGAACATAAAAAAACATTATTTACCTATAGCATTCCTCCCTCATTACGTAGTTCGTCAGGTTTATTTTATCGTCAAAGTGCTTGAGGGATTTTGGATAGAGTAAACGTACGTAGCTGTTGCACTTAATGAACTTTGATCATTGCTTCAATAAACATTCAACCAAAAATTAACTTTTATTAATTTCAAACAGCAACTATACTTGCTTGAATTCAATTTGGGTCTCATCTGAAATATATTTTCATAACTGAGCAGCGGTGGGAGAGCCAAAATACCATAGTACCTGCTGTGAAAATGTCATGAAGTTTGTTGACGCATGACTTGAATAGGCCAACACCCGTAGGCCCAATAAACATATCGTGGTCCATTCTCAGCCTTGGACAATCTGGGAATAGGATCGGTGAGCGGCGAGACTATAGAGGATAGTTCAGAGGAGCAGACTTCGCTCTGATGAAGAAGACGCTGGGGGTGGCATGTTAAAGCCAATTGGTCGATTTGCTTTTCTCTGGTATAAATAGGGTAGTAGATGCGGCAGCTCCCCAGATATGAGAACAATACTCCAGGCCAGGTCTCATCTATGCTTTTTATAGCGTCAGGTTACATGGTGAGAAGTACTTTCTGGCTCTGGATAGGTACTCAAGCTTTTTACCAGCAGCTGTTGCAATTGACGCAACGTGTTCGTGTCAGATCAGATTTTCTGTGATATTAGCCATATATGAAATGAAAGCATACAATACTGGGTCTTGGACAGGGCCGTATATAAGGGGGGTTTATGGGGTTCATACCCCCATGAGTATTCCCATGAATGAAATAACTACTAAAGTAATAAGTAGGTGTTCTAAGCAGTTGATAAACATAATCTTAGAAAAAAATAGAAAAATTTCCCACAGCAGAAGCAATCAAAATAGCTATATCGTGACAATTATTCCGTAAATAAATATAATAAGAGTCATCCAATCTTGCAATCATTTCGATACAACTGACCACTAACTATAGCAGCATTAAATAACTGTAATTTACAGTTTCTATAAATGTTCAAATTAATCGAAGATATTCCAACACCTTTAATGTCCCTACAATTATCACCTTTTTCCTATTTTGCCTTTCTAACTTTTCTGGGTATTACTTACTTAACTTACTTACTTAACGTTTATTGACCAGCTATATACAGTAAAGTACATTTGCAGTCAGAGCACTACTGATTACTAAATTTACTTAAATTTTAATTTAAACTAATTACAAAAATTTACACTAAAAGAAACACAATAAACAATAAGACTAAGACTATATGGACAAAAATTCATCCACAGAATAGGGGCTATGGTCCAGTAAGAACCGCTTTGCGTATGTGTAGAATTGTCTTTCTGTAAGTTTTGATATGTCCAGGGGAGAGGTTAGTGCAGCAAACTTATTATATATGCGTATATCGATTTTGTTCTCTCGGTAATTCGTATTCTGGAGTATGGCACCACTAGATCCATTGCAGATCTTGTTTTGTGCTGGTGAAAGTCGGAGTGACGTAAGTAATTTGATAAATTTTTATGTATTTCCTTTAGCGTATGAATTATGTAGATTGATGGTAGGGTTAGAATGTTGTGCTTCTTGAAAAGGGTCCTGCAGCTCGTGCCCGGTGGTGCCCCCTCCAGGATACGAACTGCCTGTTTTTGTGACGTGAATACTCTCCCCACTGCTGCTGACCCACCCCACAGCAAAATGCCATAGTTTAAGTGGCTGTCGACAAGAGAGAAGTAGGCTAAGCGTAAGGCGTCGTATAGCAAGCATGTTTTCAGCCGGCGCATGGCGAACAATTGTGAGGAAAGCTTAGCGCATAAATAATCAATATGACAAGACCAGGAGAGACTGGTATCGAGCATGATACCTAACAATTTGACAGGCTGAGAGCGTGGATGGTGCTTATCAGAACTGAATAATATATGTGTACTTTTATTTTCGTTCAATTTAAGTTTATTGGATGAGAACCAGATTTTTGCCTTGTCCATTTCGGACTGCCTCCCCGCTCTTGTCAAAATTGTAGTGTCATCAGCAAATATTATGCACTTATCGTTCACAAACAAGGAGGGAAGATAGTTTATGTACAGAAGGAAGAGAACTGGTCCGAGGACTGATCCCTGCGGTACACCATTTAAGACTGCTGCAATTTTGGATTCTTTCCCATTCATAACCACATATTGCTTCCTGTTTGTTACGTATGAAGTTAACAATTTTTTGACGTTTCCACGGAATCCGTAATATTCTAGTTTCATGATCAGTAATTGAGTGTTAACACAGTCGAAGGCTTTGCTGAGATCACACATAACAGCGTTTGTATGTTGACCCTCGTCCAGGCCCTCGACGATTTCTGCAATTATTGTTAAAACAGCGTGAATGGTAGACTTGTTTTTACGGAAACCAAATTGGAAAGGCGTCAAGATATTGAATTTTGAGAGGTAAGAAACAATCCTTTCTTTAATAATGATTTTAAAAATTTTGCTTATCATGGGAATAATTGTGATAGGCCTAAAATTGTCACTGCAGTCCTTATCACCTTTTTTATATACAGGTATTATTTTAGATATTTTTAGGGAGTCTGGCCAGTTTCCTTCCTCCATGCATTTGTTATACAATGTAGTTAACGGGTACAGTAAGATATCTATGGAATCCTATATTATATATAACAGATTTTAATAATTTTTTCATATTCGTAACAATAGAAATCATTAAAGATCTTTCAGTGGATCATAATCTACAAGAAAAACTACTCAATCATATTCCTTCGGTCTCAAATTCATTTGTATTATTACCTGTGCATGATAATGATATAATGGAAGCTGCTGGGTATCTATAAACATCAAATAGTTCAGATATTTATGACCTTAGTAGTAGAATTCTTAAACAGATCAGCACGGAGCTAATCAAGCCACTGAGACACCTATTCAATGCCAGCATTGCATGTGGAGTGTTTCCCAATTGCCTTAAAGTAACGAGAGTAGTACCTGTGTTCAAACAAGGTGACATATATCTACCAGAAAACTATCGTCCGATCTCTATGGTCCCTCTTTTCGGCAAAGAGTCTGAGTCGGTGCAAACAAAAATATAAAATATTAGATGAGTCGCAGTTTGGATTTCGGGATAATCGATCAACAATCCAGTTAGTAGCCAAAGTGGTCGAAGATATAGTCGACGGTCTTGAGAGGGGGGCCTTACCCTCTGTGACCTTAGCAAGGCCTTCGACTGTATCTCTTACCAACTCTTGCTTTCTTGCTTTCTAAACCATTCAAAAATGGCGTGAGAGGGCTGCTGATAATAAAAAAATAAAAATAAGATGCTTTCTCCATTCTCACCCCCCCCCCCATGGTCAATGCCTAGCTACGGCCCTGGTCTTGGAAGCATTAAATATTACCATATTATTGAGCTCCCAAGCGGTAATGGTCTCCAGATCTTTTAAAATCGAAGCAGCCGCTTCCAGACTTCTGCGTTCCAGCTCGACCATAGAGATCGGTCTATTGCTCATGATGCCTGCATACAAAGTACTTTCATTCGCAAAACTGCGGATTGGGTTTGTAGTGCTAGAGATCATTGATGTAGAGCAGAAACAATGTTGGAGCCGATACCGTTCCCCGCGGATTTCCATCGTCGATGTTATGGAAGGAAGAAGAGAAGCTGTCTACAAGAACCTGAGAGGATTTCTGCTATCCAACCGCAAAGCTTAACAGGGAGGCCGTATGCTCGAATGCCTCTGAAATATCAAGAGCAATGACGTGAGCCTCGCCAAACCAATGGATTAGTCTGTTTGTTATACATTAAATATGTCTGACACGACCTTTTCGTCAGCGTCCGTATGACACACAACATTAATTGGACCACCCTTTAATCCTCTGTATAACCTCTGATGCTCCTTTTCATGCATTTTAGCTCCGTAGTAACTACAAGCTAGTTTTTTTCTCATTATTTCTTCGCGGCGATGGAAAGAGGGGCGATGTATGCGCATAATAATAAGGGGCAATTTTTTGTTTTTATCCGGAAAGCATCAGAACAAATTGCCGTAGTTTTCTTCAGGCTGGCAGCGCTAGAGGCCCGTAATCTCCGTTCGAATATGCGATTTTCATGAGCTAGCCAGCACGAAACTCAGAAAACTCTCCACCTGCATTATATGCATACCTCCGGCTTCTGCACGCTACACACATAATGGGCAATATACATAAGACTGAGGCTAACAAAGAGATACATGTTATGGTTGTGGAAAGCCTTCCTCACTTTCCACAGCGTAGGTGTAGGGAGTACTGTTCTCGTGAAAAGTTTCAACCTTAACGTATGTTGCAAATGTTTTGAGAATTCCTTTCAAAACTCGGGGGGTAGTTTCACCGTTGGAAACAATTCAGGAATCGTTCCCATGGTAACCAGTCAACATCTAAACGTAACAATAAAACCATTTTGGTTATAAGTTGCCAAAATATCGTACAAATTAGCTATTCGAAATAGTATTTACAATCTAGTTGGACGACTTGAGAAAAAAGAAATAGTTCGCCTATATCAAGATCAAAAATGTATGTTGCCACAATTTATCTAAGCGATCCGTGAGTGCGAAGAAGGTATTCCTTGTATAAATTTACCAAAAAGTTGAAGAAGTTGAAGAGCGTTGAATGCTGCTACAGTTCAAAGAATGGTCAACAGAAGTGAACATCGAATTGGAAGTTCAACACGAAAACTTGAACGCATTTTCCACGTCAATACTAGCACAATCTGTAGAGAAATGAAGAAAAATAACCTAAAATTTCGAAAGAGAAGAAAATGTCCAAACTATCCCAAAATCAGTTAGAAAGAATTCCTCAATGCTGTCACAATTTACGTCGTACTCATTTTGCTGGCAACATAAAAATTATTCTTGACGATGTATTTCACATTTTCGAACTCAGAAATCAAATGTAATCATAGTTCTTATACAAGAGACTTTGGATCCTGTCCAGGTAACGTAAAATTTAAACGAAAAGAACAGCTTGAAAACAGAATGTTAGTGTGGTGCGCCATATCGGACAACGATATTTCACAGCGGTACGTTGGACGAGTTGGGGCCGAAGCGGTTACCGCAGAAGTCTATACTCAAAGATGTTTGTCTAAACTACTCAATTTTATTAATACCTACCATGCTAATGACAATATAGGAAATTGCGAGCCGTGAAAGATCACGGCCCACTAGCAGTACTTTAATATCATTTTTATATTAAGAAATATTGTTAGTTTTGTAGTTCTTGTTACAGTTCAAATATATTATTGTGAGATATTTTTTTAATTTTTCGGAAAGCTTCTCAATACTTTTGCAACATACGTTAGATAATAGTAATCCTTATTTTCCATAGAACAAGTTACATTTTGTATAGGAAATTGTGAATAAATGTGACCCAAAACTCAAAGAACGTTATCACATTATTTTATTTCAGTCGATAGAATATCAAAAAAAAAAAACTCGGACCGCAGGCACTAGGTAATTTGTATGAACTTTTATATTTGTCGATCTTTCTTTACTCTAGTGCTATTTTGGTAAACTTCACTATTGCACAGAAAGTTTGCCTAATTTTTCTAAGCATAAACACAGAATTCTAACACATAAAAACCACTCAAGGTTGAAATATTAAAATGTTTGCAATATTGTTTGCACAAGAACACATGAATTGATTCAATCGACTGAATCGACAAACCCCACCAAATAGTGGATATGTATGTATAGCAAATTTTCGCAATACCCTTTGAAAGTCATATTTTGATTCAAAAATATAAAAAAAATTACATCAATACATGACCCTAAAGGAATATTGGTAATATTAATGGACAAGTCCCTACATGGCTTTTGTACATGATCGAATCGAAGATAGACTATTCTTCATTGAACCAGTTATTAGTAACGTAATTTCTTTCATGACATCAGTAAAAATCTATTTCGTCCATTTTCGCAGCCTATCTGCCAGCCTGAGGGCCGGTTTCTCAATGTCCAGTTAAATATTTATCTGGAAGTTAACGGTTATCTGTCAAATAAACTGTTTAAACAATTGAAGGTTAAACTTTTGAATTCACGTAAGTCTTATCTGACAGTTGTATCCATAGAAACGCTATCTGGCAGCTACCTATCTGACACTTTTAAATGGACATTGAGAAACCGGCCCCCAGTGTTGCTATTTTTGTATACGCTGCATCGATTTTGATGAAATTCAGGGTGGTGTATTCTATGGGATGATGCTAGCAAATGCTTCTAGATCTTTGGAACTCTGTGCATTGGCGGCGGAATAATTAAAAACATCGTTTGTAGGTACATATTTTATGCTTTCGTTTTAGGAGTGAAATTAAGGTAGCGGAGAAGGGTGAGGATACATAATTATATTTTTTTTATATTCATGGAAAACGGAGTTAAAATTTTTCATTACATTATTACATCACCTGTGTTACTGTCGGTCTGTCGCCATTTTTGTCACCGAGCAATAGAGTAACCACTGCACTGATTTTGATAAAAATCAGGGGACAAAAGAATAGCTAGTAGAGCTCTACCAGACTTCGTTTTTATGCTATCTAGCATTTTCTGAGTATTTCCTGTTTTTGTGAGTAGTGAAATTAGAGTGGGCATGTGAAGATCCATAAACGTTTGAATCCTTCAACTATTTTTCGGGCTGTTTCCGGGCCCTGAATAACTCTGTCCGATGTAATATTTTAGACCTTTCAGACCTATATACGGCCTTTGCATGCATCATACCTGTGGATGTATATATTTTACTTCCCATACCGATTGCTGAAGGGAGTATTGTGATCGCGAAAATTTTCGATTTTGAGATGATACCCCTTTTGGGCGTTTTATGATGACTACATAACAAAAATCCACGTCACTCATTTCCGTCGGACTGTCTGCCGGTATGTCTGTCTGTCCGTCTGTTGGCATTTTTCTAGCGTCGTAATATCAGTAACCGCTGCATGGATTGTGATGAAATTTCGGTAGCGATATGCTATGGGATCATAACAGGCAATGCTGCTATAATTTTGGAAACCGTTGCACGGGCGGCGGAGTAATTCGTTTTTTGGTTTTAGGGGTTCCTGATTATTTTCTACTTTTTTGGGTGGAGTTGAATTTGGGGCGGTTGGGGGTCAGGGGGTTGTAAAACTGAAAAACCTGTTGTATTAATAATGGGCTGTTCATTGACCTGAGAATGAAAAACCTAGCAGCATAATACACTTTTTTAGGTCCATCTGAACATTACCTTGCTTATAGAATCCAAAGGACTTAGAATTTGTCATGTGTACGTACGAGTCTTGAGTTGAGTGAGTGTCGTTATTCCGTTCTATGTATATTGCGTAAAGCGAACATTATTCGATTGATTTTAATGAAATTTTGACACAGAATTTACTACCGCTGCGAGAACGGAAAACGCGTCTGTTTCTGAAAACTCGTGTCAGTGGCGACGCAGCAATAATCAAAACACTAAAAATATAAAAACAGCACAAACTCCGTTTTTAGACGGTTTGGAGGCTCCTGAACGTTTCGGATTCCGGTGTGGCGTCCTAGTTCCTAAGGAGGGAGACGCAAGAAACTATTTGCAAGAGTTTTTGTGTTGGAGGGTTTTTTGCGGGCGGGATAATAAAACTTCAATCCATTTTTTATTACATAATACATATAAAATATGCAACGGCAACAAAATCTCTTTACGATTATAAGGACTGTTCTCTTCCACTCCGACCTCCGAACTTCTTACCTGAAAGCCATTTTTAGGCATAATACCACTTAATGCGTGTAGCAAGTTTTTTTGGGTAAATAATAATCGAACCCCCCGCAGTCCACTCAACCAAATACTTATCTTATTTCTCATACGAACACCACACCGCACCGAAGCAAGAAAAAGCCCTCTCGCTCAGGCTGGACGCGGCGCGGCGGCGCGGCGGCGTAGTATATTTTATTCGGTTTTAAAGTTGATTAGAATGAGCGGTGCCCTGTCAGCGGGGGTCCCCGCCCCCCGTGGCGATGTAAGTGCTTATCTTGGCCATATCAAACCGTTATAACATGGAGTCGGCCGTAATTTATAGGCAAGGTGAGCCCGCTTCATTAGGAAGCGCCTCCCTCGCCCCGCCACGCCGCGCAGCTCCACAGCCGCGTCAAGACGCAGACACACCGTATACATGCACCAGCAGCGCGACTTTTCGTCCGACTACTCGGGACCCCTACCACCTGACCTTGCGCAAGCTGCTTCAATCTCTCCGCTTTCCGCTTCTTCTAGTACAAGGTACCCATGGTGGTAAGACCCATGAATAAATACTATGTGTCTTTGATCTGGTTACCAAAGATCACACAGCGAGCTGGTATAGCTGCTATAGAACTAAGCAAGGTGCAAACTTGCTTGTCTGTCTATAGCAGGTGCAATGAAACGCATACCTACTGCAGTCTTAAAGACCATCTTGGACCTTCCTCCACTGTAAATTGTAATAATGGGCGAGGCGAGATTGGGCTACTCTAGACCTTTTCCAGCTGTAGGTTCTAAATCGTCAAGTGATAATTCAAGATGGTCAAGTTAATTTTCCAACTCCAGTTGTAAATTCAAACTGACGAGTGTAATTTATACCTGTCAGTTTGAATTTACAATTGACAAGTTGGAAAATTAACTCGACCGCTTTGAATTATCACTTGACGCCAGGGCCGGAGCAAACGGGGGGAGGGGAGAGTCTCCCCCCCCATTGTCACCCATGGGGGCGCTAAAACTACCAGAAGGGGGTGCGAAAATGTCCAGACAAGAGTGCCGAAATCACTGGAACAGCGCGCAATCCGTTAAGTAAAAAATATGTTTTCAATAATAATATCACTTCGCATATACAGTGATGGCGTGTGGACCCTGAAGAGCTCATTCATGTCGAGGGAGGTAAGGCGCCTGATGAGGCGAATACTATACTGATATTCAAGCATCTTTGTATTAGGAAATCAGTAACTGGCTGTATGGACAATGTCTTAATGCAAAAAAAAATCACTTCGCATTTTTAAGTAGATCGGCTATTTTATTCAGAAAACGACCCTCTGGCAATCCTGTATGCTGCTGCCTGGCGGGCATTACAACGGGCAAATTACACCACAACTTCTAGAACAACTTCTTAGAAAAAATGACTCGTCAGATATGAATGATTTTATTGCGTCATCTAAATTATTTGCAAGTAACATGGAAATTGACCCAGAGGCAGATTTTAAAAAGCATCACCGGAGGAGATTAGCCGCAAAGAGATTAGATTCCAATAACGATAATCAGGCAGATCTTGATTTGTTTACATTTTATAGAAAAGAGTTCAGAACCGTGATGGACACATTACTCTCAGGACTCCGTTCTTCCATTGATAACATTTCAAAAACTTTGACTCATGTATTTAATGTCTTCAGTTTTCCGTTGGAAGTAAGAAAATTGAAAATTGCAGATGTAGAAGTCTTAACTGGAAATGCTTCCCCCCAAATGTATGAGGCCAGATGTACATGCGTTGCTTTCAGAGCTTGAAATTTTGTTTGTGGCTTGCGATAAAGCTTCAACACTTCAGGACGTTATAGAAATATTGACGTCTAAGTTTAATGTATTAAAGCTAGCTCGTTACGTTATCCAGTTTGTGGTAAACTCTGGTTATGTAACTGCAACAAACGAACGGTCGTTTAGCCAATTGAGAATTATGAAAAACCTTCTTAGAACCACAATGGGTGATTCCAGATTAAATGATCTGCTATTACTCAAATGTGAATGAGAATTAACCGATTCTTTGGAGTATTCCATGAAAATTAATTCTTAGGGAAAGCGGAAGAAACGACGAATTAAAACTAATTGATACTTTCTGTTGAAATTTTGTCATTACTTTTAGATAAATTATAGTTTTTTTTTACTTAACCATGATTTGTTTAATATTATATTGTGTTTATTTAAAATGACAGCATAACGTTATCATTATTTTGTAAGTGTGTAATCAATAAAGATGTATTTATACCTTTTCAGTTTTCATTTTCCTCATTTAAGTATAATTTCAGCAAAATTCCTCCTTACGAAAAAACTTTATTGGGGGCGCCAAAATCGTCTCCCCCCCCCCAACTCAATTGTCTTGTCTTGTGCTCCGGCCCTGCTTGACGCTTTAAAAGCTACAACTGGAAAATATGTAGAGCACAAACTCCACCGAGAGAAATTTACAAGGATCAAAACCAAATCGCAGAATATGTGGGGAATACCATAATGGATACCAGAAAGGACCATATAACTCCGAAATATATCTTCAACAAGAAATTCGAGACTATAATTAGGGATCGAAAACTCTGTGAAGTAAACCACCTGCAAAGAGAAATAGTCAGGTGGTATACAGATGGATCAAAGACCGAGCAGGGCACAGAAGTGGAAAATACGCCTCGGTGTTTTAGTTAGAGGTGTACGCCATCCTACATTGTGCAAGGATAAACAATGGGCGATCCTACAGAAACAAGAGGTTGCGACTTACAGACAGTCAGTCCACACTTAGGGCATTAGAAGGTCCCAAAGTTACGTTTGGACTAGCCTGGGAATGCCTACAAGAACTGAGAGAACACAACAAAGTAACTTTGTAGTAGGTGTCAGGACACTCAGGCATAAGTGGCAATGAAAAGGCGGATGAGTTAGCGAGTCTAGGCTCGTCTGCTCTATACATTGGAGCAGAACCTGTCCTGGGGGCGCCTAAAAGCAGAATCAGACACTAAGTCGTAGAATGGATGAAACATCAGCACAAGGAGCAGTGGAACTTGTTGCCGGGATGTGTTCATGGTATAACATTCTTAAAACCTCAATGCAAGAAAACAGCTGAAACACTGCTCTCCTGTGGCCTGAAGGAACACCTGAATAAAATGGTACTCTACAATGGAGACCTCATCTGGCAACTGCAGACTATGTGGATCACAAGAGACAACAGCTCTTTGGGAAGCCCAAGGTAGAACCAAAAGAGTACAGCTCAGCTCCGGGACCAGTAGGAAAACCGCATAAACTCACGCAGGGATCCAGATTGCTGGAGTGTAACTGTGAATGAGAGGAGTTATAATAAAATAGGCCTTAAGAGTTTAGTATTGACGGAACAGAGTGGTCATTATATATGGTATTCCAAAAAGGTGGTGCCAAACTTAAGGATTTGGAGAACACTTCTTGCATGAATACCCCTAGACCCACATGAGCCGTTCTGGTACAAAGCCATCTAAAGTTTCAAGTTTAAAATACGTATTGTTTACCTTCCTGTGTCAACTACCTGAATATAGCTTTCAAAACCAGCGGCTTTGAATTTAAAATATTTGGTCGTTGTTAACTACTAAGTTGTAAATTTATGATTTATGAAGAAAACAAAAAATTGGGAATACTTTTTGATAAAACTTCAATATAACACAACAAAATCCTTTATACTCCGAGGATGTTGTAAGAAATCAGTTAGGTGTATAGAGTTACGCTGCTTGTAGGTGTATATGCTGTGGTGCAGACGGCTGACGGCTGCTGCTGCACTGCCTTCTTCGACCGCCTTCGGAGAATGTGTGAGTGTATGCATATGCGATATGCATGGGCCGTTTCAACGCGATCCTGCACTCCTTTTTCGTGCAAAACGCCGCAAAAGCTGTATCTGCATCTTATAAAACTCATCGGTCGTAGCTCAGGAAAAGAGATAAGCACATAAAAAGGTTATACAGATGGCATTTAGCCACCTATACGAAAGGGTTTAATCCCCTCAATCCCTCAATGATGAACTGGCTATACACCAGGATAATCAGACCAGTGGCGCTATAGGAATTTTGTTTGGGGAGGGGGGGTCCAACAATATGAAAGCAGATGCCAAAAAATTATGCCGTATTGTCAGTGTCATGCAATCGACAGAAGAGGAATAACCTAACACAAATTTGGTGGTCGTATGCCGAATGGGCGGTTGTTTGTTTATATTTTGTGATTTTTTGCTATCACCCGCCATTCATTAATTGTTAATTTAACAGGTCCTTGGATTACCTAATTCCAGAATACTTTGGATATGTTGTTTATTGACCTATAAGTAACGTAACATGACTTCATATGTAAATCAAACTTAAAACAAAATTTTAAGTAAATAAGGCCATATCGCCTCACTCCCCTCACGTCCGTATTTGCATCAGACCAATATGCCATTGGCAAGGACTAAAGTTAGCTCAAATAGCGGCAATCAATAGGATCATAGTCTGCGTTAAGAGGACTCAGTAACAAGGTATTCGCCAGACCGCCTGTCCAGATGTGCGTCCAGACCTAGTAGATTTAAAGCTACTGGTAAGAAGGTTATCCTACTTGGGCTACCTAGTCATACAGGAATTCGAGAAAATGAGCGGCTAAAGTTGCGAGGCTTTCTCAAAACATAGACGTCCAAACCTTTAGAGTTTGTGATCAACAAATCCACGTGTCGCATTGTATAAACACTTTATGGCAAAGAGAATAGGAATGGGACTAGACAAACCATCTGTAACTCCATGGGATCTAATTCTTGATTTTAGCAGGAGAGCTGCCGTAAAACTACATCATCTGAGGATGGGCCATACAATGCTCACACATTAATCTCCTGCGCAGATCACAACCACCACTATACCCTTCATGTGATGTTGTTCTTACAATACCCCACATTATTGGGTGCCTGTCTGGCACTGACTAATCTTCATGATTGCTACAAGATGAGTGACAACTGGACGCAAAATCTCAATGACCCATTGCGAGTAGAGAATACCCTATCATTCCTCAGGACTACAGGGTTGTACTATAAAATTTAGGACAGATGATTTAACAACAGTAACATGCAGCTAATGACCTAGTAGTTGATGCTGCCTAATCATAAAAAAATAGGACCATTTAGAATATAAGTAAAATATCCAAAGTTATTGATTTTAAATAAGAAACTCTAAACGGCGAAGTTCCTTTGCCATCTCGTCCAACACCTCAACTGCTGCCTATTGGTGTATTCTGTTGAATAGGCAGCATTGCCAATCCGTTTAGGCGACCCTTAAAATATTCATAGGCTCTGATAAGCAAGATTAAGATGTATAGAAATATAGCAATTGATAGCTCTTACTATACATATGTTTCCAAATCTCTTGGTAGCTTCGGGGGGGGGGGGGGGGGGGAGGGTGGACCTCACCCCTAAATACGGCACTGGGGCTGCATGTGTGCGCATAGCTGGCACCATGAAGGGTACACCAACAGTAGCATTGAAGGTACATCTGGATATACCACAATTTCAGTAGGTCACAAAGGATATACTGACTACTGATCCAGATAAACTCTGGCGTGTTTCGCGTGTAAGTTTGAGCAAATACACAACACAACTTCCACCTCAACAACAGACCTCTAAAAAAAATGTGGACAAGAGACTGCCCATCCATAATGAAATCTCTAAACATCTAGGAATAACGGCCGTCAGAAATACTTAACAAACTTTACTGTTTAATTGAAAATGAGAAACAACTTGATTCAGAAGTTATGCAATACAAAATGGGGAATATCGGATGCCACCCTGATGAGGCTTTCAACTCTCAGAGTGCTAAATAATACGACAAGGTTGAGAGAATAGTCTCTATTCACACAAATCAAAGAATAGAGCTCGCAACAGACCATCAAGTTCAATTCGATATACTAGCTATCAGTACTATAAATTATGAGCCTCTACCACACATCCCGATCCCGGTCAAATGCATTATAAAGGAATGAAAGAAAATTGTTATAATACATTGAATATCGCCATGATAATCTCACATTAATAATAAAATCATAATAAATAAATTAGTAATAATTAAAAATGACAGAAGAGGAAATTATTTCTTTAAGTGATGCAAGGAACAATCGTGTCACTATGAATCTGGGGGGAGGGGGAGGACAACAGTCAAACCACTTTGGGTCCTGAAGGCTTATGATAGAGTTCAGTACGCAAATCCCAAAAATGCAAAATAAACAAATAAACTGACATAAATAGAGCATAAAAGGTGAACTAATAGGTAAGGCACGTATTATTACGTTACAGACCATATAAGAAATCAAACAGTATGTATAAAGCTTAGGCCTTATACAGGGTAGGGCATAAAAACCAAGTGTTTTTGGTTTGAGTAGTACTCATACATCAGAAAAGGGAGGAGCGCGCGGTTTATTACAATCCATTCCTCAAACCATTTCCCTTTCTTACTTACCACTTGCCATCATGGAGCGGTAGACGCTAGAAGAACGCGTGGCATATGGCGTGGCATCATTGGCCCATATTTTTTTGGAGAAAATGGGGTCACCGCTACAGTAACATCTGAACGTTACATTCATATGGTGAATACCTTTTTCGAAGAAGAGGTATGGATATCAAAGATTTGTGGTTCCAGCAAGATGGGGCCACTGCACACACTGCCAGAGCATCCATGGCTGTTCTTCGCCACCTGTTTCCAAATCATTCAATTTCGAGATTTGGTGGCATCTCATGACCTCCTCGGTCTCCCGACTTATCAGTTTGTGATTTTTTTCTATGGAGGTAACTCAAGTCACGTGTTTAAAGGGCCAAGGCGCGTACCTTAGACGCAGACAAGGAAGCGATTCGCCATGGAATCTCTTAAAAATCAACAAGAGACATACTGGAAACAGTGGAGTGCAATTTTCGTGAACGGCTGCATCATATGCCAGATGTGATTTTTGCACTTAGATATTTCAAAATGGTATATTAACAGATATGTTCTACTACCAATAGTTTTTTTAGGGTAAAAACTAATAATTTTATGATTATTTCAAAAACACTTGATTCCTATGCTTCACCCTGTATATACGGCCTAAATTATTCAGACCGTATGTAAAAGACATGGTATTTCATATACAGACACAGACTAGACCATTTACTTACGGACTATTGTGATTCGGGCCGTATGTTTTTAGTGCTCTTACAAAGTGTTGTCCAAGCCAAACTGTGAGAGATTGGTGGCTACTGCTCAGTTGACAGCTAAGGGCATGGGCAAGCTTTTAAAAAGTGTAATTTGTTGTAAGTGTAAATGTCAATCGAAAAAGTGTGCTTGTCATTGTCAATAAGAGAATATATTGTGAAACTCTTAACGTCATACTAACTCAACTTGTACAAAACCAATAAAAAAACATTTTAAATGCCCTGACCTGTATTCTTACGATCTCACGTATACGTACGCATTTTCATGTATTGATTTAAACATGCAGTTAATTAGTTAAGAAAATAGGTGTTTAAATATCGAGATATACATAATATGGCGTAGTTTCAGGTTGGCCATATATAAATGGACTAGAACTTTTACCGATGGAATAGACAGTTTTATATGCGGTCTGTTTGTAACACATAATACTCTTCAGTTATTTCTATTTCGTACTTAGAAGTAATGTCATGTTTCTACTTAGCGTAGAGCACCATGTACAATTTTAATGGAAAAAGCACCGCTACTAGAAAAAGTTTGGGAACCTCTACCGCAAGGCATAATTAATCATTATTTAGAGGCGAGAAGTAAAGAAGGCCGCGCGAGGTAATCGAGTTTCTTTTTCCTTCAAAGACGCTGGCTTCCCTTGATGGCTACAGGGAGGGAAATTATTACAGCATTATTAAGGAAAAATGAACTTTAAGTGTGAAACTTTAGCAATAAAAACGAAAAAGTACAAACAAAATGAAGTTCATGTTTTGATTATAACGCACAAGATACGCGTAAACCAATCGTAGAAAGGCGGATATCGCAGTGTTACCCGTCTGAGTCACCCTACAACTAAACAATAGTTAGAAGAAAATTATTTCCACCTTCTCACACAATCCTTGTTTGGAACATGTCCTGAATATTATCAGGTACGATAATATAGTCTATAGACGCCTGAAAGTAGTTTCTTTTACGGCTTTTATTTCGCCTTGCTTGCAGTAGTCACACTTGTAGTAAAATCAGGTTAATGGGGGCAATGGCACACCTCTTTTTATTATTATTTCGTTGCAAATACTTGAAATTTTGAAAGCAGTAAAGCCTTTATGCATTGCCATAAAACCATCCACTGTGAAAATTTCTTTAACCTTGCTTTAGTAGTTACCAATTTACAGAAGGGGACAAGAATTAGACATACGACAGGTCTAAAGCTCTCTAAAAGAATTTTAAAAATGTTTACTGGCATCTAAAAGCCTAAAAATAAAGTCTGAATACTCTTTACTTTCCTCGTTTATTTATCATTTCTCCAATGCTACTGTCCACTTTCCTAAATCAGTAAAGGTTGCTGTCTATACTGTAGCCTAACCTATCTTAAAAGATTCAGTAATATCATACTGTAATATTTTTGTAAGTTATCCAGAAATAAGGAGTACCTGTACTTTTATCCTTGCCAGCAGATGGATTATCTAAAACTGTAAAGCTTTTTTTTTGAGAATCGATTCATTACTAGTCTAGTATTTTCCGAATTATAGAGCAGATAAGGAAAACCAGACATGCATACAAATAGACAGAAGACCAGATATGACAGACATAAGTAATCCACTGCACAAGCAGAGGCATATTTAATGACGTCATGTGGTTTTATCATGCCTAGAATGTCTATGTAAATGTGAAAACATTATATCAGCATCTTCCTTTGAGAGCTTGTCCAGGTAATTATGAGCTGGATACGCCCAGTGCGATAGAAGGCCATTTACGAATACATACTTTTCGGAGTAATACGACCACTCATTCTAATTTTGCCTCTTAAAATTTTCGAAACATTTTTACTAACATCTAAAAGACTAAACCAATCTGAGTATTTTTTATGCTTTCGTTATTCTATTAATTCTCCGCCGCCACTGTATCGCTTTCCCAATATAACAAAAAGTTTTTAGTTCACTGTGATATGAGAGCGATTCACCATAGAAATTTTACAAATTTCATTTATGTTATTCAAGTTATACAGGGTGGGCCAATAGTGCGTGGACGGAAGATTGTGGACTTACTAAAATATGTTTTAAAAACCTGTCACCTGATCATGGTCCCTACCTTGAGGGCTATAACATAAAAATAATTTCACTTAAATTTTGACTTTATACAGGGTGATTCATATGAAACCTGCATTTTTTAGAATGAACCCCCCTATAATATTAATGTAAAATTTGATTTCCTTTCTAGCGATATAGGATTCTCTATATGAATCTTTTTTGGTTTTCATTTTATTTCAAACTTCCAGTCAAATCGGTGTTTTTCAATTTTCCTGCGTGCAAGCAACCAGGCCGTGAAAAATAAAAAAAGCCCGTTAATATGGAAGAAACCAACTAACTTAGTATAAAGATGCAAACGAACTAGAGTAGCGAGGCAAGATCATGAAAATTCCTTACAACACATCAGCTCCAACCGAATACAACAGCGGCAAGATATCTAATGTCAATGAGAAGCTGGGGTATCACAGAAGTATTTGTTTATCACAGCCTACTAGCTATTGAGGCCTACTAGGGCTTGACAACTTTCCAAACGATTAAAAATTTTGAAACAAAATGAAAACTACCATCAATTTTTGCTTACATTCGTAACATCTTTAAAATGAAATTTCACATTTAATGGGATCAAAATTAGTCATTCTCTAACTGAAGCATTCTGAACATCTATTGAAATGATTGCTAGAATTTTTTAATTACGCTATGTTGTAATTGTGTTTATTTCATGTAGTTTTCTACACACTAAATTATGTTTTACAATTCAAACAGACTGCAATTCAAGTTTGATTTTCCGCGATTTTGGTAATAAGTAGAAGTAAGTACCTAATGAAGAATTTGAAGGGTTCCAGACAGAGGTATCATTACTTTTGACTTACGGAAATGGCTACTTTTTTATGGCATTAAATGTGAACATTTGTTCAGAAGACATTGATATTCTACTACCAGCAACAATCATTAGTAGTTTTCTTTTGATTGAATATTCTTCTACTGACTTTGGAAATTGGCTAATAGCTAGTAGGCTGTGAAAAGTGAGCGTTCTTGTTATCGCTATTGTTTCTGAATAGAGCTAATATGTTGTAAGCAATTTTCATAATCTTGCCTTGTTGCTCTAGTTAGTTTGCATCACTAAGTAACTTGGTTTCTTCCATATTAACGGGCTTTTGTTTATTTTTCATCGCCTGCTAGCAAAAAATATTGATATCGAGAATGCTATATCGTTAGAAAGGTAATCAAATTTTATATTTGATTCTTTAAACCAAAATAGGCACTACCATTTGAAAAAATCAAGTTATCTGTGATTGAAGTTTCCTTAATTAATCTACTGATTTTTTCAAGTACAAGAACAATTCAAATTTAGGCGTCTGACCTAAGGTGACGCATTTCATGCTTAGTCGTACTGCAAAGTCACGCAAGTGTTATAATCGCTGCGATATTCATTTTTTTCTGATACCTATTTATACCAAAAATGGTGATTTGCGCCTAAACGATTCGTTTAAAATTCCATATATATGATACAAGAAGTTACACTAGAATTCACCAAGGAATCTAAATATGCAATAATATATAGGGAGTTCTATTCAAAAAAACGTAAGTTTGATATGAATCACCCTGTATAAACGTCAAAATTTAAGTGAAAATATTTTTATGTTATAGCCGTCAAGGGTCCCTACCATGATCAAGTGGCAGATTTTAAAAAAAAATTTCTAGTAAGCCCACAATCTTTCGTTCAAGCATTATTGGCCCACCCTGTATATCGGTCTAGGAATACCTGACTTTTTCTCCAACGCTACTGGATGAATTTTTGTGAACTTAAAAGCATTTTTGTCCTTGCCAATTTGATAATTTAATCGTTATTGGTCCAGTATTTTCCGAGTTATAGAGGGGCCAACGATGAATGTACAATAACCAATACAAAGAGAAAGAAGGACATAAATAACTGATATGGTCTTTCATAGTGCCGATGTCATAAACATAGTATATTAAATTTGCGATTACAATACTTCATCCGTCAACTACAGTTTGAAGTAAAAACATCCACATTTAAAATAAACCGAGTGTATTCGTCTTCTTTGAGGTCATTGACATAAAGACAATATCGGTGACATGTACATTCTGCAAGTATCCGCAATATCCATCTAGCTTCTCATTACACACGGCCGGCGAGGGAGAGATATAAAAATTGCAGGAGGCGGAAGCGGCTTGTTGGATTACTGACGTCTAAAGTTTCCTTATTTATTAAGCGCGGCATCGCCTTGTTAGCCAGCTTCGCCTGCCGTAGAAACCTACATTTTTTAATTATTTGTAAGGTTCCCCACATCCTTCATTAGGAAAAACCTTAGAAAGGAAATAACAGGGAACTACGCAGCTAGCTGATGGATGGCGTGGCAGTCACTTTTGTTTTTGAGGTCAAATAATGGAAAGTGTAAAACTGAGTCAAGTTGGTTCACTCAAAAGTATCCACACATCGTAGGTATGCACAACATACGGCAATACCTATTTTGTTTGCTAAAATATCATTATTATATGCTGATACTGTATTAGGTACTGGTTAAAATTCGTGTTTGTGTGTCAGCTGTTCATCGATGTGATATACACAATAAATTGATAAATAAATATAAAACGGGTCACTGAAGTTTTACCCTGTGCGTAAGTACAGTTCATTCAGTAACTCCACTTCTTCTGTCACTTTCATCGGATCGTGTCTCCTTACTGATCTGCCACAACAGTGGATTCCTTGAAGAGCAGCATTTTTACCTCGGAATAGAATCAATGATGTCAACGAAGTTTAACCTGCGGCGACACTAAATTTTAATGAAAGGTGCTTGCTTACTCCGCAAGAATGAGATGATTTCAATCATTTGGTTCACTGAAAAATCGGTAAAATGAAGGGTACCGGCTGGATTCGAACCAGCGTCTCCGGCATTCTAGGCCAGCGCGTTACCAACTATGCTACGGTGCCCCGTACCATAGCCGATATGCAGCGCCGACGTCATCGTGTCGACTCCATCGACACCCACCACTCCCCCGCATCTCTCTGCGAACCATGTATTTCGGTCGTCCAGAGACATCTAGTCGGCAGTTGGGTTCATTTTTCCAATTTTTCTGTGAACCAAATGATTGAAATCATTTCCCTCTTGCGGAGTACGCAAGCATCTTTCATTCCATGAAATCCTGACCGCCTGAGGAGTCGTAGTTCAGTAACATAGAGAGCTGTCGTGCAAATGCGGTGGGAGATCCACACTCACGCAACTGCCGACTAGATGTCTCTGGATAACTGAAATACATGGTTCGCAGAGAGATGCGGGGGAGTGGTGGGTGTCGATGGAGACGACATCATGTCGTCGGCACTGTATATCGGCTATAGTACGGGGCACCGCAGCATAGTTGGTAACGCGCTGGCCTAGAATGCCGGAGACGCTAGTTCGAATCCAGCCGGTACCCTTCATTTTTTCGATTTTCTGTGAACCAAATGAGTAAATTTTAAATTTCATCTTCGTCACCAGGAGATGAATTTATCGGGGAGCGTTTGACTTAGGCTTGGCTAGCATGGTACGTTTCTTAACAGAAGTGTCAAATGAAATATACTTGCTAAAATATCTTGGTGTGACATTTTGTGGCCAGGTTTTATCGCATTTTGCCTGTAAAACCAAATGTCTACTTCTTTTTTATCCAGAAGCAAAAAGTTTGAATTCTGCGCATATTATTGATCGACGTACATCTCGAGATATCTAGTTGTCGAAAACAAGCACAAATTTTTCTTGGAAAGCAAATTGGTTTATGCTGGCCTAGATTTGAAGAGTATGGGATTTTACCAGTGTCAAACTTCCATAGAGTAAAAGTAATTTAATGAAACTTCAGAAATCTATTCTGCGGTTTTTGTATTTGATTTATCGCAGTTTACTGACCCATCATCATCAAAACAGTATACGTATGTTAATAAATACAGCTTTTACTAAAGTTTGGCCACATCGCAGCTCTTGTCAAAGTACAAGATGTTTGACAAAAAAACATTTGGCATGAGAGACATTGATGCCATTAGGAACTGCGAACTAACTTCCTAAGTCAGTGATTCTGAAATTTAGAAGAACACAGCGTGGTGCTCCTAAATTTTTAGCACATCAAAGTTTATAACCAGTAACACTTCGATGTGTTAGTATGTTACTCCTTATATGAATAATGAGACAAAATTGCATCTCATTCGGAAATCCAGGAACAAACCATAGGAAAACATGAAAATACTCACAGCCCACTGTTTGCTCAGGGAACATGGATTTTTCTGATCAATGTAGATGGCGGAAGCTAGCCATTTTTCAAAAAACTTTGAACGGAATAAAATTAGGATTGGAAACAGAAACAATCTGTATTACGGTGTAAAGATTTTCTCCTGATAATGCCTTGTACTCTTCAAACCTGGCCGAAGATGATCAGATTCACCTATAAGGAAAAAAATGGAGTCAAGTTGATTGACTCAGTACTTCCCACACATAACAGTTGCAACCAAATCATCGCCCGCCTGTCGTCAAAAAACATCCAACACAAAAACTAGTAGATACTTTCCTAAATCTCTCCGTAGGAACTAAAACGACACAATTCAGCTTCAACTGGACGAAACGAAACAATCAGGAACCCCCAAATTGCTTAAAAACGAAGTTTGAGCTATTTTTATATTTTTAGTTTTTTATTACTGCTGCGCCGCCACTGACACGATTTTTGAAAACCATACGCATTTTTCATCCTTGCCGCGGTAATAATACTGTGTCTAAATTTCATTAAAATTAATTCCATAATTTCCATGTTACCAAATTCAGAACGACCTAAATCAATACCTACCCCTACCAATACCAAATCTCTTGATTTCTGTAATAGCCAAGGCAATGTTCGGATGGACCTAACAAACGTCTATTATGCCGCTAGGTCTTTCTTTCACAGGTCAATGGACACTATTATGAATGGAATAAATTTTTGAGTTTTACAACCCCCCACCCACTAACCGCCCCAATTTCACCCCCACCCAAAAAAAAGTAAAAAATGATCAGAAACCCCTAAAACGCCGAAAAACGAAGTTTGAGCTATTTTTACATTTTTAGTTTTTTTTATTATTGCTGCGCCGCCACTGACACGATTTTTCCAAAACATGCTCGTTTTCCATCCTCGCCGTGGCAGTAATACTGTGTCAAAATTTCATTAAAATCCATTCGATAATTTTGGCGTTACGCAATAAAGAGCGATCTAAAACTAAAACAACACTCGGATGTATACATCACAAATTATTCTAAGTCCCTTGATTTCTATTATGAGCAAGGCAATGTTCGGATGGACCTAAAAAATTGTATTATGGCGCTAGGTCTTTCATTCACAGGTCATTAGAGAGCCCATTGTGAATACAACAAATTTTTCAGTATTACAACCCCCCACCCCCCAACTACCCCAAATTCACCCCCACCCAAAAAAAAGTAGAAAATGATCAGGAACCCCTAAAACGCCTAAAAACGAAGTTTGAGGCGTACTTGAAATTTTTCGTTTTTTGCTAATTACTCCGCCCCCCGTATAACGATTTTCAAAATTATAGAAACATTACCTACTACGACCCCACAGCGTAACGCTGCCCAAATTTCATCACAATCCATGTAGCGGTTACTGAGATTACGAGGGTAGAAAAACGCGACAGACAGACAGACAGACCGACAGACAGACCGACAGACAGACAGACAGACCGACGGAAAGGAGTGACATGGATTTTCGTTATGTACACATCATAAAACGCCCAAAATACGTATTATCTCAAAATCGAAAATTTTCGCGATCACAATACTCCCCTCACCTATCGGTGTGGGAAGTAAAAGTGATCGAACAAATTAAAAAAAAAATGAAGTCAAGTTGATTGACTCAGTACTTCCCACACATTACGCTGATACCAGTTTATTATTTTCCCATAGCATGAAGCTTTAGTCTAAGATCCCTTGCAACCGAATAATTGCCCCCCCCCCTAAAATTGTCTTATACCGCTAGGTCTTTCCTTCACAGGTCAATGGACAGCCTATTATCGATACTACAAACTTCTCAATTTTACAACCACCAACCACCACACTTTCACCCCCACCCAAAAAACTGGTTGAGTGGAACAGCACTATTTTAGTGAACTCCGCCATTTGAAGTGTATCTCTGTATACTTCAATAAAGTCTATATTATTATTATTATTAAATGATCAGCAACCCCTAAAACATCTAAAAACCGAATTTGAGTTGCTTTCATACTTGTCGCGTTCTTTGGTTATTGCTACGCTGCCACTGACAAGATTTTTAACAAGCATACGCGTTTTCCATTCTCACCACGGTAACAATATACTGTGTCAAAATTTCATTAAAATCAATTTAATAGTGTCCACGTTACAAAATACAAAAGTCCCTTAGTTTCTGTAATAGTCTAGGCAATGTTCGGATGAACCTAAAAAGGTGATTTGTGTCGCTAGATCTTCCTTCACAGGTTAGTGGACAGCCTATTATGAGTAGAGTACAAGAATTTTTTTAATTCTTCAACCCCCAACCCCCCAACCACCCTAATTTCACCCCCACCCAAAAAAAAACGCAGAAAATGATCAGGAACCTCTAAAACGCTTAAAAACGAAGTTTGAGCTGTTTTTATATTTTTAATTTTTTTATTATTTCTGCGCCGCCACTGGCACGATTTATCAAAACCATACGCGTTTTCCATCTTCGCCATGGTAGTAATGCCGTTTCAAAGTTTCATTAAAATCAATTCAACAGTTTCCTCGTTACAAAGATCTGACGCAATACTCTCGTATGTTTACATCAAAAACAATTCTAAGTCCTTTGCTTTCTGTAATAGGCAAAGGAAATGTTCGGATGGACCTAAAAAAGTTATTTATGTCGCCAGGTCTTCCTTCATAGGTCAGTGGACAGTCTATTATGAAAGCAACAAATTTTTCAATTTTACAACCCCCCACCCCCCAACCACCCCAATTTCACCCCCACCCAAAAAAAAGTAGAAAATGATCAGGGACCCCTAAAACGCCTAAAAACGAAGTTTCAGCAATATTTAATTTTTTTTGTTTTTTGCTAATTACTCCGCCGCCTATGCACCGATTTTCAAAATTATAGGAACATTACCTACTACGACCCCACAGCATACCGCTGCCCAAATTTCATCACAATCCATGCAGCGGTTACTGAGATTACGAGGGTAGAAAAACGCGACAGACAGACAGACAGACAGACAGACCGACAGACCGACAGACAGACCGACGGAAATGAGTGACGTGGATTTTCGTTATGTACACATCATAAAACGCCCAAAAAACGTATTATCTCAAAATCGAAAATTTTCGCGATCACAATACTCCCCTCACCTATCGGTGTGGGAAGTAAAAAAACGCTGTATGTAGACAGCTGATTTTTTTACAGCAATACTCTCTTCTAGCCAAACCAGCAACATCACCCAGGGTTTTATTAATTATACTTACGACACAGCTTAGGTCTATTCCCTGCGTTTTCTCCTTCGACAGACTATCACTAAAATAATTCATACACGATTAAACATTGAACATACTACCTAGATACTAGTGTTTGAGAAGTCTAATAATATTAGTTAATGTTTAAAAGACTGCAAGAAAAATGATGTCTGCACTAACCTATTATCATTAAAGTGAGAAATGGTTCTGGTCATATGAACACAGATTCGATTCTTCGAGTCTGTCGGCCAATACATTGCCTTCGACTCCGGCATGTGGCTATGACCTGCAACCCAAACCAAAGTTACTTTGTTCTTTGTTCCAAGGTCGTTGAGGAGATGTAGTATGTAATTCCATATGAGTCTTGAGTCAACCCGTTTGTGGAACTATGGAAATCCGAAAACTGTAGGCACAATTTTTCCATCCAAGTATCGCAATTCTACATTTTGTAACAATTTTTCGGAATATTACATATACGTAAGCTGCTCATCATGAAGCAAACATGTTCAAGGATACAAAGTGATATATGGTAAATGGATGGTATTTGAAATAGCATTAGTTACTATTAGCTTATCATTACGAAATGTATGTGCATATGTCACTTGATTTCGTTTTAAGTTGTTGAGCCGTAATTTTAGACGTCAAGAAAATTTACCCATTTACAGGCGACATGCTTTCTGAAAAGGACGGCTTCTCGAGACTTGTTGACGCGATATCCTTCATGATACTGTCATCTGACTTTTATTTGCTACATTGTTTGTTCAACTACATCGTTGCGAAATGTGTGTGCCACATATTTGAGCATTCCTTCACTGTGGAGGAAAATAACTGATTACGCATGTACCATAGGCGTAGTTCAGTTCCTAAATCTAGGGGGGCTTAAGTCCCTGGTTCTGGGGAGGGGGCTCAAGTTCCTGCCCTAGATACAATAAACTCAACAGAATGAATAGTCTTTGGATATTTAGGGGGACTAATTTCATGCTTAAGGGGGCTAAGCCCTCCCAAGCCCCCTCCTAAGTACGCCTATGGTATGTACCTACCGGTATTCGGTATTTTAGCTTATACATGAGAACTGCAAAATATGTAGTTAAGATAATAGAGTATGTGGTAAGAGCTTCAACGAGGATTTTTTAGTAGCATACTTAACTGTATGAATAAACTTCAAGTATATTTAAACAATAGGATACAAAGTACATGGAACCGTATTTTCAAATTTTAATGGCATAAATCCATTAATGAGCATATTATTAAAATTTTATGCTGTCATCTTATTTTATGTAGGGGTTGGCTTTTAAAACCTTTATCTGGCCAATAAGCTTTTGGGATATACGTGGTATTCACTATAAGTGTTAGAAGTAGTAATTAAACATTTACTGTAAGTATAATATATTACGATGATATTGCAGTGATTGGCGGCAGCACAGTAAATTAAATGACTAGTTGGAAAATGAACATACACGTATAAACTTACAATTGAACAAACAGATCTGGTACGGTGAAAGGAGTGCTAAAGTACCTGGATACTTAATTTTGAAAGCATTATTGTAACAATGAGAAAGGTATCTATTATAATTATGAGATATTACGTTGATTGGCGACCTCAAGATTATGCTGGATCGAGTACTTTTGAGAATAGAATGTTACATTTTTTCGAGTACTAAATTGCGGCACATGAAAGCGTATAATAATAATATACCAATTCCGGTAAGTCAATTTGATTATGTACTATTCCATATAAAAGTATGACACCTGAGAGCACTTAAGCTGTTGTAAGCTCTCTAGTTAATAGCAAGGTGTGTTCATAACCTCTAGTTATCATCCTTGTATCCTTTGTATTCCATGGATGTACGTGTCATAAAAGAGATACCAAATTATTAAGCAGTAACCGAGTTTCTATCTAACTAATGAAAAATATAAAGTGCTAATGACATGAATATTATTAAAGTGACAAGAGTTCCTTATTATAAAACCGAGCAACTTATTAGATGCTGAAGAAATTAACTGGTATGTGTGTTGCCGAAATGATGACTTTTCGTCAAATAAAACTCCGAGATATCTCACAGTCGGTTCTCTGGTAAACACTGTACCATTGATGGAATAATCAAATGTTATTTTACTATTTTTAAGGGTAAATGAGCATACCTTGCACTTGCTAGCATTCAAGAGAGGCTTATTATCAATACACTAGGTATGTATTATAGTAAATGGAGATTGTAAAGAGTGATAGTGCTCCTTGGTTGATATCTTGGAAGTTATTTCTAGATCATCATCAAAAAGTAAATTATAACAAGATAATAAGGATGTCAAGTCGTTAATAGAGAAATAAATAATAACGGACCCAAATTCGACTGCTGAGGTTCTGTGACAATAACTGGAAACAAAGCCATTATTATGAAGAACGTTATGACGATTCTCAAGGTAAGAGGACAGCAACTTGATAAATGAATCGCTAAAGCCGATGCTTGACGCATATAATACTCCATGATCAGCTTTATCGAATGTCTTAGAAAAATCAGTGCATGCACGTCAGCTTGTCCCTCATATCAAATACTTCTGAGATGTACTGTTAGTGAGGGTGGATCTTGGAACAAAATCATGCTGGGATTCTACAATGAGAAGTGTAACTTGAAGTATAAGTTGTTCATATACAGCCATTGCGACAATGAAAAAAATAGATGCCCAATGCCTCGAAAGTTTTGAAATGTCGTCTAGCTTTGAGAATATCATGGGTAGACAAAGTTACAAAAGAAGCAGTATTAATAAGAATTGAAAAACAAAGAGGACTATTGCTAACGATAAAGAAAAGAAAATTACAGTACCTGGGACACGTTATGAGAGGAGAGAAATATCATCTACTTCAAGTAATAATAGAAAGAAAAATCGCAGGAAAAAGCACAATAGGAAGGAGAAGGCATTTGTGGCTGAAAAATCTGAGAGATTGGTATAATTGCTCCAATAACCAGCTATTTAGAGCGGCGGTTTCCAAAGTTCGAATTGTCTTGATGATTGCCAACCTACAGAATGAGGATGGCATCTAAAGAAGAAGAAGCGCAAACCTAGGCTATCGTCTTATTATATCTTAGTTTCTGGATCGACAAAAATCCATGCTTTGTTTTTACACGTATAAGGCTTTTAGGAGGTGCAATGTAGGTGACTAGCATTTGAATGAACAACAAGTGTTAGATGTGTACTGGAAAAGGTATTCCCAAGCTGTGCACAAATTTTTAATACGAACATACGTTTTATTCTAGATGTTCGAAATTCACTTGTCAGTAGTGTATAAGTTAGTACGCAAAAAGAACAGAAGTCACTTTCTAGAATAGCTGTCAACCAATATCTTTATTTTTTGTTACACACTTTGTACATTCTTTGATAAAGACCGAAACGCCAGTAAATCGATTATTGTTCAAAGTGTGGGGTTTTAATGTCGCGACAAATACATAAAAAATTGTCAGCGCCAGCCAGGTCTTCTGGCCTGCATGATGCTAATCCTAGTGTAAGAAGATTCTACAAATCTACAAAGCTTATTAGTGCTTGAGTTAAAATACCACATTTTCTAACGAACCTCGTACCATCGTCAAAAAACCAAAAGAAGTGACAGGTTGCCAAACCGTCTTGCGGTTTACTTTGCCCTGCTTATTTGTATTTCAGATCAATTATCGCTCATCATTCGCATAAATAATCGCTGCGCTTGGCGGTTCGCTTTAATAATTATATGGGTTTCCGTGTCATTATAGGAAGGCATCATTAGATTTGCCAGCCTACGTATGTGCCACGAAGTTTGGGGTTTGGCCGTTCCACTTGAAAATTACACTTTCTGAGAATTTATTTGGGTAAGTTGGAAGTAATTCTGTTCAATGGATATTTAATTGGAATAAATGATGAATGGTAGAGATAACTATAGTAATTGCTATTGGGTTTTCCAAAGAAGTTCTATATTAGAATAAAACGCAGAACATAGAGTAGGAGTAACTTTGGAAGGAGTTAAGTGCACTTGATTGTTGAAGGCTTAGTTATGGCAAACATCTGAACGACCGATCTCTGTTTGTTGTAGTCGAAGGCGGTAGATCAGACATATTTTCAGTAAACGCTGGTGTTCCTTAGTGATCTGTCCTATCCCCTACACTATTTCTGCTGTACATCAACGAGCTGCTGGACATAATATCCAATCCCATCTACAGCGTTGCAGACGACAGTGCATTAATATCATCCATGGAACCAGGCAAGCCACCATCATCCCAGGACACGGTGCGTTGGCGACAGCAACATGCCTCATAGGTCAACGTAGACATTAAAACCATTGTCGAGTGGGGATTACTAAATAAAGTATAGTTTAATGTACAGAAAACTCGGGCAACAACACTGACAAAGAAGTCTCACGTTGGCTTACCAACATGTGGATATGGAGGATCACCCAGAAGTCGAATTACCTTCTGTCAAGCTGTTTGGGATCAACTTCAACAATAACATGTCCTGGCGTGACCACGTCGTCAATATTGCTGAAATGGCATCCCAGAAGCTTGGAGTTTTGTTCCGCTGTAGGAAGCTATACACTAGTACAACTACTGCTGCTCTACAAGGCACAGATCCGACCATCGTTGGAGTATTGCTCACATGTGTGGGGATGCGCTCCGAAGACTGGAACATCATAAAAGTGTGGCTGACCTGTCCCTGTTTTATAGATTCTATCACGCAAGATGTTAGAGTGAGCTCTCCCAGATCATAACACCAAAGGCCGTCCGAACCAGGAACACTAAAGCGGCTCTGCGAGGTCATCCTCACCAGGTCAAGGTCCTTACTCCCCGAATCAGTCTCCTTAAGCATTCCTTCCTTTGGAGCTCTTTGACATTGTGGAATGAGCTACCGAAGAATTTGTTTCCCGACGGCTACAACGTGCAGCATTTCACGTATCCTCTCGCAACGCTTCTACAGCGCCATACGCCTTCAGCCTTTCCGGGAGGCTGACCATAAAAAAATCTACGTACTATGAGGTTACTTGAAAGCTAAATCGATTTTCACTTTAATATGTTTTTGGCTCCCTCGTGTGGGGGCGAGTTAGAATATCTCCCATCGTATATCCTGGGTGTCGTAAAAGGCGACTAAAAGGTACCGAACTACTGTCGGTATAAGCAGTAACCTCTTCTCAACCAACAGTTTCGGCTGGACGAGTTGAGAGGAGTCAGGACACCTTCTTGTCCTTGGGGTGAGAAATTGTCCCTGAAGGTGGATGAACCAGTAGATACATCTGGTCAACGGCATGAGGGTGCAGAGAGCAAATGGGAAGCTACTCCATTAAAGATCTTTAAAATGTCCCAAGAGAAACGCGTAAAATGAGATTTTACGAGTTCACAACATGTCTGTTAAGACATTGCGACTATGATGATGATGTTTTTGGCTGGACTCACAATGACATAGATCTAGGAAAGCATGAAAAAGACAATTGACCGGCACCCGGATTTTACTTATGTGGTACTTAGCCGCAAGTGCAATGTTTTAAGTAGCAAGTGTTGAAATCTCATAGCTATGAGGTTGTTTACGTTTCAGGCTGTAGGTAAAGTGCACATCGATTGAAAGCGGCTTCACTTCTCTATCTGCAATCAAATTGCTGCATGTTCGACCATGTTGGAATAATACTGGTGGATATCTTTGTCGGTCAGTTGATACTTGGACCATTTTTCATATACATAAATATATATTACAAATTTTGCAACTTTTCACTGGACAACCACTGGATGGCCTCTCTCATACATCACACTTTACTTAGTTAACTATGAATAAAACTACATCTATTGAAATAAAGACTGTTTTCTAATGTTTCGGCTACCTTTGTTACCTTTCTCAACGTGACGGTCTTTGGCAGACTTTTTATTAAGTGACATTTAAGAATTGATTGTATGAAAATGTATTCAAAAATATATTAAAATCAGGCCAGTACTTCCCAGTTTCTAGGACTGTAGGCAAATATATTGAAAATTATATCGCTATGTTCATTCAAGACAATCGAGTATGTCCTGCTGGATTTGAAATACAGCATTTGTTAACAGACTTAACCTTTTCAGAGTAATAGATTGTCCTCTTTTATAGAAAAAATGGCGGGACTAAGACAATTCGGAGGGCCGTACTCCTTCACTGACATTACATATGGTTATGCCAATGACGGACGGCTTGAATCGACGGAGTTTTGAATGCTTTATACCATGAAGGAATGAAGGTGTATTCCAGAATCTTGAGATACAGAACTTTGCTATGACCTGTTGATGGGTTCAATTTATTTTTCTACATATCCAAGTTTCTTACAATTCATGGCGATATTTTTTTCTAGTAGAACGTATTTGTTTGCAAAAAAAACGAATATTTGTTTTTCGTATCTGACGTAGCCAAAATTTGGATCTGGTATTGATTAGTATAATAATATAAAATATTATATCTTATAGCGCAGAAACGTCAACTAGCATACGACTGTTCACAGTAAACAAGCTATCAAAAATGTGTTTACAATCCATTTAGCTTCTAGGATTACTTCGCAGTAATAATAGTTGTAAAAAATATATTGGCCTACTTCCAACCCACAATACCCACTCATCCCAATTTCCCAAATCAAAAGTAGTATCTAGATGATGGTGGGGGACATCTAGAAGTGGTTTTGGTTTTTTGATGACTACTCCGCCGCCACTGACATGACTTCCAAAGATATATATTTATTTCATCTCTGTCATATTGCTATACAATCAAGCTGCTACTTTACAAGTTATACATAGGTAATGAGACTGCCGAGTGTTATATGTTTAAACAAATGCCTTCATAGGTAACGTTTGGATCTATGCACCAGCCACATTCCGTGCTGGATAGCCTCTGGTTCTTGTTCATTCATTCAACGTTTGGATAGTTTCAAACCTATAGGGAACTACAATGGTTAATCTTTTGCAGTGCCACGGAATGTTCTCTATCAATATAGATATTTCTGAAGCTCTACCTCCCTTTAATCATCTACCCCATACCAATTTCATGCGTCTGAGGCTGCTCAACTTTTATCCATATTTGTCGTCGGTTACTGAAGTTACGCAGATAGAAAAATGGTGACAGACAGGCCAACGGAAATGATTGACACGAATTTCCGTGGTATATAGACATCACAAAATGTCCAAAAACCTATTGTCTCGAAATCGAATACAATACTCTCCAAACTGGTGTGGAACGTAAAAATGGAAAAGAATCAAGCACATTTTTCGGCAATTACCTCCTGCATACAACCATCTGAACAGTTAGCGAAGGATGTGACAGGTTGCCAGCCCCGTCTTGCGGTTTCTATGCATCGTTTGTTCACATTCCCTATCTATTACTGATCATCATTCAATTAAAGTGGCACAATTTGGTAGTTCAGTTAATTGTGTAGGTTTCCGTCACATTAAGGAAAGGTATCATTAGATTTACTACCATACTTGTATGTCATTGTGGGTTTCGTGCTTTGCGGTTAAGTTAACTGACTTCTACCTGTGGGTCGCTGTAAAACGATTATTGGGTAATTTTTGATGATTTGTGGTTGAATTTTTGCAACGGATCCTTGTTTTATAAAGTAGATGAGTAGTATATAACTCAAGGTATACGAATTGCTTCGTACCTAGATGCTAGCTCTACCCAACAAACATTCTGTCTCTTTTGTTTTATACCTCTATATTCACATATTGTTTTATGTTTGCTTTTATGTGCCTATAGGCAGGTAAAAAATGTCTCACCCAAGAAATATTTAAAGTTGAAAATAGCAATTATTTTAGGTCCAAGCTAGACGGAGACCCTGTGAGAACAAGCCTGATTTACCTCTTTTCCACGTTATTTTCACCAAGTGGATATTAACACTAAGGTAACTGTTAGGTAAAAAATATGGTATCCCTAGTATTATCAGCTATATAGTCAAAGTCACATTTTTAATGAAATCGAAATTGTCTAAGTGGAATTGGTAGGTTATACGCAAAATTGGCCTAAATGAATCCCTCCAACTAAAAGTAGGAGAAATATGGGCATTATGATCTAAAAGTATTCTCTATACCATTTCCAGCAGTAGTTTCAAAAGGATGAAATTGAATTTCTAAAGCGTCAATTCAAAATAACAGGTACAAATTACACCTAACAGTCTGAATTTACAATTGACGCTTTAGAATGGTAATTTGATGCTTTTGAAACTATAGCTGGAAAAGGTAGAGCTGGCATACACATTTGAAGAATATAACTGTATATTCATAGACAAAATGGAAGATAGGTTCGCTGATGGAGTGTGTATTAGTTCACAAAAAAAATAATAAATCCTATACTGAAAAACTGCTGATCGTCAGAGAACGTTACTGTGAATGGTGGATATGGATATGTTACTTCGAGAAAACAAGCGCGTCCTTAAAATTCGTCAATTTATTAGTAATTAGCAGCAATGAAGATTAAAACTAGACAAAAATGAAAATCTGTGAAATGTAAAAATGTTAGAGCTATTATTGAAAAATGGCTTGTAAAATTCTTGGGATGCCATGTTATTGTTTGTAAATCATTTACCCTTTTCTTTTCTCCTAACTTCAAACTATTCATATAAATAGTATATTGAATATAGGTAACAATAAATGTAAGTAACCAATTTTAACTCATTATCAGCACTTCTTACTCTCAAAGTTCCGCAATCCTTATTTATGGAATATATCATATATTAGCTATATTAGTATATAGCGCGCGAACTTGAGAACCCAGGAAAATACGTATTCCCATGTTTGCGAGGACTTATGGCCACCTGTTCCCTTTCTCCAGTATGTGTGTCTAAAATGAGGGGAGGTAAGTCCACAGGTTCAAAGGTAAGGTCCAAAGGTCACCATAAAAATGAATTTCGCAGTTAGAAGCTCCTGACGTTACTTTTAAACTTACAGTAATGATTCAGAAAGCAAATTGGAGAATAAAACTTGCGCTGTGTCACTTCAGTGGCTTCATTTCGATGTTGTGTTTGGTTATTAAATTAGAGACATTTGAATAATGTATTATTGTGCATTGCTATTTTTGTATGGTTCTGATAATCGAGCTCGGGACTAAAGTCTGAGGTTTTTGGTACGACTACGGTCTCCTCTTTTAGTTGAAATAGCTGCGAATACTGTTCTGACATTAACTGATTTTTTAATTTCTGGATAACCATCACTTACAAATAATTCCCCACTTCTCTATGACACATCTTTTGATGGGCTAAAATTTTCCGTAGGTCACTCAGGTATATAAGTTAAATAGAAATAAACAGTTAATAAGCATATCATTTAAAGAAGATTGTATACAACTTTCCCAAAATATTGTAGGTGTCTTAAATCTTTTTTTTATAACTGAGCAGACCGCGCAGGCAGAGCCTAAATACCAGAGTACCGCGGCTGCTATGAAAGGGTTATGTTAGGGGAAGTTTGTTAACGCGAGATTTGAATGGGCCAATACCCGCAGGCTCAATAAATACCTATATCTTCTAGCAGTCCATTCCAAGCCTTGGACACCCTGGGAATAAATCTGCGGTTGTACCGCTCAGTTCTTGATGTATGAAGAACGACCGTCTTAGGATGAGATGCAACGGTCGAACGGGTACATCTGATAGGAGCAGTGAGCGGCGGAACGATAGAGAATAGCTCAGAGGAGCAGATTCCGTTGGAATATCGGTAGAAGAGTGAGAGGTCACCAACAACACGCCGGTGAGAAAGTGACTGAAGGTGACGCGTTAAAGCCGGATCGCCATTTATCTGCAATTTATTTGTGTTTTTTGAGTAGCTAAAGTGTAAATTTTGATAAATAGCTTAAAATTGTAGATAACGATTAAAAAAAATTCCTAATTCGAGTTATTTTCAATTTTTCCATTTTTTGACATTTCCTATAGTAATATATATTTTTTTACACAGTCGGAAATAAGAGGCTTCAGTGAACAGAAAGCTTACCAACTTTTTGGAAAAAGCTAATATTTTGATGGAAGAGTTTTCGATATTAACTCAAAATATGGCGAAAACATAACTATTTCAAATCAAATAAAATGCAGTGCATTTTAGCCATAAAAAGGTAAGTGCTCACCAAATTTCGTGGAAAGAAAAGGATTAGCTATTGCAAAAGAAGAAATTAAAAACCAAACTCCCGGTTTTTTTAATTTTCGTATAAATTTCGAGGTTATGTGAGAAAAGTGGAGGTACAAAAGTTGTAGATCTTTTTATTACCTACAACACTGATATTTGACTTTGTTTCATAAGACTTGTTTTTCACCATTAAAACGTGACCCCCTTACCCTTCCCGACCTCAATTCGTTCGTAAATTATTTCTCTTTTCATTTTTATTATATTCTCCCCCTTTATAATAGGTTTCATCTTACTATTATTTTTTGTCACTTTTTATTGTTTGAATAGGCTTCTACCATGGTCTAGTAGGAACACGAACTAAGTGCAGATCTAAAGTTGGGTTGGTTTGCCAATAGAGTTCAAGTAACAATTAACCCTTCCATGCTCTGTGGGCTCATTGACTTCTATAACTCTCCTGCAGATAAAACATCGTCACTCCCATTCGGCCGCAACACCGACACTCTGTTATACCCCTGTCTGTCTGAATAGCCAAAAGGAATGCAGTAGGAAGGTTTGAGGTAAACTGGGGTGGAACAGGTGAAGGGAAATGTTCCAGAACGGTATACTGTTAATAATTGTGCACATCAGAAGGTGGAAACTGGCTAACTTTCAGGGACATTGAGAATTTGGGCGATATCAAGCCATTAAATTTTTCAATCGCATTGAACTGAAGCGTAAAGTCAATTTTAATATTTTCTAGTTCCAATTCCTATATTTAGCATATTCATATGGATGTCTTTGGGTTCTTTGTATTTCCTAGTCTTCGAAGAGTCTTTTCAAGCAACTTATTGCACTTCATAAAACCAAAGCTTTTCTCCTCATCAGCGGCATCAGTAAGGTGGTGGTAATTAATCCCCTCCTTCTATTGTTCTAAATGCGAGAGCGAAGACAACTGTGCATTTCAAAAGGAAATCATGTGTTTCGGGTTCCATTTTGAGAAAATTCAACGTATTACCAAACTCACCTTGTAATAACAGACCGCTGGGGCGTTTTGGGGTATTTAATACTAGATGCTTAACCTCAAAGTTCGCCGTACACTCGTACACTGTACCAAAAATGATAGGTATATATCTGTTATTTTGAAGCTAAGGTGTAAAGCGTAATGTTGGCTAAAACATGATTTGTCGACCCTGAGCATTTAATTAAATATCGCATACCTTGCTTTCGTGCTGGAAAAAAGTTTATGGAAGTAGGCGAAACTTCAGTAAGATCTTTGACTTTGTCTGAGCCGATGTATAAATTAGTGAAGCGTAATTTAGTCACATAAGGCGAAAAATAATTTTTAACATTTGACTCAAAGCATTCAGAACTCAGAAACCGATTAGGAACTAAAATAGACATCATTCAGGAATAATGTATTTATTCATTATATCTTCTTTTGGCTGTACGGACTGGACGAGAACTAGTAATTACCATATCCTTTGGTATCAACAAGCACGCAAGTTTCATACACTTTCTTTATGAATTTGTTTATCGAAGGCACTGTCAGGGCTTTGTTTCGACTTATATGCGTCACAACTTCCACATACATGATGCATCACAGCACTTACTTTGGAAATAGCTATTTAAAATTTGCCACCGTTCTTCAAGAGTAAAACCGGCCATTTCATATAATGGAGGTTTGAAGCTTCATATCTATTAATATATCAAGCATGATAGTGGCCCACCATTATGTGTAAAATTAGTTTAAAAGAAGGATTGCCTATATGTACCGGTTTTCCTCAGGGTTCGGATCTACTGTTTTTTCATTCCCGATGTTCCTCGCCCCAGCAACCGTGAGGTCTACATCTATGCTGACAAGACTGCACTAATAGCTTAGTTATGGTTCAGCAACCTAGTCTACAGACAGCGGTGGGAGGAAGTACTAGAGCGGAGCGGTGGTTGATCAAAATCAATCATTCCAAAACGCAGGCTATCTATTGTTCCAAAAAAGCCTCGCGGCATCCTACCAGAGGTCTCCATTGAAGGGTTTGGCTCTTTCGTCCTTGGTATCACTGTAGACAAGGGTATGACATGGTGAAAGCACACTGAGATATCAAAAACAATGTACCAAATTGCATTTTGACAGATGTAGGGCCGATTGTATCAACAGACGCATTTTAACAAAGGCTTTGACCAATCAGAGCAGCCCGTTCAAGAACATGCATCTGTCAAAGTACTATTAATTTCTCTTGAAGTTTACCTCAAAAATATTAAAAAGGACATGGCTTTATATACAATCGACCATTATGAACCATCCAGTATCCTTTCCAGTCTGATTTTCCATCCTAATTGGGTGAAAAATTGCATTTTCTTGTTTAACAAAGAGTTTAGCAATTGCTCATTTCAACCAATCAGATTCCGCCAAACTGTACATTTGATCGCTAGTTTTTTCTTCTGCTAAATGATAATGATGACAAAAAATTAGGGTTTTGAATAATTTTTTTTGTGATAAATGGAGACATCAAATATAAGTTTTACAACAAAACTGTTTTTGTTTTCTTTTTTTCGCAATACTTCGAAAGTTATATCAAAATAAAAATGGGTTTTTGAATCCAGAACCGATAACACGCGACGGCTCCCGAACCCGAGTGACGTACTCCGTGAAAATACTTGTAACAGTTGTAACTAAAATGTATATATTTGTTGCAACATAGGCGATAAATGAAGTTTGCAGCTCGAAACGAAGTTAACGATCGAAATAAATATCTTTTTGAATGTTTGAAATTAGATCACAAATCCCAGTAATAGAGCACCTAACCAAATATGTGTGGTTGAGGCGATCCGCTCGGCAAGATGCTGGGTGGCCTAGCGGTATAGTGTTCGACAGTGAATCACTGTGTTCGAGGGTGCTGTTGGTTCGAGACCCAGCCTTTGCAACTACTTTTTTTTATTTTTTTTTACCAAAATATTCACTGATATGCTTTTTAGTCATGTTACACACTTTTTTTTGTACCATCGACATTAATGTGTTTTTGAATCAAATTTCATTAGATGTTTTACAAGTACAACAAACACTTACGAATAATTTTACTTTTTTTTCAATAATGTTATTTTGATACCGCAATCAGAGCAATTGGTGATTGATATTGACCACTGAAAATAGATCCACTGAATATTGACGGATAAACTTCACTTCCACTGACTTTGAATTCCCCACCGCCTCTGGTCCTTAGCTTTTGCACTATGTCAAGTAAAATGTGTAAAAAGCATATCAATGAATATTGGTTAAAAAAATTAAATAAAGTAGTTGCAAAGGCTGGGTCTCGAACCAACACCATCCTCGAACACAGTGATTCACTGTCGAACACGATACCTCTAGGCCACCCAGCATCTTGTCGAGCGGATCGCCTCAATGAAACATATTTGGTTAGGGACTTTCTTACTGGGATTTGTGATCTAATCTCAACCATCCACAAATATATTTATTTTGATCGTTGGCTTCGTCTTGAGCTGCAAGCGTCATTCATCGCCTATGTTGCAACAAATATATACTTGTTACAACAATAGTTCTATTATAAAACTTATACAGGGTGAGTCAAGCTCAACGCCTCGGACTCTTGTGACTAAACGATACAACTTTTCGAAAAATCGACTTTGCGAGTGTATGTAGATCGGGTTGCACTACATTTTAAAAATAATGACTTTTATACAGGATGTCTAATGAAAGTGTGACATATCAAAGTTATGCTTTTTTAAATGGAATAGCCTATATATTATTGCATATTTAGGTTCCCGGGTGCATTTTAGTGTGACTTCATGTATCACACATGGGACTTTAAGCGAACCGTTTAGGTGCAAATCACAATTTTGGGTATAGGTAGATGTCAGAAAAAAATTGAATATCGCAGCTATTATAAATCTTAGAGGGCTGTGACTTTGCCGTGTTACTAAGCATGAAATGTGTCAGCTTACGTTAGACAGTCGGGTTCAAATTACATTTGTACTTGGAGAAATCGGTAGATAAATTAAGGAAACTTCAATCAAAGGTAACTTGATTTTTTCAAATGGGAATGCATAATTTTTTTTTATACGATCGAATGTGAAATTTGATAGACTTTCTAATGATATGTGGTTGTGAATATCAATCTCTGGTAGTTTTGATTTAATCTCAAATTTTCAGTAAAACCGGTGTTTTTCAATTTTCCTACCTATAAGCAACTTAGCAGGCCATGAAATATAAACAAAAAACTGTTTAGATGGAACAAAACAACTAACTTAGCAGTTAGTTACGGACGAGTAGAGTAAAAGGACAAACTTATAAAAATGACTTACAACAAATCAATTCTAACCAGAAATAGCAGACATAACACATCTAGGGTCAAAAAGCAGCTGGAGTACGACAGAAATGGGTATTTTTCACAGCATGCCGGCTACTACAATATTCTAAAGATTGACGATTCACAAAACCATTGTGAACTTTGAAATGAAAGGAAATCTACCACGTAATGTTGCTGGCAGTTTAATAGCATCAGAATAAAATTTCACATTTCATGATTTAAAAAAATAGTAACCGATACCTCTGACTGGAGTTCTGCAAATTCTTCAATACTCATAAGCAAGATCGCCGAAAATGAAGAATAAATTAAAAATCTGCTCAAATTATTAAACATAACTTACCTGGCAGAAAATTAAAATATGATTTGTCAGTATTCCTTTTTTGCGATCTTGCTAATAGATACTAAAAAATTTTAAGGACGACAGTGAGAGGTATCATTGCTTTTGACTTTGACGGAAATGACTAACTGTTTTATACCATTAGATGTGAAATTGCATTCTGAAGATGTTAGACTGACGGCAACGATCGCTGAAAGTTTTGCTTTCATTTTAAAGTGTTTAGTGATTTTGGGAATTTTTAATCTCTAGTACATTGTAGTCGCTAGTAGGCTGTAAAAATTATCAATTTCTGTCGCACTCCAGCTTCTCTTTAAGCTTAGACATGTTGTCGTCGTTCTTTCTGGTTAGAGTTGATTTGTTGTGGGAAATTTTTATAATCTGGTTCTTTTACACTAGTTCTGCTGGATCTTTTTGCTAATTTAGTCATTTTTTTCCATCTGAATACGATTTTGTTTATATTTCATGGCCTGCTAGTTTGTTTATAGGTAGGGAAATTGAAAAACACTGATTTCATCGAAATCTCGAAATTTAATAAAAACTACAATAGTTTGATATTCACAGCCGGATACAATTAGAAAGCCTATCAAATTGCACATTAGATCGTATAAAAGAAATGATGCATTCCCATTTGAGAAAATCAAGTTACCTTTGATTGAAGTTTCCTTAATTGATCTACCGATTTCTCCAAGTACAAATGTAATTTGAACTCGACCGTCTAACGTAAGCTGACATATTTCATACTTAGTAACACAGAAAAGTCATAGCACTCTATGATTTATAATAGCTGCGATATTCAATTTTTTTCTGACATCTACCTATACCCAAAATTGTGATTTGCACCTAAACGGTTCACTTAAAGCCCCATGTGTGATACATAAAGTCACACTAAAACGCACCCAGGAATCTAAATATGCAATAAAATTCAGGGTGTTCCATTTAAAAAAACATAACTTTGATATGTCACGCTTTTATTAGACACCCTGTATAAAAGTTATCATTTTTAAAATGTAGCCCAACTCGACCTACATAAACTTGAAAAGTCGATTTTTCGAAAAATGGTATCGTTTGGTCACAAGAGTCCGAGGCGTTGAGCTTGACTCACCCTGTATATGATATGATGTAAAGTGTCATCCAACTTTGACATTTTGTTTTCAATATTAATAAAATACTATTTGATGATATTTATTAACCTAGCACTCAATACCCAATAGAAAGCTTTTGCTAAATAACATCCAATAGAAAAGCTTTGTCAAAGTCTTTGTTAAATATGCATGTTGACAAAATTGGGCCTTAGCCTGTTGTGAGAACTTCAAAATTTAGCCTGGTTAACAAAGTTGCTGTACAAAATTATTATTAGAGCTGCAATTACGCGTGTGCGATTTGGTGTTTTCTAGGTAAGACGCACATGAGAGCTTTGCAGGTGCTCTAAAGCAGGACCCTGAGAACCATCACAAATGCCTCTTGATGTGTGTCAAATGAGATTCTGCAAAGAGATCTGGATATTCCTCACTTAAGAGATTATATAAAAACACATGCGCAGCGACGCTATGAACAAGCGGAATCACATAGCAATCCTTGCGGCATGACTCAACAGACAATACCGTCGAGCAAGTCCGCAAACATTCCAGGCCGCGGCTCACACTGTAACCAAAATTAGGTGGTGACATTTTCACGTTTAGAACATCAAAACTACCCTAGATATTTTAACAGTTGCACTTTTCTACATTTGCTCTTTTCCTTTCCCTCATTTTTCTATAACATTGTCTGATTTGTGAGTGTCCACTGTGAACAGACCTACAGGATAACAAACTATGATAATTATAAAGACCCTCCTGCCGCCTTGACAACTCATGACGAATAGTAGTAGTAGGAAAGGCAGATTTTACCACATGACGATTTTGGGAAGTGCAAAAAAACGATCGGAATCCGTGGAGCTGCATTTACTAGAATGGAAACGTGATCATCAACACAATCGCATAACCAGCCAACTATATTGAATTTAACGTAATGCACCTTAACGCTCAAAGGCATACTAAACAGGTGCTTCGCAATACGCCTATATATCAAGTCGCAACTATCCAGCATAATCCAATGCAAAGTAGATTGCACGACAAAAATGGTACAGACCGTTCATTCCTGTCAAGATTTCAGTGCAGACTGCCTCTCCTTGGCATTACGTATGAATGTGGATTATCAATTTTTCCACGTTCAGCGAACAGCCCAAGTAGCTCGCAAATGGAAGTGCGTAATCTCGCATGAAACTGCAAGTTACGGCCGTAATCTGCGAATAAATTCTGAATATGTTAATTGTTGTATAAATATTTCTGCATGGGTATAGGTTTTGAAACACTTGTACCAGATATACGAACGGGAAGAGGTGCATTATTTTAAACGATGCTGTAATGCATGTGTGTTTATGGTGCTTTCAACGTTGTCACAGTATATTCGAATTCAAATTATTAATTCTGTGATATGCTTTTGAATAATACAAAGTAACAGAATACTTCAATTTACCAGAATATTTAGTAATAATAATGCATCATTTTCCGACTGTACGGAAGAGCAATATAAGAAGAAACATGAAGTAAAATTGTTAGAGTAAAAGAAAAACCGCAAGGGAGAGTTCACATTAAGCGTTCTACTACTCAACCCTTGATAATTACAATACGCCTGGTAGTAGCATCAAAAATACTTCTAAGCTAAGCATACTATTTAGAGCACACGTAAACAAAACCTAAAAACCTAAAATTAAGTTAATATGATAGTTACAAGATCAAAATTCTGAATTTTCTGGAACTCGAGTTCATAAAAGATATTAATATAGTATTATATAGTTTACTCGAATAGATTGAAAACCTGAAACTTCTCTGAAATAAGGTAGTTTTATAAATATCAAGCACAATAAAATTTGTATTTCTAGTATTTAGATCGTGAATGTTTGTGTGAAGAGATTTTTTTCATACAAGTATGATGAAGGAATTTTGCTTGTTATTACTTCATGAAAATAATATGGTATGGGCGTTAAATCTACCTTCCATAGAAAGCTACATCAGATCTGTTAACCTATGTGATGGTCAAATTTTCTTAGGCGTGAATTCTGCGCACGCGGTATGTGATTCAAAGTTTCTCGATCTAACCTTGAAGCAAATACTGCTGAACAAAAATTAAACTGTGAGAGCACTAAAGTATCACACATCGCAGCTCTACGAGTGCTCTACTATCATTTAAATCACTCATACGGTATTGATGAGACACCGGTGCTGCCATACGCTACAGGCTACATGGGATATAGAGTCTATTGTGGAGAAAGAGAGAGAGAGCCGGATTTACTGGAACTACTTGTTGCACATGCTCAAGCTTGTAACAGGCTACTGTTATTTAAATCACTCATACGGTATTGATGAGACACTGGTGCTGCCATACGCTACAGGCTACATGGGATATAGAGTCCATTGTGGAGACCGAGAGAGAGCCGGATTTACTGGAACTACTTGTTGCACATGCTCAAGCTTGTAACAGGCTACTATTATTTAAATCACTCATACGGTATTGATGAGACACTGGTGCTGCCTATGTGCGACAGGCCACATGGGATAGAGTCTATTGTGGAGAACGAGAGAGAGCCGAATTTACTGGAACTACTCTTTGCACATGCTCAAGCTTGTAACAGGCAAAAAGAGCCAAACATAGTCCTTCTTGACCACCAACAGAGAAGACGATGTTCGTTGTAGAGTTTCCTGCACCTGCCGAGGTGATCATCGTCTCTAAGGAGGAGGAAAAGCGAACCAAATATCAGGAGGTGCTAGGACAACTTTGCATGCTCTGGTCAGACTACATTGTAGTCTGCTGGTTATGGTCATTAGATCCATAGGTGGAATGAGGAATACGCTGCTCTCTGCACTGGACGCAATGCCGGTGCACCTTGCGGCGGCGCACATCTTAGCCGCCAGAATGCAGAAGGCAGTCATAGACGCTTAGGACGGACGATTCGCGGACCCAGTGATTGCTCACCTCACGGCGTGAGGAGTAGTCACTGGATAATGGAACAGTATCTCGGTGCGTCGTGCCCGTGCTCCTTTGTTTTGTAATAATAATAAAGTGTCTATTTCGTCCAATAATACAAAAATAAAACATATGTAGCTTAAAATGGTGGTGATGTCTAGCTGAAAGCTATTCTACTTAACCACTAGGAGATGAGAAGACCACAAAGCGAGAACACACAAACATTTAGGAAGCGCGCAGGACAGCAGCAAAAGAATCAAATAATTTCAGTAGTATACAAGATAAAATTATAAAGTTGAATAGTCTACCTGATCATGAATACTATAATTGTACAGTAAACAACCTATAGTAATAATCAATGTTAGAAAAGAAATGGATCAACATTTAAGTGTTTGGAAAGAAGGTATAGTTGTACTTTATATTTGAATTTATTAATGTTATGAGCTTTAAACTGATCAGGCAGTAGATTATGTAGACTTATGGCACTGAATGTGAAAGATATTTGGAAGAATGTTTATGATGGCTCATTTTGAATGCTCTGCTGTCTTATTCAAAAAAGAATGATATGCAATATATTCCATTGGAGAGGGTTTTACATACGTAACCAAAACCGATGAAGAGGTCTCATTGGACAAGAAACCCCAAAATTTATAATAATTATGACCTATAAACAAGGTAGTAGGACTCTATGGATACAGGTTCCATTTCCATTCAATCTAAATTCTAATCGACTGAAATATGATATGAATATTTAAAGTATAGTACTACAGAAGGACTCAATAACATACCGATTATTATTAATCCTGAAATTTACGACGTCCATCGACGAATCCAGTGTATTCTAATAACCGGGCGCACAAAAAGAACCCGAACCCATAATACCCGCTTCACGGTCCTGGCTCAAAATTTTATTACAGCCAGGACTAAGTTACGACAGACAGTTATTGGTCCAGAACTCGTTAATTTTTTCCTCGGATGGAACAACTTAAAATAGCTTCACTGCGCAAGCTGTTCATTGGCGCAGACGGAAAATCATTTTTTAGATGGATCATATAATTATGCGGAGAGAAGGGGTCTCCATTTCATCTCTACGGTTTGGCTAATAAAATCACTGGAATAAAGCTAACTTATAATTTAGTGTTTACAGTTGTAATGGTGACTGTGACTCTCCATGGATTGTGATTTTAGGCAGTGGATCCAGTCCCGGCAGCCGGGACCTTAAAATTATAATCAAAATCCCGGCAACCGGGATTTTTTACATTTTAATTTGAAATCCCGGCATCCGGGATTTTGATTATAATTTTCAGGTCCCGGCTGCCGGGATTTATTACATCAAGAAAAGAAATCCCGGCACCCGACATTTCCACATAAGAAATTTGAGGTTATCTTCATGCTCTGTTTACCTTCAGTCTTTGGGAATGGTGTTGTTAGTTTTAACCTCGGTTTTTACTATTATTGCCGGTGAAAATGAAGCTTGGTGATAAGTTTAATTCATTTAAAGATTTCATAAAGGAACTAGAAGTCCATAAAAAGCAAAATACTGGATGAGAGATAATAGAACTTTTACTTCTGCCTGAAAACGTGTACCACATATTATAGAGAAAGCTAATGTGAATTTAAAGTATTACTACATCAAATACTGTTGTATACATGGGGGTCAAAAGCTAAAGACTTGGGAAAAAAAGAGTAACAGGAAGACAAGGTAATAATTCTATAAACATAAACAATTATATTTCATCAAATTAAGGATTCGTTTATTTGTGTTTCAATTCTTTCAAACAAAACTGTGGCTCTTATATATATTTAAAATTAACTGAAGATGGACAGTCCTTGCAGGTGAAGAGTATAAATGATAGTCATAATCATCCTCTAAATACTGAGTAAGGAATTTTAAAATTATTTTGCGGTCTCATGAACTTTAGTGCCAAACTAATTTCAAGGTATTTTTTCAACAGAAATTATCTCAATTTTAGTATAGGTAACAACAATTTTTGCATGAAACCAACGTAGTTGAAAAATCTAAGATACAAGGTTCTAAGTCGTAATTGTCTCGTCTGGCACGTTGGCCAAAAAAATACCTTGTTTAAATATTACCAAAAATTCAATTTGTAGGTATTCAATTTATTTTGTTTTAACATTGGTTTTTATGAGTGTCTCCTACCACAATATTTTTCTGAAACTCTTTTGGCACTAAACGCGCTGCCGGGATTTCTTTTCTTGATGTAATAAATCCCGGCAGCCGGGACCTGAAAATTAAAATCAAAATCCCGGATGCCGGGATTTCAAATTAAAATGTGAAAAATCCCGGTTGCCGGGATTTTGATTATAATTTTAAGGTCCCGGCTGCCGGGACCGGATCCACTGCCGTGATTTTAACCTGTCAATGTGATCACGGGAATTGATAATAAACTTCTGTCAAAGATAGAATTCTATAGAGCACAAGGTGAGGTATGAAAGCCTTTAAGGTACTTCCCTTCCCTTAAGTATTGTTCAAAATATATCTTCAGGAAGCTTTAAAATCATGGACGCAAAGGTGCATTAAAAAAGGTTTGCACATGAATGACGTTGTTATTTGCTGATGACCAGGCTATTATAGCTGAGGAGGAAGACAATGATGCAAGCTACAAGAGTTTTATAAAAACTGGGGTCTCAATATTAATATAAAGAATAGTTGTAGGGGAAAAAGGACAAGCTTATCTGTATATAGAAAATGATGAAATAAAGTGCTGCGAGTACCGCAGATGCCATAAATAAGATAGGCCAAGGAAGAAGAGCAATTCGTTCATCAGCTCAATTCACTATTCTAGAATGATTCGATAAGAAAAAAAACAAAAATTACCATATACAGGGTAAAATCCCCAATTGTTGGCACTTTAAGAGGTATCACTTCCTTGAAGATAACGATAACTGCTTCCATAAATGTAGGAAATGTATGATTTCTATGATTATATAGCCAGAATTCACTGTAGTTTTTAAATGATGAGAGAATAATTTCTCAGCAAGCCGAAAAACCAGGGAATAAGACAAAAAATACAAACAATTGCAAATTCCGTATTATTGGCACCCTTTTCCCAATGGTTGGCACTGGCTGATGCTAATTATTGGCACTACGCTTTTTGTGTAGTTGTGACAAAAACTTCAATCAAAACAGTTCAGTACAGGTATCTAGAAAAAATAAAGGATATTCTGAGTACCAAATCAAGCCAAATCAGGTTCACAGCGTTTCTACCAGTACTGCAGAAAATAAATCAGTATCTAATACAGCAATAATTATTGTTAGGTAAATTGTTCCAGCTAATGTAAACGTAAGTTCAAGTTCTGTCATGTTTTCTATTCTTTGAGTTTTCTTTTGCCTTGCACATATCTGTTTCGTAGACTTTTTTCCTTTTGCAGCGTTTACTTTTCCAAGGTTTGGATTGTACTGGAAGCCTGTTTCGCCCCCTTCTTCTTTTATGTACCTTTCGATATCCATAAACCAGCCTCTGATGCCCTTCTCCGCAACGCAAGAAGAAGCGGACGTTATTCCTTCAAAAATTCTTCAATCAGCTCTGGACGGCACTTCAACCAATTCTTACCAGGCATATATTTTTGAACGGACCGTTTCTCTTATTCCTATCCATAAGCTCTCTAACTGCCACCTGGAGGTCGACTGGACCCTAGGAAACCCCTTCCTGTAATTTTCCAAGACCAAGATCCAATTCTCAATTCTAGTTTCTCGGTCGGATACTAGGTAAGTAGCTATTTTACATAATTTTTGAAGTTATATTCCAGTCTATACTGTATGGTTCACCTATGCGTTCCAATTTTTTTTGGAAACAGCCTTTTTTGAGTTTCCTGTGCGCATCTCATACAATGCCTTTTGCAAAATATCTTCGGAGTACCGGGAAGGCAAAAATGCTACTGTGAATCCATTTGCTTATGCGGTTTATAAAAGGGTTTATTTGCCGTGAAAACAAATAAAAAAGTTATACTTTTGAGCCGATATTCATACTTGGGCCAATAAATAGATTTGAGACTGCCTAGTGTTCCAATTATTGGCACCTTGAAATGGTACGTAAGGCTGATATAATTTAGCAGTGCTATCAGAAAATAACTATTTTAGGTTACTAGCTATTGTTAAAAATCATCTATATGCATGTATTGGCTGTTATAGAATGATTTAACTACCTGAATGGTGTGTGTGTTTCATACCTGATTTGAAAGCAGATAGCTAGCATAAATATATGAACATTATTAAATTTACCTTTTTCATCACTAGCCTTTCAGGCCATTATGATGAACACGAAAATGATTTTGCTTTGATTTGAAGTACTTATAGCGTACTGGAAGCTACACAATTGAAAAAAAAAGAGCAGTGCCATAGTGCCAAGTACTGGAACTTCATTTGGTCCGCAGTCCTAAGATCTTGGCGCCTCATGACAACATTACGCGACTTCATAAAAATAGGTTCCAATCGTTGGCACTCCAATTTTTCTAAAATAGATGATGTCTTTCACATGACACCCTCACTTCTCTGATGCTGACAAGAAGCTACTGGTGAGAGAACACTTTTATAGAAATTATATGAATACTACCATATAATGTTGCCGCCTCTACTAGCAGCACAACAATTAGCTGCCGCTTTCTGAAATTCGTTAAATTCTATAAAAATTGCGTAAGATGCCAACAATTAGCGAGGTGCCAACAATTGGGGTTTTACTCCACATCAATAGTAGAGAGTACTACCACTTACGGAGCTGAAACCTGGGAACTGAATGAGAGGGATAGAGAAGGATTTTGGAGTAGAAGTTGTCGAATCTAGACTAGATCATCTTAGGAAAGATATCATAAGGGAGACGATGAGTGTAGATGTCTAGAATCTAATGTCCTAAACACTATACATGCAAAAGATTGTTTTGTTATGGACACTTATAAAGAATGAACGACTCTACAGATGGCCAGGAAAAGTATGGCAATGGTTTCTCAATTTAAACACATTTTCTGGAAGTTAACGATTAACTGTTGGATAAAATTCTTCACAATCGAAGGCAAAACTTCATCTTAAATTCTTAAATCATCTGTCAGTTGGGTCATCATCATAGTCACAATGTCTCAACAGACATGTTGTGAACTCGTAAAATGCATTATTAAGTCGGAGCTAGAGTATTGCCGACACGAATATTATCAATAGTTTTGAGAACTGTAGCTCGCCATCGTTCGCGATTTACTGTCAATTCAGTGGCGCTCTTGATACTCATATCTAGCAACCGTTTCGTCGTATCCACCCAGCGTGTAGGGAAACGGCCACGGCGCCGCCCACTCGGTGCGTGACCCTGAACTATAAGTTTCTCCATATTATCGCTTCTGTGAATATGTCCGAAGAATGTAAGTATTCTCATCAACACAATGGAGGATAGTCTCTTTGGATTACCGAGCTCATCCAGTATGGAAACATTAGTTCGATGGGCGGTATAAGGAATTCTCAGCATTCTCCTCCACGTCCACATTTCAAAAGCATCTATGCGAGCTCGATCTGCCTTTTTAGTAGTCCAAGTTTCCGAGGCATACAAAAATATGGAGAACACAAGAGACTGAACCAGTGACATTTTGGTAGCTTTAGTGATGTTATGCCCACGCCATATTTTAGTAAGCTTTGTCATGGCTACCCGTGCCTGTTGAATGCGCCGTCGAATCTCATTCTCACAGCTGAATTGTCGATCAAAGAACCGAGGTACACAAAACTTTGAACTACCTCACAACGGCCTATTGACTTTATTTCTCGATGATTGTCATGCTCTCTATCTACGATCATAACCTTGGTCTTGTTGTAGTTAATACCAAGACCATATGGATAGTTCTTTCTGAGAAGCCCAATAAGGGTTGTATCGTCAGCAAATCTTAAGTTAGATATTTTGCTTCCGCCAATATTTATACCGCCATTCCAATTGTCCAATACCTGTCTCATCACAAATTCAGAGTATAAATGTTTAACATGTTAAATAACATCGAGGATAATACGCATCCCTGACGAACTCCTTTATTGGTTGCTGTTTGACCAGACAGGTTACCATCAATTCTTACACGAGCTGAGCTAGACTCATAGAGTTGCTGTATGAGAAATACTAAGTGGTCAGGGACTCCCATGGAGATAAGGATTTCCCGCAGTTTAGACCACTTTACGTTATCAAACGCCTTAGAATAGTCCACAAAGCAGATAAAAACGGGAAAATAATGCTCTCTGGCTTTTTCAATAATCTGTCTTAAGTTTAAGATCTGTTCACGCGTATCGCGTCCTTTTACGAAACCTGCCTGCGCCTGAGAAATTTGTCAGCCGTGGAACAAAAATGGATGTGCACCATTCATCTGGCCAAACACCGGAGGACCAGACCCTCTTACAAATATTATATAAAAGGGAGATGCCGTCTTCACCCAAGCATTTTAATGTTTCGGCAGAAATAGCATCAATGCCTGTAGATCTATTAGTTTTTAACTTGTCGAGGGCATGTTCCACTTCAGACAGAAGAATATCCGGTTCATATTCAAAATCCAATGAGAGGGCCTGAGGGCGATCCTCATGGTACAGATTTTCGGAATAATTTTGCCATACCTCAATAACCTCGTGGAAGTTGGTAATTAGCTGTCCCTCGGGATTTAAAACAGCCCAAGATGTGGGTTTAAAATCCCGACTGAGGCATTTGCCCTTAAAAACATCTCTTTCGTATGATTAGTATTGGCATGCATCTCTATTTCCTGGCACAATTGCTGTATATAAGGGTTCTTATCTCTTCGGCATAGTCTCTTGGGTAGCTTCCAGTTAATTTGTTAATTTGTTTTTAGCAGTCCTGGTGCACATATTAACTGTCAGTTACTTGATTGTAAAATTTTCGTGAATCCGTTCAGGTTAGTACGCCTCAGACTACAGTAAAATTAGGATGTGGCATTTAGATAATTCTTGAAATTGCAATGCATATTTTTGTAAATGATCACTGAATTTACGGTTAACCAGTACTGGATATCGTCTGCATAAGCTATTGTATAGTCTCAGAATTAAGTCTAGCCCACAAGAGGTAAAAGAACTACCACCTTAAATTATTAAAATACAACTCTGCACGTTACCCCCTCCCCTTATGATTTTGTCTTCACGCCTTCTTAGGTGACGCGCCTCCCACTCCGAATACTTAATGATATAACCTAACCCCGCCAATGCAACTGCTTTCAAAAAACAGTTCAAAAAAGCAGAAATGAGAATGTGAGTGGCTTGTTTGTGTATCCTCGATTTAGCATACGGACAATCAACATTCCAGATTGTAAAATCAGCTAATTATTTATATGTTATGTATACTAATAACATCATACTCGTAAAGCTGTCTAATCTGAATTGAATGAAACTCATTCAAATCAGCTTTTACCAGCGGCGCATAGCGAACCACTATATTTTTTGTATGGTAAATACAAATTTTGTTTTTTGCTTAGCACGTTAAGGCAGGTATCATGTCATGCCATGTCGCATATGTTTATGACGACATTCGCTTTATATGCATGGCACCGCAGTTGTTTACGGACATGAAATTTCAAATAAATTATCCACCAAAAGCTGATTGGTATTACATAATAAAATATATGTTACGCACTGAAATCAAACATGGCGTCAAGACCGAACATAAACTACGCCGATGGCATTTTTTGTGTCTTTTTAAAGAAGCCTTTTTATTTCACAGCTTTCTTCAAACGGTACACACTGATCTAACTTGAGACATGGTGAATAGTTTGTTTTGGATGTCGTGCCTACAGAAAACAGTTTTAATTAGAGGATATTTAGACTGAAGCTTCCAACCTGCGATTAATATGGCAACTTAAAGTTGAATAAATGCACATAACTATCAGTTGGGTTGTGTAGTAGTGTGATGCTATTTCTGCTGAAACGTTGAAATGCTTGGGTGACGACGGCATCGCCCTTTTACACAATATTTGTAAGAGTGTCTGGTCGTCCGGTGTTTGGCCAGATGAATGGTGCACATCAATTTTTGTTCCACTTCATAAAAAGGGATCTCCAACAAATCCAGACAATTATCGCCTACTTTCGTTAATCTCTCTTGCAAGTAAGGTTCTACTGTATATTTTACAATCTCGTTTGGAGGGTTTTATTGGCTGGCAAATTTCTCAGACGCAGGCAGGTTTCGTGAAAGGACGCGGTACGCGTGAACAGATTTTAAACTTAAGACAAATTATTGAAAAAGCCAGAGAGCATTATTTTCCTGTTTTTATCTGCTTTGTGGACTATTCTAAGGCGTTTGATAACGTAAAGTGGCCTAAACTGTGGGAAATCCTCATCTCTATGGGAGTTCCCTATCACCTAGTGTTTCTGATACAGCAACTCTATGAGTCTAATTCGGCTCGCGTAAGAATTGATGGTAACCTGTCTAGTCAAACTGCAACCAGAAAAGGAGTTCGTCAGGAATGTGTATTATCTCCGATGTTGTTTAACATTTACTCTGAATTTGTGATGAGACAGGTATTAGACAACTGGAATGGCGGTGTAACTATTGGCGGAAGCAAAATATCCAACTTAAGATTTGCTGACGATACAACCCTTATTGCAGCTTCTCAGGAAGAACTAGTAGCCCTATTAAACATCTTAGAACAACGTAGTGCAGAGTATGGTCTTGGTATTAACTACAATAAGAGCAAGGTTATGATCGTAGATAGGGAGCATGATAATTATCGAGAAATAAAGTCAAGGCCGTTGTGAAGTAGTTCAAAGTTTTATATACCTCGGTTCTTTGATCGATAATTCGGGTAGCTGTGAAAATGAGATTCGACGGCGCATTCAACAGGCACGTGTGGCCATGACAAAAGCTTACTAAAATATGGCGTGACCATAACATCACTAAAGCTACAAAAATGTCGCTGGTTCAGTCTCTTGTGTTCTCCATATTTTTGTATGCCTCGGAATCTTGGACTGTTAAAAAGGCAGATCGAGCTCGCATAGACGCTTTTGAAATGTGGACATGGAGGAGAATGCTGAGAGTTCCTTATACCGCCCATCGAACTAACGTCTCCATACTGGATGAGGTCGGTAATCCAAAGAGACTATCCTCCATTGTGTCGACGAGAATGCTTACATTCTTCGGACATATACACAGAAGCGATAATATGGAGAAACTTGTAGTTCAGGGTCATGCCCCGAGTGGGCGGCGCCGTGGCCGTCCCCCTACACGCTGGGTGGATACGACGAAACAGTTGCTGGATATGAGTGTCAAGAGCGTCACTAAACTGACAACAAATCGCGAACGATGGCGAGCTACAGTGCTCAAAACTATTGATAATATTCGTGTCGGCAATACTCTAGCTCCGACTTAATGCATTTTACGAGTTCACAACATGTCTGTTAAGACATTGTGACTATGATGATGATGTGTTAGGTCTACATTGGCGTTCCATGTCAATTGCAGAGATTGGTTATAGGGGAATATTTTCTATTTTCTGTTCCTATTTTTCTAACCTGATAAGGGAGATTCAAGATATAAATTTGTTTCGCGACGATAATGCTGTAATTATTGAATATTTGCAATATGAGATGCAACCGCGTCGACATAGAGGATTGGTTGCAAAAAAGGAAGAAAACAGATATAATGGTGGCTGATGAATACAATAGCACTAAGGGCCGGTTTTTCAATCTGTAATTAACTATTAATTAATCTCGAATCATGAAATTACGAATTACGTCTTAATTACCAATTGAACTCCAGAAGTGTTTTTCATAGCACATATAAATTGATAATTTGCTAATTTTTGATTACGTAATGTTGGCTACACTGGGGATCACCATTGTATCCAATTGTGTGTTGTAAGTTGGGCGATATTTGTCTAATTTTGTTGTTCGGTGGTATTTTGGCCTTTGTAATGGTGATATATGTCACAATTAGTCATCATAACGTCACTTTTGGAAATACTATTGCGCTAATTTCACTTGAAATCTAGTTTAGTTTTACGGCTATTTTTTGATTTACGCTTTCGGAAAAACAAACTAAATTTTGATGACAACATAACTTGGTCATGGACACTGACAATAGGTAAGCATGATATTCTGAATCATATATTCTTGTCTTTCAATAATTCCTCAGAGAATATAGCTGTGTAAATTTTAAATACAATTACAGAGGTGTACATCGAAAGAGGTTACCAAACTTCACAAGTCAAGAAGAAGCCCTTGTAAAATTAGTGAATAAATATAAATGCACTATTGGACTATTGAATGTAAAAAGAGCAGAAGAACTACATGGAAGGAAAAGGACGTGTGTTGGAGAAAAATTGAGCAAGAGTTTAATGTGAATGAAAATGAATTTAAATATTGGAGAAGTTATAAAAATCAAATATAATAATTTGAAACGAAAACCAAGCTTAAGTTTGTTCTTGATCACTTGAATGGGCATTTATGTCATAATCCATATTGAAATCGAAAGATAACAGCGATTATAGATTATCAGAATATCGTAACTTCTGACATGTGTAACTGTCAGATCTATTTTAATTAATAATTATTCCTGGTAATCATAACTAAAACCTCTGATTACCTTAATTTGTAATTAATCCCCAGTTGCCAGCAAATTATGAATTAACTGCCAATTGAAAAACGCATATTTTGCGCTAATTTCAAGATTCACTTTAATGTATACTTAATTACACTTTGAAAAACCGGGCCTAAGTATATGTTTTGTTCCTTATCAAGAATGAAATTGAGGTCTCTCTTTTTTTTGTTGGGTAGTTTCCATTGCAATAACTTGTAGTAAAGAAGTAACCAAAGAGATACTGTGGAGGCGGTGGCTAGCAGAGTACCACATGCCAACCTGGAACCCGAGTGAAAGCCTCCCTGCCGGATCACAATTATTGGAGTGGATGACCTGGACAAACCATGATCGGATTGGATTCTAAATGAGCATGTCTGGGAATAACCTATTAAGATGGGAATTCATCAACGACGATTTATGCGCTTGCTGAGGGAGCCATGCCACGGAGCATCTCCTATCTTGCCCATTCTTGCAAACCACTCATTCAATCCAGAACATGTGGGAAGCTAACGACACGGCAGTGTCTCAAATACTCAAAAGAGATATGAGTCAATTCAGCCAATCAGTCTTAACTTGTGACATCGGTGATCATCGCATACGTAAGTTTTTTCCTCCTTTTATATATTTTTGTATGGAAAATTGTTTAATCTATATTGTAGCTTAGTGTAATTGAATAAATAAGAGCTGAAGATTCCATAGTAATAGTTAAAGAACCTCATGTCGTACCACAAAGCTTCTGAATTACGTTGTTTCTTAGTTCAGTTTAATAGCAGGTCTTCTTAAGTGTCACTTAACACATGCGTTTTATGCTTCTTTTATGAGGCCTTTACGGAAACAGTGATCTGACCACTATTAGCTGTTCAAAGATTAGTAAACTATGCAGTTGGATCTCGTTTTATTTCAGAACGGACGGATGAGTTTTCAGTGAAAGTGACAGAACATCCAATACAATATAACTCATAAAACACAATTTTTAGTATATGAGTGTTTAACACTAATGGAAAATCAATTTCAAATAGTGGATTTATGATCCTTCTGATTGAAGGAACATCGCACAACTGAATAGTTGGGTTAAAAATACAAAACAGAAGTTTAAGAAAAAGAAATAACCCAATCGCGATCGCTTTCCATACAATATTGAACTGACTGGAGCCCTTTCAGAGCGTCCAGATCAGTGATCTTTATGATCGTGATCATAGTTCCATAAAGGCCTATGATGTGGTAGTGTTTGTGACATGGTTCCTTGAACTATAGGCTAGAGCCTCTACTTGGTGCAAAAAGAATATTTGCCGTGTATTATCTTAAAGTTATTTTTCTAGTGATCGCGGTTACAAATAGCAATAATTATTATTGCTTTTTAATTGTGGATGTCATTCAATAATTGGATAGCGTAGCTACTTATACATTCGCAGTTGTGATGTGCAGTCACGGTAAGGAGCAAATCTAATTAATTACAATGCTATTTTTAAAACTATACTTACTATGATTTGGAGTCTGGAGTTTGTTGACAACGTGAAATTATTCTGCCATTCTTAAGACTTGTGTCTCGTGGGAGGCTATTCCTGCTAAAATGTGTAGATTCTCCAGATTGTTCGGTTTTAGGCAGCTCGGGTTTATCGTACAGGTGTCGTTCAGGCTAGGGCCCTTCCTCTTAAAGTTTCATCTCCTGGGGGAGGTTGGATATTATAATGGCAATTCTAACTTTGTTTGCCGCTGTCCTAAATAGTTGATTAGATGTCATCTCAAACCAATCCCTCAAGTTTTTCAGTCAAGAGGTTCTTCTTCGTCCTAGGCTAGGGTCCATCGATCTGTAGACGATACGGGGGGGGGTGTATTTGGCTGCAGCAAAGCACATGGAAAGAGATGTGGCTCATAATTCATCAGGGAGGGCCCCCCATCGGAAATTCGCCAGCTTGTTTTTAGTACCGCTTCAGCTCTTATACTGCTTATACTCTGATCCTGGATATTGTGCTGCAGTTTGAATGAGCAGTCAATATACAAAAAATGGCTTCAAGTGCCTTGATTCAGTACTTCCCACACATCATCGGTGTGAACCATATTTGAAGCTCCTATATCCCTACACTATCCTTATCAAACAAGTAGACAAATATCAGAGATTTGCGAAATACCTCAAAAAGAAGTTTGAGTTATTTGAAGTTTTTGTTGATTTCTCCTTCGCCACTGACAACAGTTCCAACAACAATACACTGTTACCATTATTTCCACCACGGTAGAAATAAATAATAATTTCATCACAATTAAGTTAGTAGTTTCCAAGTTATACGCTAGGATCATAATAATATGTATCATGTATGTATGAAGTTATTCCACAGATACGAAATTCAAAGGCTGCAAACGGATACGTATAAAAAGCTCAAGATGTCGTCAATCTTATTCTGTGCAATGTAGTGTATTTTATAAATAAAATATATACTTCAGTTTTCAAACCCACCACCCACTCCATCACCACGATTTCACCACTTGAAAAAATAGAAAGGGATCAAGAGCACCTGAGATGCCTGAAAACGAAGTTTGCAGGGGTTCTTACAATGTTTTGTTCTTTACTAATTTAGTAGTAGTAGCCAGACCGATCTTTGCGGAACATCAAGCTTGCTGGTGAATTTTGTTGATTGATGTCTTTTCTTCAGTTCCGGCACAGTCATTTAATATTGCAGAAAATTGCCTCCTGCACCAGACTGAAACAATTTTGTACTATTTTGCTATTATCCACCAGAGTCGGATGCATAAAGCAATCTGGTAAATTTTCATTTGTTGCTAATATGAACTGTTACTTTCCACACCGATAGGAAGTACTGTGATCGCGAAAATGTTCGATTTTGAGATAACACGCTTTTTGGGTGTTTCATGATGTCTACATAACGAAAATCCACGTCACTCATTTCCGTCGGTCTGTCTGTCTGTCTGTCGGTCCGTCTGTCTCTTGGCGTTTTTCTAGCCTCGTAATCTCAGTAACCGCTGCATGTATTTTGATGAAATTTGCTGTGGGGTCGTAGTAGGTAATGTTCCTATAATTTTGAAAATCGGTTCATGGACGGCCGTGTAATCAGCAAAAAACGAAAAATTTAAAATATTTCGTTTTTAGGTGTTTAGGGGTTCCTGATCATTGTCTACTTTTTCTTTGGTGGGGGTGAAATTGGGGTGGTTGGGGGGTGGGGGGGTTGTAAAGCTGAATTTTTTTTTGTATTTGTAATAGGCTGTCCATCGACCTGTGAAAGAAACACCTAGTGTCATAATACACTTTTTTAGATCCATCCGAACACTGCCTTGCCTATTACGAAAGCAAGGGACTTAGAATTTTCTGATGTAAGACATAGGCCTCTTGCTTCTGATCGTTCTGTATCGTGTAACATGGAAACTATGAGATAGATTTTGATGAAATTTTTACACAGTATTACTACCATGGCGAGGATGGAAAACGCTTATGATTTTTAGAAATCGTCAGTGGCGGCGCAGCATCAATAAAAAAACTAAAAATACATATAAGAACAGCTCAGACTTCGTTTTTAGGCGTTTTAGGGGTTCTTGATCATTTTCTACATTTTTTGGATGGGGGTGAAATTGGGGTATTTCGGGGAGGGTGGTTGTAGAACTGAAAAAATTGTTGTATTCATAATAAGCTGTCCGCATTAACTTGTGAAGGAAAGACCTATCGGCATAACGTATTTTTTTAATGGGCAGGTGAGCGATGATTTGGTTGCAAGGTGATTTCAGACTAAAGCTTCATGCTATGGGAAAATAATAAACTGGTATCACCGTAATGTGTGGGAAGTACTAGATCAATCAACCTGAATTCATTTTTTTTATGCTCTTTGTACTGAAACTACGCACTTGCGGCCAGTTGCTACTTTGAGGAAAGACCACCTCCATAAGCGAATGATGATTTCGCAAAGAGAAGATAACAATATCGCTCTTTGACCAGTCTGATACGTAGCATGACAAACTTTCTCTCCTCTCACGATCACTTGCGTGTCGATATCCAGTGTCAGTTTTCGAGGTGTTAGGTGTCGAAATTCGACCATGTGGGAAAAACGTTCACGCCTGCAAAACTGTCCGTGCCGAAAAAGCCAAGAGGCGCCGATATAAAAATGACACGACGGTATCAAATGTGGTAAAGGATCTTGCATTTTTAACCCAACATGTCACGGAGCGCCAGTGTATTGAATTTTGCGAGTGGATCATGAAACTGCATACTACGGCGGCAAAACCAACGACGAACATGCAGAATATTGAACACTGTGGGAGGTAATTCCAAATTATTCTTAAAACATAAAAAACACATTTTGTTTCCGTGTATGGTGCACAGTCAAATTGGACACCTGTATAAAAACTTCATTTCTAAGTATATGTATGCCAAAAAGACGGTTGGAGATAACATTGAATGTTCTTCGTTTCCCAACAATCACCTTCGTCTCTCAAAATTCTAAATATTTTGCAAAAACCTAACAATTTTTCTATTCTGTTGAGAAAGACGCGTTTTATTAGCAATGATCTTGTGGACATTAAAATGACAGGTTTCATTCCACTACTATCAAAAAGTAACCTTTTTTGGAGAATTCTATTTTGCTACTCTGAAATGTACTTAAATGCAAACACAAACACAAACTAGTTACTTTGCCAGTATCTCCAGAAACGTCTAAATATAATTTTTTGGATTATTGGTCTATTAGAAATAGAAATGCATTCGGAACACGGGAAGCTTTATTTGCACTAAAAATTTCAATACAGATATGTGAAGATCTGTTCGTATGTTTTCTAAATTACAACAAGGCATTAATTTGGTCGTTCAAGACAAACTTATGGAAATTCTAAGTGGAATGCGTATTGACTTCAACATGATAATTATAAGCAACCTAAATTGTAATCAAAAAGCTGATTCTAGAGAGGGCGAGAAAAGGTCAGACAAGATAACAATCGAAAGAGGAGTAAGACAGGGATGCGTACTCTCTCAGATACCTTTCAACATCTATTTAAATAAAAATATGTAAGAGGCTATGTCTGAAGAAACAGTGGAAACAAAGGTAAACGGTGAAATAATAAACAACATGCGTTTTGCGAGATAATACTATTACCAAAGTAATAGCCCAGAGTAGCGCAGACCTACAAAGAATGATGGACCGTGAACAGCAGTGAAGAAACACGTTTTCACTCAACATCGAAATCGCAAAATTCATGATCATCAGCAAAACAAATGTTCAGGGATATGTTCACAATGAGGCAACCGAGAGAGTGAGAGAGTACAAACACCTGTGTACCATTTTGAACGAAAGTGTAGGACACTCTTGAGAAAAAAAACCTAAAATAGGTCATGCTAGAGCAGCATTTACATAGATGCGGAGAGTATTCTACTCTAGAGATTTGAACATCAAACTTAGGATCACATTGGCCAGATGTTACGTTTTCTCAATCCTTCTCCATGGAATGGAGCCGTGGATAACGACAAAGTTGAACTGAAAAGACGTGCAGCTCTCAAGATATGGGTATATAGTATACTGAGAGTTTCTTAGATAGAAAGTCTCACAAATGTTAAAATACAAAGGCGTATGAATAAAGAGACAGAGGTAGTAAAAACTGTGAAAATGAGGAAGCTTTATTACCTAGGTCACGTTATGCGAGGAGGAAGATAATAATAATAATAATAATAATAATAATAATAATAATAATAATAGCCCCCATCGGGTGCTAGAACGTTGACGTTCGTTTGGGGGCTTAGAAAGTGACTTTTTGACAGGCGAGCTATTTCGGTGGACACCAGCAGGGTTCGTGATCAAAAAGTCACTTCAACCAAGGCTAGCACACCCAGGAAGCTGGGCGCTCGGTAGATCTCACTTACTCTACCTAGCACCAAGCTCCGTTCCTCAAGCTATCCTGACTTCGGTCAGATAGGGGTTTGGCAAACCCGGGAAAATATGCCACAGAGGGCTGAGCGCCGGCCCTTCTGTCACACACCGTTATTGCGCCCCACACTTCAACGACTTCAGCAAGGCGTGGCTGGGGAACGTCGTGAGGGGTAAGCAACCGGGGGGCTTGCCTTAACCGGCCGGCCTGTGAGGAGAAAGCCTCAACAAAACCCGACAGTAAAGTCGCAAATCCTCCGGAGCACCTTGGGCCAACTTCGGAGTAAATATAAGTCCCTTCTCTCCTGGAATGGGCGTCACCCGGGAGAGCGACATTTAGATCGTCCCTACTCGTGGGAACACGATGCATAAAGTTACTTCTAAAAATAACCAACGACGGCCTAGGGTACGTCGATTAAACTCACCCGAACCCCAAACCCAAACAGAACAGCCCAAAGATCACAACCCAGCTGCGGACGTTTTGCCAGCACAGCCGGCAACCACCAAAGCTGGTAAACTCAGACAGCGCTTACAATGGACAACTGAAATCAACAAACATGTAATGCACTGTTACTACACCGCCACAAAACTAGAAACCATCTCTACAGGCTACAGACATGAGCTGCACAGGTTGTTTATAGCACAATACCCACACCTCGCAGAGCGTGTAACTGAACAGCGACTCATTGACCAAAAACGAGTCATAACAAAAAACAACCGCCTTACACCCGAAGAACTACAAGCCATAAAGATTCTTGTATCCAATGAAATAAATACTGCCCATCCGAATCACCCGCAGACCTCAAACAAAGCCACAATCGACAACAGTAGCATACACTCAGAGACAAATCCAGAACATGAGCACACACAACATATACCAGATACCGCTGCCCAACCTAGTGATTCGTTAGCTACTGAATCAATCACAGAACGGCATGCCATTCGTACCCGAAATAATCGAACCCCAAATACAGGCACGATCAATAACACCAGCACACACTTAGAATTGGATCTAGAAAATGATCATACACCAGATACACCAGAAACAACATGCACTAACTTACCTTCCACAGCCACACAAAGCCAAAACATCACTGTACCACCTGCCATCACACAATCTGCCGAACAAGTGATGAACACACAGTACAACAAATGGTGTGGCACCAATCCTACATTGCGAGATCCCCTGCCCAGACTAATTTTTAAAAACAATACTCTACAAATATTACACACAATAAATGTCAACATAATACCACAATTTTTAACCAAAGACAGTGACCTAGAGGACATCCATACTGTTATATATGCTGCCGCAGCAACCACACTCACACTCAACGGCCAAAAACTCCCAAAACGATCTATAGCCCGTACAACTGAAAGATCTAAACCTAAATGGCAAATAAGAATTGAAAATAAAATCAGCACAATCAGAAAGGATCTGGCACACCTCGCGCAATACACCAACAATAACAACCGCTCAAAACGCGTACAGACAACAATTAATATACTCAAATCCAAGTCACCACAACAGACAATACCAGAAATAGCTGATACCCTTAAACAGAAGCTCGCAGTCTATGCTGCTAGACTCCGCAGATACAACGAGTCTAATGCCAGAAAGGATGCTAACAATCTTTTTCAGAAAAGTGAAAAACAGTTTTACCAAAAAATAACAGCCGACAACCAGATAACAGCAATAGAACCTCCTAGTAAACAAGAGTTAACTGAGTTTTGGGGAAGCCTATGGTCAGAACCCAAAACACATAATGAAAACGCTCCATGGATCAGACAAGAAGAGGAAAAGCATCAACATATAGTGGAGCAGGGAGACGTTATCCTTACACCAGAGGAAATAGCTGAAACCATAAAGCATACCCATAATTGGAAGTGCCCAGGCGTGGATAATGTGCAAAATTTTTGGTACAAGCAATTCAGTGCAACATACGAAATGCTTACGGACCAAATCAATAAAGCCATACTCCAACCGAATAGGCTTCCCAAATTCCTCACGCAAGGAATGACTTATATAAAACCCAAAAACGCAGACACCAAGAACCCTGCCAACTATCGCCCAATCACTTGTCTTCCCACCTTGTACAAGATCATAACCGCAACAATATGCAGAAGAATTGAACAACACCTCACCCAAAACAATATCCTCACTGAAGAACAGAAAGGATGTCGAAAGCAAAGCCAAGGTTGCAAGGAACAACTTATAATTGATAATGTCATCATGGAGCAAACCAGAAAAGAACATAGGAACCTTCATACCTGTTTCATCGACTATAAAAAAGCTTTCGACTCTGTACCCCATAGCTGGCTAGCGAAAACTCTTCAAATATATAAAATCAACCCGGGGCTATGTGAGTTTCTTACAAGAACCATGGAGACATGGCGAACCAGCATACATCTCAAAACCCAGAACGGCCATATCAAGACGGATGAGCTATACATAAGACGCGGCATCTTCCAGGGTGACTCTCTCAGTTCACTGTGGTTCTGTCTCTGTCTGAATCCGCTCTCCAACGCACTTAACAACACAAAATGTGGTTTCAACATTAGACACGAGAAATTAAATCAACACAGAATCAATCATCTCCTCTACATGGATGATATAAAACTGTATGCCGCCAATGAAGTACAACTGAGAGAGTTAATCAGAATAACAGAAACTTGCTCGTCAGACGTCAGGATGGAATTCGGACTGAGTAAAAGCAAGGTTCTCCATATCAACAAAGGCCAATGGAAGGACCACCCCCAGCAGGAAACAGTAGCTGGCCAAACACTAAACAACATGAACAAGGACGAAACTTACAAGTACCTGGGCTTCAATCAGAACGTTAAAATAGACCACACACAAGTCAAGGCACAACTAACCCAAGAGTTCAGAGACCGCCTTATTAAGCTACTAAAAACCAAATTGAATTCCAGAAACCTTACAAAAGCCATTAACACATTTGCGATACCAGTCCTCACATACTCCTTCGGCATCATTAAGTGGTCACACACTGATATAGAAAACATCCACATCCTCATACGGACAGAACTCACCAAGCACCGAATGTCACATCCAAACGCATGCAAAGAAAGGCTCACCATAGACAGGAAACAAGGAGGCAGAGGGATTACAGATATACAGTCGCTTCGCACAAGACAGATAAAGACACTCAGACATTTCTTCCAAAACAAACAAACAAATTTACATCGAGCAATAGTAAAAGCAGGCAAAAACTATACACCACTCAACCTATCATGCCCAGACCATGTCGCAGACACACACAATCCCACACAATCACAACAAGAAAAAATAAGCGCCTGGTCGCAGAAACCACTCCATGGCAAACATAGATACCGTATTACGCAAGACCACATAAATGAAAAACAATCATACACCTGGCTGCAGGATGGCCAGCTCTTTCCAGAAACTGAGGGATTTATGCTTGCTATCCAGGACCAAGTTATTGCGACGAGAAACTACAAGAAATACGTAATTAAAGATCCATCCATAACAGACGATAACTGCAGAAAATGTCACCAACAAAAAGAAACAATAGATCACATAACAAGCGGGTGCAAAACTCTTGCCGGTACCGAATACACAGCCAGACATAACTCTGCGGCCAAGGTCATACACCAAGCATTAGCCACAACAAACAAACTAATAGAAAACTCAGATCCGTATTACAATTACACTCCGACATCAGTACTCGAAAACGATCAATACAAACTATACTGGGATGTTGAAATACATACAGACAAGACTATCCCAGCCAATAGACCAGATATAGTTTTCCAGTCAAAGGCCGACAAAATTACCTATTTGATAGATATTGCCATTCCCAATGATGTGAATATCCAAAACACCTACGGTGGGAAGATATCTAAATACACGGACCTTGCCATGGAAATAAAACGACTTTGGAAACAAAACAAAGTCATAATTGTCCCCCTCATTATGTCTGTCTCAGGCCTCACACCAAACACGTTTACACAACACCTTCAACAGTTGGGCCTGGACGAAAAGTTACACAAAGTATTCCAAAAGTCTGTAATCCTGAAGACCTGTAATATTGTCCGATCCTTCCTAAATTCCGATCAATAATAGTCCGAGTGTTGACTTGGCACAGCCCGTCAACACTTATTGCTACCGCAATTATGCGAGAGGAACTTAGAAAGTCAGATAATAATAGTATACTTTATTCCACCGTAAACAAAGGTACAACTCTGGTTATTAAACAACAAAATTATATAGTAAATATGAAATTTACGGAAGGAAAAGGCGAAGTTCAGCTTACGGAGGTAAACCTCCACAGCTGTTCTTCCACTTAACCCATATGACGCCATGACAAGGGTATATTACACCATTGAGTATGATAATCATAATAAAAAAAACATGTAGTTGGATTTTCATTTTGCAGACTACTACTATACATTATAAATGAATGAAAATATAACGCAATCACAAGCCGTATATTACACGACTGGGTATGATAATCATAAATAAAAAGAAAACATGTTGTTTATACTTTTGCAGACTACTACTAACCGTACATTATAGAAATATGGAGACACAAACCAGCAAGTTTAATTAACATACAGATAAAAGCAATTACAGAAAAAAAAAATGTGCAGCGGTACATACAAAAATTAAAGATTTATGGCATAGATACTAATTCATAGATTCAAAAGAAACACTTTGTACTTTTTATTAAACGTAGAGACAGAACATGAAAGCAGCATGGGAGGAAGCGCATTAAATGCCTTAACTATGCAGTATGAAAATGACCGTTCAAAGCAAGATGTTTTGTGTACTGGAGGAGTTAGCTTGCCTTTAAACCTCAGATTTAGCAAATGAACATCTGTCCGGAAAGTTATTTTCAAATATAAATATGCCGGTTTTTGGAAATGTATGATTCTATAATAAAGGTTCATGCAATGAAGTTTTCTTCTCCGTTGCATATCTAACCATTTACAATCTTTCAACTTGTGGCTTATAGGTTGTCGCCTCCGTATTCCATATATAAATCTTAGGCAGCAGTTTTGAACGCGCTGAATTCTTCGGGCGTTAGCAGCAGTCAAACACGGGCCATAAACAACGTCACAGTAATTGAAAATTGAAAGGATGGTTGAATCACACAACATCCGCCTCAACTCCTGGTTCAAATAGTGTCTGTGGGGATAAATAGATTTTAGTTTGAAAATTGCCTTCTGTATACATGAAGAAACATGTTTGTCAAATCTCAACGCTGTATCGATGATCAAACCCAAGTCCCTAGCTTCATGTTTTAGTGATATGTCACAATTATTCACACTGATGTGAACATTGCCACATATTCTTTCTCTATCTTTCTGCCTACCAAAAAGCATCACTACAGACTTGGTAGGATTGAGATGCAGCGATTGTTTAAGGGACATGTCATACAAGCTGGATAAATCTTCGTTGACTTTAAGACAAGCATCATTCATATCATCCGGAAAAAAAGAATACATAAGTTGCGTATCATCAGCATAAATTTGATACTGACAATTACGAATAGACGTCATTAGCTTAGCTGTGTAGATGGTGTATAACAAAGGGCCAAGCACAGACCCCTGGGGTACCCCTCTAACCACATCCAAGACGCTCGATTCATCACCATCCAGCACCACCTTTTGCTTCCTGTTGTTCAAGTAGCTTTTTAGAAAGGTAACCGCGGAATCTTCTAAGCCAAAATGTTTAAGTATTTGTAATAGTAGTGAATGGTTAAGTGTGTCGAAGGCTTTAGAGAAGTCCAACAATACTAGAAGTGTGCATTTTCCTTGATCTGTAGCCCGGAAGATGTTATCGGTCACATTCAGCAAAGATGTCGCGCAACTATGTTGTGGTCGAAAGCCAGATTGTGTTTCTGGAAGTATTTTATTTTTTTCAACATGATCAACAAGCTGCTGCTTAATAATTTTTTCCAGAATCTTCGAAATTACAGGTAGTATAGTGATAGGTCTAAGATCTGAGTACGACCCCACGTTTTTATTTTTTGGTATTGGGATAATCTTACCAACTTTCCATGCTGCTGGAAATGTCGAGTTCTGAATACAAAAATTTATAATATGTGCTAAAAATTTCAATATAAAAGGACAACCGGCGATTAAAAAATTGATATGAATTCCATCATCTCCAATTGCAGTTGACTCAATATTAAATAAAATATCAGCAATTTGCATTTCAGTGGCTGTACTAAACTTTAAGAAAGATGTGATGCTACTACATGTACCCTCATAATGATCAAGGTTTTCATTTGATGAAGAACTAGGAGGAACGGCATTAATAAAATAGTTGTTAATATCAGCAGCCTTTTTCATGTGTTGTGGTATAATGGAACTATTTTTGGGAAATATTTTTAGATTGGATAGAGACTTCCAAACAAACTTTTTGTCTCTATTTGTTACATATTGTAAGTAGGCCTTTTTCTCATTCCGTATCAAAAATGTAATATGATTTTTCATTTCTTTATGACGCTCCCAGTCCACAACATTACGAGTTCTTTTGAATTTTACCAAAGCTTTTTCTTGCAGTTTTATCATAAATTTTATATTACTTGTTATCCACGGCTTATACGGCTTAATGAAATTACAGGTTCTTAAGGGTGCATGCCTGTCCATCAGAATAGTAATATTTTCATTGAAAAACTCAAGCTTCTCATCAATATTGTCTATATCATAGATAATTCTCCAAGGAATACTCTGAAGTTCATCATACAGTTGACTGATATTCATATTTTTCAGATCTCTGTAAGTTTTCGTATTGTTTACTACTTTCTTTCTAGACACACATACATCAACATAAACCAGCTCATGATCTGAAATATAATAGCATGGTATACTACCCGCTTTGGATACACTAATGTTGTCCGAAACAAGAATAAAATCTAATAACGTAGCAGAGTTTTTTGTGACACGAGTAGGTTCGTTTATGACCTGTATCAAACCACTGCTATCCAGAAGATTACTAAAGACATCTGTGGCGTGCGTCGAATTAAGTAGATCAATATTAAAATCACCCAGGCAAATGAATTTATCACATAATGGTAATTTATCGAATAGCAGCTCTTCGAACGAATCTATAAAATTTTTTACAATAGTACTGGGCGGCCTATAAACGCATCCAACAGTGTACAATTCATTATTAAATTTGAAACTTACCCAAACATCTTCAGTATTATCACCCTGACTCAGAATTTTGTATTTAATGTAATTTTTAATGTAAATCCCAACACCTCCTCCTCTACTGCCATCATTTCTATCTCTCCTCACAAAATTATAATTATTAATTTGAACCGCTGGTCCATCTACACTATCATTCAGCCATGTCTCACTTATAGCAACGATGTCAAAGTTGCTAGATTGGATTAGATCTGCGAAATCTGCAAAATGACTAACTAAAGATCTTACATTTAAATGAAATATTTTGAGGATCCTATTCTCATCCATAAAAAAAAGAAAACACAAACTCACAAGTCCTGACTATAGTTCATATTTTGGGTACTCCCTACTAGTATTAGTATGAATACAAATAAACAAGGCAAAAAATCTATCGGGTATATACATTAAAAAAACAAAAAAAAAGTGCGCATGGTGCCTATACTAATGACATACAAAATCTACAGTTAAAAAAGTAGATATATAAACAATATTTACCCACCATATACCTAGGTATATAAAAAAAATATAAAAATTAGAGCGATACATAATATGTGAAACGGAATTATTTTCTTATAATAGAAAAAGGAAAAGACGAGAATAAATAGATACAGAAAGAGATTTAAATAAAATGCACTGATTCATAGTTAACATTACTCGAATAGTTTTTCATAATTTCTTTGGTTTTGAATTACAGAAATTTTACCGTCCTTATTCACGTAGATTTTTCCATTTCCCGTCCATACATTGTTCGGTCCCAGTTTTTCTACTGCTCCATTTAAAAGTTGCACTCGATGCCTTGTCAAGTCCTCTCTTATGACTATCCCGGTTCCTTTAAGGAGTTTTTTTGCTTGTACAGTTTCTCTTTCACATTTTTGTTGCTTAACTTCAAAAAGATGGCTTTACTTCTGGTTCTGCTTATATCTTTGCTGCCTATTCGATAACACAATTCAATCTCGTCGTCCTTGAGACTGACATTCATTTTTGTTCTAAAGAGGTTTTTCAATTCATCTGTTATGTTTTCAGTGGGCTTCTCTTTCAAACCAAAAACTCTTAAATTGCACTGTCTGTTACTTTGATCAATTCTATCTACAACCTCTTCCAGTTCAAGTTTTTTCTGCTCTAACTCCTCAATCTTACTTTGAATATTATTTAACTTATCTAAATGCCTTTTCTCGAATTCCGCCACCGCTGTTTCAAATTTCAGCACTGTTTGTTCCATAGTTTTTGCGATAGCTTCTGTTACCTTGGTCGCAATTTCTGTTATAAATGTTTCGTTTTTCATACACCTACTCACAGCATTATTCACGGCGGATTCAATTTCTTCACGAATTTCACGTGTTATCACCATTTTGCAGCAATATCGTATTATCACTATCCACAAGCACTTCCTTAACTAACGATTCCACACCTTTTCACAATTTTATTCAGCGTATTACCTTGGAATTTAATAGATTTATCGGGAGCCCAAAATTTTCTGTGCTATTCAATACCTGCCATAGGCGTACAACAACCACACACAGACAGATGCCAACCACATTCTAGAACTGATAATAAAAGGGAAAATACAAGGAAAAAGAAGCACGGGGAGAAGATGCAATTCATGGTTGAAAAACTTGCATGAATGTTATCACTGTACATCAATAGAATTAATTCGAGCAGCCGCATCTAAAGCAAGAATCGCCATGATGATAGCTAATCCTCTTAAAGAAGGCCGCACATAAAGAAGAAGAAGTACTTCGTAACTATCTCGCCTCCTTGATAACGAAACGGATACTGATACACATTTACGTTTTTCACTTAAAATCTTTATTTGCATTTTTTGTGGTATTAATTAATGATGTACACGCCAATGTCCAAAAAATCCTCCTGCTTTAAAGACGTTAATAAACAATAACACTATAATTTGGGATTCAAATAGGTTATATTCAATCAACCTGTCGTTAATGCAAGTTATTAACCAAATAACTAGCAAATCTAGTTCGGTAATGTTGCTTTACCATTCAATTACTTCTATCGATATTTTCGAACGTTACTGTACATCAGTGTTTACATTCTGTGCCTGGACAAATGCGCGCCAAAGACAAGCAAATGAATGACCAGATTCTAGTGGGAATGATGCTCCCCACATATTTACCAATGTTTTACCAGTAGTTCGTTGACAAGCAGTTCGATGTGATAGACTCTGTGATATTTGACAAACGTGAGGATTCGAGAGTGCTTTTCGGTAATTTTTGCGTATCAGTTTGTGGTGAAAATTGTGGAACACTTTGTGAAACCCTTGCAGATGCAGTTTTGCAGACATATTTATTGACTGGTAGGTATGTTTATTTTCAATAATATGTACATGTACACTTTGTGTGATGCACCGATTTTAGTTAATTTTTATATAAATGAAACGAGGTTTAAATCAATAGAAATGTTATACACCATTTACTCAACTGAATTACGGGCAATATTTATGTTGTAGCTGTTAAGGCCTTATTTACTCAAGGTAGAGCTTCAAAATTACTTCTATATGCCTAACTTGAACTTAAATTCCGATTTACATTCAAAAATTGATGAAGATTTGAGCGATAAATAATTGTTTGGGAATTAATATTGTCTAAAATCTTGTCCAAGGTTTAACTCAAGCTTATGAGCAACTGAAAGAATGTCATCATTCACACGTCGAATGTCAACGACGTCAGTGTTTATTAGCCCATTTAATTTTCGATCCGCTCCAGAGGATCACTAGCAATTAATGATAAGTGAGATTTAACGTCTGAAGCTTATGCCGGCTACAGACGATCATCTTTAACTGACAGTTTTCACTAAACACTATAAACTGTCAGTTTTCTTAGTGTCTGTTAAACCTGATGTTATATTGTGGAAACGATAATTTTAACTGAAGTGACGGAACTGTTCAATCAAAACTGTATGTGTGTATGTGATTTGTATCAGTTATAAAACAATAGTCTTCAACTGCAGTCTTTTACTCGTATTTTGTTATTATTTGCAAAGATGTCGCAAAAACAGTGGTTAGCGGAATTCACAGAATTATATAAGAGTGAGCCTTGTTTATGGCAGAATAAAAGTAAAGAGTCCCATAACCGAGACCTGAAATTAAAGAAGTGGAACCCAATAATGCCACTGATGCAGATGCAGCGAAAAGTAAGATTAACACGCTTCGCTGCACATCCAAAAAAGAACTGCTGAAAGTAAAATCTTCGCAGAAATCTGGGTCTGGTACTGATGATATTTACGTACCCAAATTATGGTACTATGATTTGCTGCAATTTACTACCGACCGGGAAGTACCAAGACCCTCACGATCAAATATTTTTCCTCTTCTCGTTATCTAAAATTAACAAAAGACCTCATATAGCCAGGGCATCAGAATCATCTGATGATATCTTGAAAACTGATTCGCCGTTAGTTAAAACTGAACGTATGTAGACAGAACGAAGGTCAGTTTTTACTAACAGTTTATAGTGTTCAGTGAAAACTGTCAGTAAAAAGTGATCGTCTGTAGCCGGCATAACACAAGCTGCTTTTTTTCTTATGCTGCTTTCTTTTTATGCTGCTTTTTGCTGATGTTGAGCCTTTATAGGCATTATTTACAGTTTTTTTTGAGGCTCGTACAAATTTTTGGTGAATCTTTTGTAAATAGAATATGCTCATTTTTCAGATGATTTTGCGTTCAATATTATAGTTTTTGGTGTAGTGTAACATATCAGACAGTTCTAATTGTCAAGAGTTTCATTAAAATCTCGTCCAAGAAATTGTATAAGCATTATCAGATAAAAAAAAATCTCAGTATTACCTACCAACGTTTTACTATTTGTTTCAAGTACTATGATCGCATGGGTGCAATTTCAAGTAAGGTGAGTTTTTTAGGACACTGGTCTTGGGTTCATCTGTTATTTAACATTGTTCTGGAAAAATGTCTAAAATCGATCCTGTTGAACCAATACTTCTATACTGACGGATTGAACAGATACTGTAACCGTTTTACTTATTGCCTGTTTTACATGTTTCCGATATTTTTTGCGTTTTAAGCAGGACAGGAAGCAAAGCGCTCGTTCCAGGTGTATAACGATTTGATTTTGAAAAAAAAATAATAAAAGCGATAATTAAATATCATGAATACACATTATGGCAATAGTAGTAACTGGAGGGTGGAGGGTTTTAAGGGTTTTAGTGTAGGCACTTCAGTGAATCGGACACCTCTGAGCACTAGATGCAATTATAGCCAGCTCAGACTATCTTAAGAAGATTTCCAACCCCCTGGTTAAAAAAAAAGGCAACAGTAAGCAAAAGCGGAGCTGTGAAGTTATAAAAATGACACGGTCGTATCAAGTGCGGCAAACGATCCTGCATTTTTAATTCAGGCTGTCATAGAGAACTGGCGCGGCCCGCTGTACGGTGTAGCGTAGTGTGTATTAAATTTGCGGGTGCATTATGAAGTCGCTGGTGCGAGAGGCATGCGATCTGTTACTATATTTACGTGTGAGCCTTAATGGTACTTTCTAGGGCATAGGCGGAGATATTAGAGTCATGCTACTAGGTTAGCTCATGCGAATTGACCGCCGGAACGGCAGCTTTTTATGGTGAATAGTGATGCGGTCTATTTAAAATTATATGTCACAGTTCAGGTTATTTTTATATCTTTTTATCACCCCTTACCCAGTACACTCATACGTTAGTTAAATGTTGTTTAGTCCGTGACACCCTTTCATTTTTACGTTACTTTTTTACGTACAATCAATTAAAATGTCGAGGTTTCTAACATTACGTATAAACATACGTTTCATTCGGGTTTCAAAAAAGCGTTCACTGTACGTTTGAAAGTGTTCAATTTGTAACCCTTTTCAAAACGTTCAAGAGTCTTCTATTGGCAACGTTAATGAAATATTCTTTTTGCCCCAATTAAAACATTATTCTTCACAAGCGCGCACGGTTTCTTACCCCACAAAATTTTTTTGTTTACTTTTGTCGTAATCGTAATACCGTTGATTGAAATAAATTGTAATACGTAATGTCATAGATTAGCAGCATTTTCCGTCAGCATTATACATTCGCAAAGAACTGCATCACGTGGTTTTTTTTGCTAACTTGTCGAATGCTGGTAATATTCAATGTATTTAAATAAATAATAGATGTTTTGGATCCAGTGAATAATGGCATAAACGTATATTACAAAGCATTCAGCAACCTGTCATGATCTAGAAATAATAAACCGAAAGTCCATTTCAACTAACGCCCCACTTCAGAATTAGCGTCTTTATATGCTACAATTAAACTTAAGTATTTTTTGAGCAGACTTGTATGAGATGAAATCTATGCCCATTATTGTACAGTTAGGCCAAACTTGCTTTATTCCTAAATGAATGGCGATTTCAAAATCACAAATCATTTGTGAAGGGTTAAAAGAGAAATTACTTTCTCCACAATAATCGACTAACTATTTAAAACCTAAAACATGTGTAGACTCAATTTTTCAGGTAGCAATATAAACATTACTGGTATGTAATGACTATGTTTGAAAGCGTGGATTATAAATAATTGATAAAAATTTTTGTACAGTAATCAAAAGTGTCATCTACGTATACCTTATTACAGGAACACAGAAATTTTGAATTTGTTTCGCAAGAAAATACAACTGGGTTAAGGTGGTAATTATTAATTATAAAGAATAAAAGGTAGGTTGTCATTAAGAACATCCAAGCTTAATTTTCTTCCTGCGCGCAAGTGATCGGTGCCGATTGACGCACCCTTTTCGAAAACAGGTAAAAATCAGTCCGTGCGGTAGTATTTGAATTGCTATTAATAGTGCTTATAAAGGATGTTTAAATAAAATGCAACAAATGTTTGTTTTTAATGTATTTATTGAACTCTCATTAAAAGATAAATACATAAAATTAGAAGTCCGACTATAAAATAATATAGCAAACTTGAAATAGAATTTATACACAAGCCTCGTGTAAAAAGAATATAGCAAACGCAACGTAAAATTTTTGTTTCGTTGAAGTTTCTCGTTTTTTACGTTTCGAGAGAATCTTAAAATGTGGCATAATTGACAATTAACTAAAAGTAGGACATTTTCATTAAATCTAGAACAACCATTTGTGATTATGAATCAGAACATTATTTTAACGCTTGAATACATCACTTTTGGCACATTTTATTTGTGGAGTACATAACGTTATTCTAACGTGGAAATGATCCATCGTATAATTGTGTATTTAATTAAACGTTATCATGGCGCTTTAATAAAATGTATATATTTACACCAAAATCAAACCGCTGACATTCCAACGTAAACGTTTTATCAACCGTTCACACGTTTAAACTACGTTTAACCAACGTATATGTGTTTACTAAGTAATAGATATCCGAATGGCTACTTCCTCAATAGAACGCTGATATGAATGTGTACAAAATAGAAGTATCGTGGTTCCACCTTGACAAAAGACTGATAGAAGGAGAGCTAGAAATCAATCTTAACAACATCCTGCTCACCCATAATAAAACCCCTGAATGTATGTAAAATGTATATAAAAGTGCAGATAAGATTTCGTCTGGAGCAAGAACAAGAGCTCATAGACCTGGAGAGCTGTTAACCCTACTACATTGTCCATACTTGCAATTCAGAGAAGAGCGATTTCTACAGCTACTAGTTATGTACATAATTTGGACATCTGCTTGCAATTAAAGTTGTTTATTATGTATTGGTTAAGCTGTAAAATAAAGATTATAAATACATATACATAGACCCATCATTCCATTAAGGAACACAGGGCCTCTACAAAATAAAGATTAGAGTTCAGTAATCAAAACATCAAAAATATAGAAAATCAACAAAATCCAAAAATAATATATGAAAAATGGCCAAACTCTGTATATGTACAATGGGCAAAATGTCATGTGATGATAACCTTAGTGAAAAGGACGAGACATTCCAATTTCCTTCAGCCTCTGTGTCGTTTTTCGTCGGTCCGGTGTCCATTGCCCTCGTATAAAAAATGTTTGTTGTGGTCTTAAATGTGTTGCAATAATAATAATAACAGAGAAAACCGATAGTCCTTGGGTTTTTCGATATCTTGAGGCTTATGTTAGATTGGATTGAGTTGTTTTGGCTGAACTATGGTCCTCATACGTCAACCACAATATCTGGCTGCATCACACCAAACAGAGCCCTTCGCCTCGCTTCGGATGTCTTGCAGTTCAAAATGATATGTCGAGTCTCCTGAGACTGATGGTTGAATTTGCACTCCTGTTCTCTGTTGGTGAATCCAAAAGTGTTTCAATGTTTTCTGAAATGACCTTTCCTAAAACGGTCATGTCCAGTAATAAGAGTAATAACCTTCGTAATATCATTCCTCTTGAGCTTCACGAGCCAGCTAGTGAACCGTTTATTCTCGCCATCACTGGCGTTGTTCCACGTTGGACCATTGGTTGATAACCTTGGGAGCGTTAGCTTTGCTGACACCACAGCTTGGTGCTGGACTACAAAATTACATGCATGCGCCTCTTCTTGTAGACTGGTAGGCACACTCATTTCCACCACGTGGTACCCAACCGAGATATACAGAGCTGCGTCAAGCGTCAAGCTACAAATTACAATAGTCTCTATCAAGGCCCAGCTTTACAGAAGCCGCCATGCCTTATACTTTACGCGGCGATATTGCTAGTTGCTTTACAATTGACACTTTGACCATGGTGACTATTCACGAGACAGAGCAGACAATTAATATTGTTCGACCTTCGTTATCGTTATTGGGCATCATTTAGCTATTTTTTATTACCTACTGTATATGCCCAAAATAATGATAGCCACGAAATTTGCTATATCTGATCATCAAAAAGGCCCTGGAGTCTTAAACATTAAACATTAACCTTATTTGAAAAGCTGGAGTTGATTCGAAATTAGCTTAGAAGTATTAAAATAAATTGATCTCACTGGAAAGCTGTTTTAATTCTAATCAGACAGAGAGGCAATACTGAAATATTTCTTTGTTGCTATAAAAAAATTAATACGCAATAATAATTATGTATTTTCAACTGTACACACATTGCCACCAATACCTTCGTGGGCTGGTACTGAACTAAAATGTACGGCATTGCATGAAGCTAGTAAGCTGAGTCTGAGAGTGTTGAAACAGTCCCATACCAGTTTTGATATAATTTTTTCCAGGAGTCCAAGGCGTTTTGTCCGGTATAGGATTCGAGATGATCACAATAGCGCTTAGTTTCTACAATAAATATGAACTCGACCACAGGTTAGGTAAGGTTGAAAGTGATTGGGGCGATTATGCCTCCTTCCATTGCGATTAAATTGTGTCTATTGTGGCTCATACCTGTTTAGAGTTCACCGGACAATCCACACCTCTTACTTCTTAACGAAGGCGATGATTGTGATGAGTGAAACTTCCTTGTCATAAGGTTCCAGTTGGGCAAGTCCAAAGGTCTGGAACCTAGCTCTCTCCAGTACTAGACAGGAGCACAGAATATGCTCCGCTGTTTCGTCCCCCACATAGCAGAAACAACAGTCTGTTGTCTGTTCAAGACCCGGCTTCGGCATATTGTTCCTCAGAGGACAATGTCCCGTCAACAGACCAACTAGAATGCGGAGATCATTCCTGTTCCATTCCATGATCTTCGGGGGGGGGGGGGGCTGTCTAGAGGGGTATTTTATGAACACCTTCGAGTGCAGTAGCCTTGGTGTATCTCGCCGGTGCAAGAGTGCTTTCCTATCTGCCCAAACTGGGATGGTTTTGTAGCGGTGCTTTTTGCAATACCCGCAAGTGGTTCTGGGCACAGATTCAGTTCCTCCTTTTGCGACCGTATCGGCCAATGCATTGCCTTCCACTCCGCTATGCCCTGGAACCCAAACCAAGGTTACCTTGTTCCTTGTTCCAAGTTCGTTGAGAAGGTATACGTAGTTCCATACGAATCTTGATTCAACCCGTTTGGAGCTCAGTATTTTCGGGGCAGCCAGGCTATCAGAAAATATGTTTATAGATTTGTTGTTAGTCAGGGGCCTTTTGATTAGTGTTTTGACTTCCAGTTTTATGTCTATCATTTCTGCTTGGAAGACCGCCCAAGGTTTAATGAAATTTCAACTCTTACCTAGTTTAGACTTGAAGCCATCAGTTAACCACAGGTTAATCATAGTACAATTTCAGTTTGACATATTTTGCAACTTCGTAATTCAGAGGTCACCTCCACCCACACAATATGTCATAATGGGCGTTTCGATTTGACAATTTTCACATTCCCAACCACGCAGTCCCCATTTCTGGCGATTTTCGTTTAAGCATGCCAAAGATTGGTGATTTCTGGCGATTTTTATGCCAAAAGTTGGTTTTAAGCTTAGTTATAAACTGGCAATATACGATACTCGCTTTGAGTAAGACATCAACGCGCTCCACCGAAACTGCTCTCTTACTGCGCCTGGCTGTGAATATAGTAGGAATGTGGGATGTTTGAGGGGTTAGTTGTCTCCTTTTGACTGATGGATTTGCCTGTACGTACCTTCTCTGATTCGACGGCGCATTCAACAGGCACGTGTGGCCATGACAAAGCTTACTAAATATGGCGTGATCATAACATCACTAAAGTTACCAAAATGTCGCTGGTTCAGTCTCTTGTGTTCTCCATATTTTTGTATGGCTCGGAAACTTGGATTGTTAAAAAGGCAGATCGAGCTCGCATAGATGCTTTTGAAATGTGGACGTGCGGGGAGATTGCTGAGAGTTCCTTATGCCGCCCATCGAACTAACGTTTCCATACTGGATGAGCTCGGTAGTCCAAAGAGACTATCCTCCATTGTGTCGACGAGAATGCTTACACTCTTCGGACATATACACAGAGGCGATAATATGGAGAAACTTGTAGTTCAGGGTCACGCCCCGAGTGGGCGGCGCCGTGGCTGTTCCCCTAAACGCTGGGGGGATAATACGAAACATTTGCTGGATATGAGTATCAAGAGCGCCACTGAACTGATAGTAAACCGCGAAAGATGGCGGGCTACAGTTCTTAAAACTATTGATAATATTCGTGTCGGCAACACTCTAGCTCCGACTTAATGCATTTTAGGTGTTCACAATATGTCTGTTAAGACATTGTGACTATGATGATGATGACCTCCTCTGTTAGTTGCATTGAAGATTTCGTACCCCTGCCAATCGTGTATAATAATATCTTCTGCCAATCCGATATTCCTGGCTAAATGTTTACTTCCTACACCGACAGGTGAGGGGAGTATTGTGATCGCGAAAATATTCGATTTTGAGATAACAAGCTTTTTAGGCGTTTGATTGTATCTACATAACCAAAATCCACGTCACTCATTTCTGTCGGTCTGTCTGTCTGTCGGTTTGTCTGTCTGTCTGTCTGTTGGCGTTCTTCTAGCCTCGTAATCGCAGCAACCGATAATGCATTGTGATGAAATTTGGGTAGCGATATGCTGTGAGGTCGTAGTAGGTAATGCTGACATAATTTTGAAAATCGGTGCATGGGCGGCGGAGTAATTAGCAAAAAATGAAAAAACCAGATATTCCTCAATCTTCGTTTTTAGGCATTTTAGTAGCTCCTGATCAATCACCACTTTTTTTGGTAGGTGTGAAATTGAGGTGGTTGGGGGGTGGGGAATAGTAAGACTGAAAAAAATGTATGCATGATAGGCTGTCCATTGATCTGTAGAAGAAAGAGCTAGCGGCATAATGCACTTTTTTGGGCCCATTATTATTTTATTATTACAGAAACCAAGGGACTTAAAATTGTGATGTTGTTGATGTATACATATGAGTATCGCTCTAGATCGTCCTGTATTGTGTAACCTGAAATTAATTGATTTTAATGATGTTCCGACACAGTATTCTTACCGCCTAAAGGCTGGAATATGCGTATGGTTTTTAGAAATCGTATCAGTGGTGGCGCACTAATAATAAAAACACCAAAATATGAAAACAGCTCAAACTTAATTTTTAGGCGGATCGGGGTGCCTGATCGCTTCGCTTCGTTCTTGACTCCATTTTTTCTTCAGATGATGAGAGTGATACGGTTGCCTCATCCCGCCACTGCCGTCGGTGCCGGTCTCGTGACAATTCCATAAGCGCACCTGAATTATGCAGGCCGTGCATAATGCGCCAGAATGCAAATGCCCCGACGCGACGGCAGCGGCGTGACGCGCGGCGCGGCGCGGCGACGCCGGCACTCGGGCCATCCTATCCTAATCGCGGCACACGGCGCAAAGGCACATTCCAAATAAACAAAATACAACCCCCTGGCGCGAACCCCCTGTTGCCCCCCTCCCCCCACCCCGGGCGGAGGTCGACGCAGCGTCGCGACGCCGACGCCCCTAGACGAAACACGCAGGGGCGGATCCACACCTTGAACATTTCGACGTGATCTGAACACTTGGATAGGTCAAACCTAAACACAAACAGTGTTTTGGCCCATAATTTGTTATGGACATGCACACACAATTCACAATTCTCGGACTATGTGCTTTCATTCAAGTATACCATATCTTAGCATGGGCGCCAGCAGGGGGGGGGGGCCTGGAGCAGCGAAGATAAGAAACTTGTATAAGCAAAAATCAAATTAATCCCCCCTGCCCTTATTTGAGCACTAAGCCGCCCATGGGGCTGGCAATAAGTACCATTGGAAAGAAAACAGAAATGTGGTTGCAAAATCAACATCCTATGAGATGGAGAGGAATCTTTGGACATTTGGCCGAGGTGGGGCGGTTCTGCCTCTCACTGGACAGAAGTCAGATAAAATTTCTTGTGGGCCATAATACCTTCAAACGCCACTTGTATGCAGGCACGTACCTCTACGCCGACGACACTGTAATTATGAGGCTGCAGCTTGCGGTGGATGAAGTCTTGGAGTGAACGGATCGGAGGCTCATCAAAATTAATCATTCGAAAACGCAGACTATAATATTGTGCGTAAAAAATATCGTAGTGTATAAAGAGAATGGATACCATGAGAACTCTGCGATGTACCGGGGTATTACTCTTGACCAGTATATGCCTTGACAAAAACATAATAAAGCGTTAAAAACATAATTCGAAATTACGTTCCACCAACTCTATCCTATATTGTGTAACCCAAACATTAATTTTGGTGAATAAAGTTCGACTATATAATATGGTTATCAGAGCGACAATTACTTACGCATATGCAGATTGGTGTTTCGTCTCCCAAACACACACGCGAAGCATGCAGGTTTCGTAATCAAGAGCAAAGGTCTTTAGGACCGCTCTGACAAGCATTGATGAGTTGAAGTAAGCAGGGTCTGAATCCACTTTTCTGAATCGCCAATTGGACCCATCAGACTCAACGACAGAAAACAATATGTCAATAAGACGTTCAACTGATCAAGACTGAATGTAGAAAATCAATTTCAAATTTCAAGTTTAAAATGAATAGATCATCGATAAAATTGATGACGAATGCATGCTGCTGCTCAGGGTGGATCCACTGAAGGTCAGACCATCGAAAGGCGTACGAATAGCAGTACAAGGGGAGGCAACGTGGAAGCAACAGCATAGTTAGGTTAGCAAAATTTCAAATGTACATTTTCAAGTTATAAATGCCAATACCTCACACAAGGCCTGGCCTTCGAGGTGGCAATTATTTGTAATTAACAGTACAAATAAATAATAATAATAATAAAATAATAATAATAATTTACTCTTAGATTGTAGCCCTAAAGATATTTTCCTACGATTATTACCAACCTAAACATTTTTTTAGATAGAATGGGTCTTTGTAACACTTGTCGGGTGAAAGTCCTTGTTAAATATATATTCCTTATATCTTCCAGCATTCTCCACACAAAATCTGAGACTCTCCAAAAGCTACCCATACTATAACGGTCAGATATTTTGCGGTAATTTATAACATATTTTGTTTCATTCATAATCTCTAAATGCATACAAGTCGAAATATGTATTGTCAATCCCTATATCGTTAGAAAGGCTATCAAATTATCATTTGACCTTATAAAGAAATAGGCATCCTAATTTCAAAAAATCAAGTTATCTCTGATTGTAGTTTCGTTCATTAATCTTCCGTTTTATATAATAATTTTCACTTTCTGCAGCATATGTGCATTTGTGGCGGAGTAATGAGCAAAACAAGCAAAACATAGAAATTATAAGAATTGCCCCGAACTTTAGGCATTTTAGATCTTCTGTGTCCTATTGGGTGGGCTGGGGGTTAATTGAGGCAGCTCTAAACCCACATTGATACAAATGCATCTCAATCAAAAGTAGATAGAAAAACTTCTATCCAATACTAGGGTATTCTGTAAATAAGTTCTTTTCACTACTTTGGCACAGAAAACTATTTCATTCAACTTTACAATTTTCCGTGCTCATGAAAGCATTCTTTAAATGAAAGCATTTAAATAATATTCATTCATATGATTACGTAAATTAGCAGAAACACCTATCGCTCGGGTTATCACCTTTCATTAATTTTGTTGGTCTCGACCATTTTCTTTATTGCATACTAGTCCACGATTTCCCAGTATTCTTAGTTTACCGCACAACAAGCAATACCTCTCTCTTTGTCAGTGTCACTGACCATTTTCACAGGTGGATGAAACGAAATTGATGGAGCAGGCTGCAGACTATACTCCAGAAGTCTCCACATAAACATCAAGTGGTCTATGAACAAATATGCTAGAATAACTCAGCTGGAGCTGGGCGGCATAAACTAAGGGACATTACTAGTAAAAAATCAGAATCTGCATAGACAGCAGATAAGCATTATCGGCTCTCAGGTTCTTTAAACTAACGACGACCTCAGCATTGGATTACCAACAGACACTTGTGAATCCATCTTCCAACAACATTGTAAGTTAGTTGGATAAAAGAGCCCAAAGGCAATATTTCAAGGGACGGGTTGTCAAAAAGGGCCTTCAGGGCCAAAACCTTGGGGCCCGAGCATTTCACAAAGGTTTTAAGGCCACGTGAAGTGACGCTTTAGGTTGCTGAACTGCTAATGGACTTCTTAGCTACCCTAGTGATACAGTAGCTAAATACTACCTGTCCATACCCAGGTAACACCTCCGAATTGCGACTGGTGCTGTCCTGGAAAGTGTTAGCTGAGTTAGCTGAGTAAACACGTCTACAATATGATCTTAAGTTATACACCCCTGTGCAGGACATATGAACAGAAAGATGAGACTTGCTGTTCACCTGCTATGTGATTGTCTAGCATACAAATCCATGCTTGGTGAACGCTGTCTTTCCATGGGCACGTTAATGGGAATCCCGCTTAGCTGCATCTCACTAGGTTGGCATAGCTAAACACTCAGTTTGGAGTGATCCTTGGGAGGATGTGCAATGAACTCAACGAGGAATCAGTCCTGTGATCTTGACAGATCTCTGTCCATCCAATACAGAATAGAGCCTGCACCATGAAATATGTTCAAGTCCATCCCTGCATCGAGCTCGACCTGACACAGCGGGCGAGACGAAGAATGGCAGATAACAAGAAAAACATTTGCGAGGGTAGTTAAAAATAACTGGCTATCAAAAATGTATCGATATGCCCCTTTTAAGATATTAAAATTGCATCGAACTTGGAGGTTACTAATTATCCTCAATAGATATTTCAACAGAGTTCGCTGTTTAATATTTATTGCAATTTCGTCCAATCGACTTTTCGCTCTTTACGTCACGTCTGGATGATGCTTTTTTAATGGGTGAGCCTTAAAGGTTTGATCAGGTGCTTTGAAAATTCGAACCGAATGTCCTTAGCTTTCTTGTAGAGTTTTACTAATGCAAGGTGTTTTTAAGCGATACGAATAGAGTGTTCACGTTTTAATTAATACGTAAGTCTGCATGTATGTAAGTCATGCATGTATATGAACATAGTTTTGGCAAACAGGGCGAGAATTATCTTAAGCCCTCCCTGTATTATTTTACATGCGGTTCCTAAAATCATGCGTACATAGCATTTTCAAGCTTCTTAGACAATTTTTATATTCTGCACATCTTGGAAGACTTTGTTTAAATTCAAGACAAACTAAAAAATATGAATTAATGAACTGATACCTTCACGCGTTTCTGTTATATGAAATTTCGGAAACATCGAATAATTGACATTTGATTTTGGATCCTTCTAAAAATATTATTATGATTACTGATTACATACACAAATGAAGTAGTTTGGATACGTTCTGAAAACTTGTTTCACTCCATTTTTACCTATATGTTTCCCCTTGCCCGAACTAGGACAATGTGTGGGAGTTAACTCCAGAAGGGGACGTTCATTCATCAAAAGCTTTTTTATTGTCCTGGTGGTATCCACCCTTTTCAAAACTATCTGGGCATGCTCCTATTTGCACCGAAATATCAAACTGAATAGCTTTTAGTAGGTGTGGACTGTACGATACCTCCAGAAAAGTACGGGATGCAATCATTGCTACAAATAGCCCTTTAGTTACACAAAAACTCTTAAGGGTAGGTTTGTATATCCATTCCGCATTCATTTTGAATTATGGGTCAATTAGATTCCTTTGAGTAGCGGTGAGTTTGGAATATAATTAGGAATATACTTCAAAGCATACAATATAGAGATTTTTAGCATTGAGTATTACTTTTGGCGCCCTTTGACGGAAAATTTTGGACAGATGTAGGACACTTCTACATCGAGTTCTATTTAATGTGAAAAATTTTGAGTCTGTTATGTGTTTTGTTGTTTATATCTGGCATATAAATGTCTAAAATTAGCCTAATGAGAGCATTCAATAAATCTTGTGTATATCACTAACAAATAAAATTTAAAAAAATGGAGTCAAAGACATATGACCCCCCAGCGTACGGAAATGGATTTATAATTCAATGAATCAATTGAATTCAAATATTAATTAAATTGGATTGTGTTAAAAAACAAAATTAGATGCGTTTTGCAATTTTTTTTAAACAGAACAGAGCTTTTTGCTTGAATAAAGCCCATAACAGAATTTTTTTTGGACAAAAAGTAATTGTCCACTAATCTATAACGCTTTTTGGAAATGCTAAATGACTCAGTACTTCTCACACATTACGTTAATACCAGGCTATTGTTTTCCCATAGAATGTCACTCTAGCCTATATACAGGGTATCCCTGAATTTCCTTGACACGTGATATTCTCGTAACACAAAACAGTTGAAACGAAAACTGAGTGGAATTTTTGAAAGTACTAAGGTCTATCATACCATGCTGTTAAAAAATTTTTTTGTACTTCAACCCTTAAAACTCACCCTCAACTTTTGTTTTTTTAAATAGCACCAAATAGTTTTTCTACACAAATTGAGTGCTTATATTATTAAAAATCTTGCAATACCTTTGATTTTATACACAAACTTATTTTTTTCGTAAAATCATAAGCATAACATAAACTAAAATAAGAATTTGCTTGATGCAAAAAACGGGTAAAAATAAAACTAATTGGGATTTAAGGGGTACTGAATGACCTATAATACACGCTTTCGGAAACCAACGTCTTTTTTATGCTCTTTTATTACGAAAATATTACGCCTCAAACAAGTGCTCATTCTATTTACCTTATGTTAATGACTTTACGAAAAAAAATTGATTTGTGTATGAAGTACAAGATATTAAATAAAATAATGGCCTCATTATAATGTAGGAAAAGCTGCGGGGTGCTATTGGGAAAAAGTAGGGGGTAAGTTTTAGAGGGTGAAGTAAAAAAAATGTTTCGAAAGCATGATATGATAAGTCATTCGGTACCCTTGAAAGACCCACTGAGTTCCCTTTTTTATCTGTTTTTCTTACGAAAATATTACGCCTCATACAAATCCTTATTCTATTTATTTTATGCTTATGACTTTACGATAAAAAATGCTTTTTGTACAAAATCAAAGGTACTACAAGATTTTAAGTAAAATAAGGATTAATTTTGAGTAGGCAAAACTATTAGGTGCTATTTGAAAAAACAAAGTTGGGGTGAGTTCTAAGGGTTGAAGTACAAGTAGAATGTTTTGGAAGCATAGTACGATAGACCTTGTAGTACATTCAAACATCCCAGTCAGTTTTCGTTTGAACATTTTTTAGTTACGAGAATGTCACGTGTCAGGGAAATTCAGGGACACCCTGTATAGTCTAAGATCCCCTTGCAATTAAATCATCGCCCACATATTCGCAAACAAAATGTGTTATGACGCTAGGTCCTTATTTTACAGGTCAATAAACAGTCCATTATCAATACAACAAATTTTTGTGTTTATAAAAGCAGAAAATTATCAGGAACCCCTAAAACGCCTAACAGCGAAGTTGAGCTATTTTTATATTTTTTTATGAGTGCTGCGCCGCCATGGGCACAGTTTTTGAAAACGGTATGCTACGCGTTTTTCACCCTCTTCACGATCAGAGTACTGTGTCAAAGACTCATTTATACGAATTCTATAATTTCCTCCTCAAAGCATATTACGCCGGTAAGTCTTTCTTTCACGGGTCAATGGACAGCTTATTATGAATACAACAAATCTTTCAGTTCTACAATCCCTCATCCCCCAATCGCCCCAATTTCACCCCCACCCAAAAAAAGTAGAAAGTCATCAGTAACAATATTTGGAATTTTTTGTTTTTTGCTAATTACTCCGTCGCTTATGCATCGATTTCCAAAATTATAGTAGCATTACTTATACTACGATCGCACAGCAAATCGCTCTCGAATTTCATCACAATCCATGCAGCGGCTATGAAGATTACGAGGGCAGAAGGACGCGAACAGACAGACCGACAGACAGATCGACGGAAAACGCCCAAAAAGCGTATTATATTAATATCGAAAAGTTTCGAAATCACAATACTCCCCTCACCTATTGGTGTGGGAAGTAGAAGGGAAAAAGGTCACACAAAAAATGTGCTGAGAGTCATGTATCGTTGAACTGCTATTCAAAATACATATAAGAGTAGGCATTGAATTATCATTTTTAAGGAGCATTATCATTGTTGTTTTTCTTTTATAAATTAGACATCAAATACTTCCAACAAAAAAAATGATGAGGAAAAGTCACTGACCATAATTATTCATTTCCATTGTATATACCCGTACATTTAGAAAAGCTAATTCCTAACTACATCTAGTAAGTAGATATTATATGAAAGTTTGATTTATACTAACGTTAGAGTTTATCATCACCTGTCTCTGGCTTCAAAAATAAGAGCACACCTACGTAAACCCTGATTTACGAACACTTACCCAAACTTTAATTTCTTCTTCGATGGACATAACTATTTTTCATTTCTGTCATAAACATATAGTAAAAGATACATTTCCAGTGACATAATAAAACATTTTATTTTTATCTTTATGGCGTTATAAAATACGACATGACACGTGCCTTGTTAGGTAGGTGTTAGAAGTAGCAGTGGCGATGTTTTTGTGCTGTCAGGAATAAAAGCATTATGACAATAGTTAGAAGCTCAAAGAATAGCCAAGATGCACTAATGTAGCCTGGCCAAGAAACAGTTTCGACTATTTCTTGACAAACTAAAAGTCTTATAAGAAAAAATAGCTAAAAAGGAGTTAAAAAATACGTAGCTTAGCATCTTTTTTAAAGTTTTCATTTAACTTGCAATGTATGTATGTATCTATGTATGTTTCTTCGGATCTGAAACTTTGTATACTCGTTTAATTTGGATGACAATGCACGATAAGCTATGTGGCGTTGCTCTAAATACAATACGACAGACCATCCAAGATGGCGGAATAGTTATTTATTATCCTACAATATGAGTATGAATATCAGATGAAAAGGCTTGTTGAGAGTAACTTGGAAAACGATGTGACGTCATTCTAAATGCAATATTGCTGGCCATCCTAGATGGCGAAATATTTATGTTTAATGCATTTCTACAATATCGGTATCCAATGAAAGGGCTTGTTGCACACATAAAAAGAAATTCTCAAGTCAACAATTGTGATATTCTTGTAAATACATACTCACAACAAGAATATCGGTTCTCACTCTAAGAAAGAATATTTGATGAGAAAATTATAGAAAATTTGTATCAAGAATAATATATTTTTGATTTATATACTTATTTTAAAGAAATATGCTCTGAAAGAAAATACAATTTTCTTTGCAACCAAGGCTATAATAATTTAGTAACAAATATTTCATAATTTTATATTCATTTTTTCCAGCCGTGTCCAGTATACTTCTATCAAGAAAATAGACAGCTAGCAAATGCGAACCCTCATTTACAATATGATAATCTTGGTTTGAAAATGAACGCTGTTTTACAAGCACACCCTATATTTGTATCAAGTAAATCATTTATTTGACGTCTACCAACGTCGGAGTGCGCAGGTGCGCAGCGTGTCACGGGTCAACTCTAACCTCTCCACCCTCTCTACTCAACAGCCTGTTGCCCGTCCGCATCCGCGCCGCCATTATCGGTTTTCGGATTGTCGCATTCGCCGCCGTCTTTAGCACCGTAGCGTATTACCTGCACCCTGGATCCTGCATAATAGCAGATGATAGTATCTAGTTAAACTGTTGAATAGATTGCCATTGCCACGTGATACCCGTGATACCACCGTCAACTATCAGTCACCGAATCTGCCGGTAGTGCTGGTCCACCGCCATTTGAGTTGCGTCCCAGTTCCCATCAGCTTCCTTATCACTGGATCTATCCAACCATGAATGAGCTATTAAAGAAATTGGGATGCAAAGACCTGACTCAGGTGTTCCTAGATAAGTACTAAGTATATTAAATGTGATTTAAGAAATTTTGCAGAACTATTTCTCCAGAAAAATTTCTACATGCTCATAGAAGAGTTTGACTGCTCAAATTAATACTACCAGATTCCTCATCCAAGAATATCACAATTTTAGAATAAAGTTGAGCTGCTTGTGTCAAGTTTATGAAATGCTCCCAATTAAGATTATGAAATGCTTCAGTAAAGATTATGAAATTCTTCGGTCAAGATTACGATATGCTTGATTTAAGATTTTGGTATTCCTACTATCAAGAATTTCCCAGTTTTGCATTGAAGATATTTTCTCAATCTAACCCTTATATGGTCAAAGATATCGTATTCTCACTTTAAGATTAGCATAACTTTACGCGTATAGCAAGTTATGGTATACTTGAATTAAAGCATCTGTGCTCCATCTAAGAAATTATTTTTATGTGTGTGAGAGTAACTCGATAAATAATGTGACGTCATTCTAAATCCAATTTGGCGCACCATCCAAGATGGCGGATTTGTTATTTTTTATGCACTTCTATAATATGGGTATCAAATGAAATGGCTTGTAGAGAGCAACTCGGAAAATAATGTGACGTCATTCTAAATCCAAGATGGCGGACCATCCAAGATGTCGGAATAGTTATTTTTATGCACCTCTGCAGTATGGGTATCAAATAAAAGAGCTTGCCGAGAATAAGTAAAAAATATTTTGACATCACTGTTAATCCAATCCGGCGGATTTTTTAAGTTTTTTATGCTTTCCTACAGTCATACAGTCTGGAGCATATATATGCAAGTTGGTTACTATAAAGTAAAACATAAAAAAACTTAAAAAAAGATTATAATAATAAATGTTTCTTTAAAATATTAACTATCAACTTCTAGCCCCATTATACACATTTTATATGATCAATAAAAGCTTGTTGCGTGATTTACTTGTGTAGATAAACTAGTACCTATTTAATTGACTAACTTAATCTGCTAAGTTCAATTGTATCAAAATTTGAGTTTAATTAAGTACTTATAGGTACTTACGTAAACCCCGCGTCAAGTTTTTATGATCATATAAATTTTTTATAATGAGAGTATAAGCTGATAGTTAACATTTTAAAGAAAAATTTTGATTTCTTTTTAGAGCATTTAAATAAAAACTTTTTTTAAGCTTTTTGTTTTAATTTATCAACTTTTTTACACTTGCAAGTCAAAATTTAGCTGGGTTTCTGGTCCTCGACTTCATTTCGTTGTCATAAACTGCATAGTGAGCAATAACAATAGCGATTAAAAAACATAAAAAAAGATTTCAAGGGAATACATACTACAAATTGCTTACAGGCTGTAAGTCACGCTGTTCACTCATACGATCGCGATCCTAAGAGAAATATTACAGGCTCGCATTTTGTTTGTAACAGCAATGCAAAAGGAACACTTTGGGTAGTTTAAGTTTTCAGAATAAACGGTAGAGTTAAATCGCAAAAATACATAAGCTGTTTCCTGGTACATCACATAAAGCCCTTCAAAATGTTGTTAGGGCGGCTCATCAGGTAATGA